>JARYHS010011408.1:286520464-286685658 GCA_031002005.1 Vandiemenella viatica | reverse complement strand
TGTCTTTAAAGCGTAATTTCCAGAGATACAATCGCGACAGACGTAGCCAGTTTGAGGGGCCCGGCACAGTAGTGAGTCCGTTACGACCCCCAGACGTATCGCCGTTTTGGGGAGGCGCAATTCGCCCCACTGCAGGTGTTTTTGTGAGCGCACGGAAGCCGTCGTGGAGGCGGCCATATGGCGTTTTCAGGTAAAACAATTGGGGGCTGGAGGGAGGCTGGCGAACCCTTTGGTGGCGCGTCATTACGGTCCGGACTGCCCCCGTATAATGGCCGCCACCTACCCCCGCCCCTCCCCTCTCCCACCCCGTCGAGTTCTAATTAAAAACGAACGCCCCGCGCTCCGAACAGATTCCGCTTCATTTAACCCTCACAGCTGTTCTCCCGTTAGTGCCAGCCAAGTTCCTTCGGGCCGTTCGTTTCTCCTTTCATTTCTATCGAGTAGATTATTTTTATCGAAGCAACGGACTTTAGTGTTAGTATCAGATACTACTTTTCATTTCAAATATTAAATTTAGTGTTCCAGTAAATACACTAAGCTGCAGATTCGCTCCAGAAGAGGTGTTCATCAAACATTTTGATTTACTTTTATATACTTATAAAGAAGTTTTTCAAACGCAGCACCGCATCTAAATGCCGCGATTTGGTTTTAATGTGTCTAATTATTCTGTAGGACCAATGGCCGCGATCTGTCCTCTAGGAACGATCATCAGGGATTCCTGGATGAAGAGTTCGATAGTTCCCCCGTCTCTAAAGACCTAGCTGTTGAGAGACGTAATGCAGTTAAAAAAAAAAAAAATAGTTGCATTGTCTACCTCTCAACTTAAGGTTGGAAGATGAAGCCAGTTCAATGCAACACAATACCTTCTCGCAGAGTTTTCCTCACGATACTCAATTTTCAATAGATTGACAATACCCTGGGAGCCTTTCCAACATCAGGTTCGAAGAAATTTCATTGGTTTTTTTTTTGGGATTCGTATGGTCTTCCAGGTCACAATCAGGAGCTTTACCACTCAAGCAAAGTACCCCTTTCCTGAAATAACATTTATGAAATTTATCGACGAAGAACCAACTGGTATCAACTCTCCGAATTGCACCCCCCCCCCCCCCCCGTAAAAAAAAAACTGTAATTAGAGAAGTTTATAGCTAGGTCTGGAGCTGCAGCAGATTTCGAAATGAGTAATACAGTGAACTACAAGGAATTCATACAAGAAATTATTTAAGAAATCGTCAAATTACGTTCTCTCTAGGTAGTTAATCAGCATTTAGATTTCTGGGGTTTCCAAAGTAACTTCGCCATGACAGAAAATACTCAAGAATTAAATTTAAGAGAGCAATATTTTCTGAAATTTCTGCATCTAGAGTCGGGATGGTTAAGTACGAAACATTCAATTAACTTCGAGCAGTCTACATTTATCACAGGACCTGTGGCATTTTTCTCAATCAAAAATTCCTTGCAGGTCTGCCAAATTACTTATGATTCTTAAGCCTACAAGTAGTCTATGAATTTGAGCCTGGAGGCTGAGTATTCTTAGCAATTGCAAGAACGCGGAGTCAAATCCCCGTCCAGCCAACCAGATTTCAGTTTTCCACGATTTCTTCAAATTACATCAGATGCATACTGGAATGGTTACTTCAAAAGGTTCTGACGAATTCTTTCCTGTGTAGTTTTTTTTTTTTTTTTGCTTATGACATTACGTCTTGGACGTCGAGGGAGGACAAGGAACGGGAAGGAATTCAGCCACGGCTATTTGAAGGAAGCATCCCGGCATTCGCCTGGAGTGATTTGGGGAAGTAATGGAAAACCCAAATCTGTATGCTCGGACGGGGATTCGAATACGCGTCCTGACGAATACGAGGTCAGAAAGTTACCGATCACACACAATGCTCAGTCCCATTCATGGTACCCTACTAACGATCTCACGTCGATGAGGAATAATGCCATAAGGGTCAAAATGTTTTATCCTATTAACTGCTTTAAACAGTGCATCTGGTACGAGAAGTATTTCTTAGATGATGACTGCGGATGGAGTTTTTCGAGGATCCGAGTTATCAGTTTGTTTTTCCTACGCTTGTCTGGTTAAGACGACATTCCGACCTCTCAGGTGTTAATATTTACCAGCGACGGGGGCGGCGCACAGTGAATATGTCGGAGTTGCGCGCCCGTCCTGTCGTGACCACGGGGCTCCAGAGTCGACGGTCGACCTTAATTACAAGCCGCAGGCCATCGGCCTTCCACCGGCCACAACACCGAACCATTAAGCGCATGGCATTTTAATTTAGGCGGGCGGCGGCCGGGGGCACAGCAGGACGAAAAAGAAATTTGGTCGGCCGTCAGGGCTCGCCACCCTCCAGCGCCAAATAAGGAGGCGGTGTGCGCCGGTTCGCTAATGAACAGCAAGTCACCATGACCAACACCATCAGTGACTAAAAATCCCATATTCCTACCACAGACTCCGGTCTTAGCAGGACGAAGCATCTGTTTTTGCTTTCAATTCTTGGTCATCCATTAGGTTCTGATGGTAAGCTCTGTATTCAAATTATTCCCTAAATTTGGAAGAAGCTGTATGCACGTTGTCAATAAATAAAGGTACGGAACTAAACTGCATGGGACACAAGATGGCATCATAAAAAACTTGTTTAAACAATTAAGGAAGTGGCAGCCAGGCAACACAATATTTCTGCCCCTGCGCTGCCATGAACAGCGCCGCCTAGCGACAAGAGGCTACGTTTCTGGTCAAGATCCTACAATTCTGAAATTCTCATATATTTTTTACCTCTATTTGTGGAACACCCTGTATATAATAGTGAAACTTTTTTTTTACTTATTGCTTTACGCCTCGTTGACATCGAGGTCATTAGAGGCAAGGTGGGATTTGGGGGGGGGGGACAAGAAACGGGAAGGAATTCTGCCATGGCCCTTTGAAGGAAGCATACCAGCATTAACCTGGAGTGATTTGGGGAAACCATGGAAAACCCAAATGTGGATGCCCGGACGGGATTTGAACCAGCGTTCCCCTGTATGCGAGTCCAGAACGTTAACCGTTCACCCACCGCACTGGGTATACTGAAACTATCTAAGCTATAACAACCATAGAGAACTTCGTTGCTAAAAAGTTGAGTGAGAACCTTTTTCAAATAATCACCAATTTTTTTTCCAACTATATTGGTTCAAAGAAGACTTGGAACCATTAGAACAACAATTTTATGAAGTTATCTACGTTAATAATACACAAACTACACTGCTTCAATCAAGTTTTATTAGTAAAATGATGAGACATATTGCTACAGCCGATTAACGAAACAGAAACTCACAATAAAGAAATGATAAATACATGCATATGAAAATAAACCGTAGACATCAAGTTTCATAAGATCTGAAATTTTATGCTTCATTGCGAATGTGACTGGTGAAATTATGGCCGTCTTGAATAGAAAAGTATCAGGATTTTGCAGTCTTATTCTTTTTCCCATCAGAAATCTGTTTAAAAAATTCGTTTCTCGTAGTCGGTTACTCTGATGACATTTATAGGCTATGATTGTCACAACAAACTGTTCAGAAGAGGAATAAGCCCTATATTTATAGAGAAGCGAATTGAAGATCGTAAGAACAATTTTCAAGACTACCTTGCCTGGGCACATAGATATTAGAAATGGTTACGCCTTCAGCTGTGAATGGTGAGTGTAAGGTGGGGCTATGGCTGACGGAGATGCGGTATGTCTGCGCATTCCCCGCACTGATGGTAGCAGGCTGGGATGGTTTCTTGTGGCGCTGACCCCGGAATTAATCGCCGCGGTGGTCGACCCTGTGACCGACGACCGGCTTCTCTGTTCGCGGAGGAGCGGGCGAACGAACGAACCAGCGAGCGACCGCAAAAAGGAGAGGCGGAATGTGTCTGAGCGTGGCTCGTGTCCGAACTGAAAAGAACGCAATCAGCGGGTGTCGCGCCCGGCCCATTGTTCCCGCCGCGGCCGCAATCTTCCCTGCCCTCACCTCCTCCTGACGTCACCGCGCTCCTAACAAGGGCTTTGGCCCGCGGCAGGGGTGCCCAAAGCAGAAGCCATCACACGACACCACCGACAATAGATTGCTACTTCAACTCGCCACTACAACTATCACAAAATTACGTAAAATTTTGATCAAAAAGAACTATAAATACAAAGGAGACAGAACCAGGTAATATTGCGGACCTCATCCTGCAGATTGAACAGGAGCTAGCCCCGGCAGTATAGCGGCTAACGCTGGTCTATTATACGAGTCATCATCATCATCATCTTCATCCGTCTCCAGTTTTCAGGTGCAGTGTAAAGGCGCGTTCCCACGATCCCTTGTAACGAAGGCGAGACGGGACCTCATTAGCCGAAGTGTAGGGACGACCGCGGGCCGCAGGTTAGTCCTGGTTTACCTCGCCGCCACCTCCGCAACACGTTGCCTAGTGTCGTTTGGCACAGAGCACTTTACAGTAACAGAAGGGGTGGGTACCGCTGCTGCAAACTGATGGCAACAGCGCACCACTACACACGCCTGTCATGTTTACCGACTCAGAGTGGGTAGCTGCATCTCGTCTCCGCTAGCAGAGGCAACCCTGTTCCCATGGCGTGTGGTTGAGTATTCGTCCCGTCCCATCCCGTCTCGCCTTCGTTACAAGGGATCGTGGGAACGCGCCTTAAGAGCGCTCACTACCTTTGCCTGTCCAAGCATGTTTCCTCTTCTTGGATTCTAGACCATGGTGCACCTTTCTCTTGAAGGTCCAGATTCACGAGATCAATACATCAGTTCTTTTCCCAGCAATATCCTCGCTGTTCTTGTTGGGTCCATCCGTTTGACATGTCCCAGCCATCGCATTCTTGCTTTGGCAATTTTTTTCTAGAAAGGTTTCATTGACTGGGATCTGTTCACGGATCACTTCATTCCTGATCATGTCTCTTCTGGTTTTCAGTACCATTGATTTCAGGAACTTCATGTTGGCCACCTGGAGTCTGTTTTCATGTCTACTGGTAGTGGTACATACGACCAGGCTGTATATTGTAATCGGAAGGATGTATGAATTATACAGTGACATTTCTAATTGGAATATGCTGATATACGAATATTTTAATTATATAGTCTATCTGTCATTTATTGACTAGATTGAAGGGCACTAAATTACTGCTAATAAAATCACTGGAACACACCGGAATGAACGAGAAATACAACCTCAAAGGGGATAAATTAAAATGGCCTAAAGATAAAGAGAAGAAAAGGAATACTTTTACTGTACGTTAAAGCCTAATACCTTTTGACAGGGATGCAAGGAATCTTTTCAACGATTTAAGTTAAACAACATTATGGATCAAATAAATAAATAAATGGGTTTCCCTTAACAGGATACGAACCATTGGCGCTGTGGCTCACTGATGTATAAATGGGGCATGAGAACTTCACACAGCTCAACAGATTATCCGGCATATTGGCACTCACTGTAGTAAGAGAGCGTACCTAGGATCGCTGGAAGACTTTGCTAAAGCATCTACAGCTACTATAGGGTGGTTGGAAAATCTGTAGTTATAACTTTAAATTCAGGTGTTTTGTTCAGTATTTTAGGATAACACATCATAATTAATTCTTTAGTATTGCATATGTTTTGCACTTTGCCGTAACTTAAATAAATAAATAAAAATCGATAAAAAATGTTTCGTTGTCAATTGGAATTTCGCTTTTGTGATTTTGTTAAACCAGATTACATTTTTCTTTCCTCCCTCTGTCACTCTCTCTATATATATATATCTCTCTTTTTCTGACATATCCGCACACACATACACAGTAAACGGAATGAAATGATGTGAAAAATTTTAAAATGAAATTTCAAGGTGGTTGATTTCCACATTCTCTCTATATCTTCAAGAGTACTACCAAAAAAAAAAAAAAAAAAAAAAAAAAAAAAAAATTGATGGTTACTATTTAGACATATCGGTTTTTATTGCACGTTTCGCGGGCAACCGTTGCGATCATCATTGACTTCGGCGTCTGAAGTGCCTAAACATAGTTTTTGTTCAATGTTAGCTTCACGAGTGTTCAACAGGATAGCTACATAAAAACGTTTCGACAGTTGACTCTGCTGTCTTCATCACGTGCAGAAAGCTTCAAGTGACTTACTGCTTACATCACCTGAAGCTTTCCTGACCTGATGAAGACGGCATAGCCAGCTGTCGAAACGTGGTATTTTTATGACTCTATCCGACTGAACACCCGTGAAGCTTACATTGAATCATTACGTCGGGAAAGTCTCCATTCGCACGTAGTTTTTCTTGATTAATGATTCGCATCTGGTTAGCATCGAGGAGGGAGAAGACTGGTGGAAAAGAGGGGAGGGCAATGAATGGCACGGAAATTGGTAATGACGTTACAAAAATTGAAAATCTATATTTGTATTTGAACCCGCGTCCTCCGTAATGCCAGGCCAGAAGCCAGGAATATACGTGATGATGTCAGCATCTGAATGGTACTATGGAAAACGCCTTTAGTCTTGATTTCTACGCAGGTGAAACAGGTACCCAGTGTTTACCGCCATTCACAACAGACAAACGACTCGGCGTCGCATTACTCCCGCGCGTGTCGCGTACCACTCGGAGTCTTATAAGCGAATGGCAGAAGAAGTGACAACAGTTTATTAATTAGGTCCGTCCGGCAGTCCGACACGGGCGCTCATTTGAATACAATGGCGGCGGGCGGGTCGAGCCGGGCACAGGCTGTGAGCGATGATTCCCGCCCGCAGCTGTCAACAGGTACCCGAGCACCTACTCATTACCCGCCCGACGGCAAAAAGTCCGCCGGACCTCGCAATTACCAGGACGCCTCCCTCTTCACGCACAGCGAACCGCGGCGAGCCGGCAGCTCGGCTCGAACACTTGTCTCTGGCGCCGCTACACTGGGAGCGTCCATAAACTACGTGGCTACGTTGAAATACGTGGGGGAGGAGGGTCCGAGTTAAAATGAGGTACAAAACAGCACGTAAATATTTATCTCCGTCGTTTAATTATCTCCGTATGTAATTTACGATAGTATGGCAAGAGAAAACAGCACAAAATGTCTTGTGGAATCAATAGCAATAAAAAAAGCTACGTGCTACACCGGCTCACAGGAGGCCAAAATCGAGCTACGTCGTATGCGGACACTTCCACTGCATCGAGGAACAGAACGCCATACAAGAATGGAAGCGACAATAGCTGTTGTCCCTAGCTGTTGAGGGCATATTCCTCTAATCAGTAGCATGATCAAGGATCAGTAAGTAGCAGTCACATTTCTTTCGACCAATATTGAGCATAGGGCATCCAAAAATGACTTCCATTACTCCTTGTCTGTCGTAAGTTCCTTACTTCCACCTTGTTCTTTCCCCCTTTCAATGCGTTATCAGGTATTCCTAAGTCCCCCTAGCTTTTGGTTCCCTTCTGGATCAACCGATTTTTTTCCCTCTCCTTTATCCAATGGCGTCCAAGGTGGCTGCTAAAATTTGGAACCGCCTTGATATGAATTATTTTTTTAGGAACAGAGTGAGGCCCGAGATCCTTCATTTCCCGAAGAGGATGTGCTGATAACATAGAAGCTGGTCCCGGTAGTGATGGCGCGAATAATTTTAATATTGCTAGCTCCAATTACTTCACCCGTTTACCGTCAGAGTGCGAGTATGAAAATGCTATTTTAGACACAAATAACAGTACGAAGCAGCTAAGGATAATGGTACTAAATTGTCGGAGTATTAGAGGGAAAGTAGCGGATTTTCACGCCTCAGTTGCGACTAATGATGTCGATATAATACTAGGAACCGAGAGCTGGTTGACGCCTGAAGTTGAATCGAGCGAAGTATTTGGCCCTCATTTCAATGTTTTTCGGAAGGACAGAACTGTCTCAATAGGCGGGGGTGTGTTCGTGGCCGTAAGTAAAACCGTTAATTGCTCTGTCGTAACTGAAACGGAAAATTTTTGCGAATTAATATGGGTCAAGTAAAAATTGGCAAAAATTTAAAGTTCATACTCGGGTCATTTTATCGACCTCCGGATTCTGATTTGGCTAACGCGGAATACTTCAGAGAGTCGCTTAATAACATTTACAAAAAATTTCAAGGACATATATTGATCGTGGGTGGTGACTTAACCTACCGTCGGTTAGGTGGGACACATACACGTTCAGGTTGGGTGGAAGAGATAGGTTAATAACCGAAACGTTCCTAGAATCATTTGCAGAAAGATCTCTTGAACAGATGGTCGAAGAGCCAACACGGTGCGACAAATATTCCTCGTCCATTCTGGATCTTTTTCTAATTAGCAATCCTGATATTGTAGATAAAGTTTGTATAGAAGACGGTATAAGTGATCACAAGGCGGTTGTGGTAACGTTAAACTCTAGTCTGAGTCTGAAGCATGACAAAGAGAAACTCGTGCTTTTTGCTTCGATAAGGCAAACGATGCGGGTATGGTTGATCACTTTGCGAAGAATTTTGAAACGTACATGCTAAATACAAATGTTGAGGAACTTTGGTTTAATTTAAAAGAACTAATATGGACCGGTTTAAACCAGTTTGTTCCTAAGAAGTGTATTAAGGTCAGTAACAACTTCCCTTGGTTCAATAGGGAAGTGAAACGTTTGCTCAGGAGGCAAAGGCGTTTACCATGCCGCGGTGAAAAAATCGGGGGACTCATCTAATCGTGCTAAATTAGTCCAGTTGCGTGCGGAAGTGCGTAAGGCAATGCGCGATGCGTTTAAAGAATTCCAAGCTAGGAATTTATCCGAAGATCTCATTACTAATCCAAAAAAGTTCTGGTCGTATATCAAAGTAATAAGAGGCTCTCGTAAGGTTATGCCGTCGCTGATTAAAGAAATGGTGAATTATCAGAAACAAGCGTAGAGAAAGCAGAAATTTTGAATGATATATTTAAAAAGGCTTTCACGATAGAAAACTCAGAGTAGATACCGATATTTAATAATCGTACCGACAAAATTATGAATGATCTCGCTCTTGATGTCGAGGGAATAACTAAACTGCTTATGAATGTAAAAACCAATAAGGCTCCCGGACCAGACGGTATTCCTACAAGATTCTACTCAAGATACGCAAAGGAAATTGCACCGTATTTGATGAAATTGTATACCGTCTCTCTGGATCAAGGAAAAATACCAGCCGAATGGAAGACCGCTATCGTAACTCCAGTGTTTAAAATGGGAATGTTAATGATCCTCAGAATTATAGGCCGATCTCGTTAACTTCAATATTTTGCAGGATTTTAGAACATATCATCTATTCAAATGTCATGCGGTTCTTGGATGAAGATGAGCTTTTAATCCAAATCAACATGGATTCAGAAAAGGCCGATGCTGCGAAACACAACTTGCACTTTCTAATTCACGACTTGTGCCGAATTATAGATGAGCAATCCCAGGTTGATTTGGTTCTATTAGACTTTAAAAAGCTTTCGACACTGTGCCTCACACTAGGTTACTTAGGAAACTTCGCGGTTACGGCATATCTAGACAAAATATGCGACTGGGTTGCAGACTTCCTGAAGGACAGAACACAGTGTGTAGTTTCTCGACGGTGAGCGTTCATCACTTACTGAAGTGGGGTCTGGAGTTCCCCAGGGAAGCGTGTTAGGGCCACTGTTGTTTCTCATATACATCAATGATCTATGCGACATAATAGGGGGGATGAAAAGATTATTTGCCGATGATGCTATAATTTATCGCGAAATCAAAACCCAGGACGACTGCGCTTTGTTACAAGACGATATTATGAAAATAATTGCGTGGTGTAAAGATTGGCAGTTGGAGTTAAACGCTAAAAAGTGCCAAGTCATGCGTGTAAGTAAAAAGGTGACACCATTTAACTATGAATATACGATTAATGGCACTGTCCTTAGAACAGTAGATTCCGCTAAATACCTAGGGGTACAATTCGTAATAATTTGTCGTGGAATGAGCATATCGAGAATGTAATGGGAAAAAGCAAATCGTATGCTCCGATTTCTAGGTCGTAATTTAAATCAATGCACTCAGGAAGTTAAATCGATTGTATACAAGTCACTAGTACGTCCTCACTTAGAGTATTGTTGTTCTGTATGGGTCCCCATCAAAAGGGGTTAATGGAGGCTTTAGAGAAGGTCCAAAGAAGAGCCGCCCGATTCGTGACAGGTATATATAGTTGGAGGGAAAGCGTAAGTGCGATGTTGAAGGAGTTAGGTTGGGAAGACCTGGAACACCGAAGGCGTTGCTCTCGACGAAAGCTAATTGAAAAATTCACGACAGATGTATTTCGGAATGACATCCAGCAAATATTGCTACCAGCAACGTTCATATCTCGAAATGACCGTGAAAATAAAATAAGAGAAATCAGGGCCAGAACCGATTCATTTCTGTACTCATTTTTTCCCACGAGCGATTAGGGAATGGAATAGAAAGGATTTACTTGGCGAGTAAACTTAAAATTCGACAAGAGTAGCTTTCGATAAAGCACTCCAGCCATCCTGATCTGGGTTTTCCATGGTTTTCCCAGATCACTCCACGCGAATGCGGGGATGGTTCCTCACAATAGCCCATGGGCGCCTCCTGCCATATCCCTTATAACCCTTCCAAACCATAACCCGTTTCGATAGGTGCAATGCACCCTCCGCCACACACTTTTAGTGAATCGCGGAGTAATAATAATAATAATAATTGGCACACGTTAGTTCGGTTAAAACCGAATACCATATTTAATAATTTGCAAAATTATTTTTTGGAGCCTCACCCATATCAGGTATTGGATTGTTTTTTTTTTTCTTTTTCTTTTGCAATCTGTTAATATTCTAGAAAATCATTTTATACTTGAAGGTAATATGAGGCACTGTCAAAACATTCATTTCTTGACCATTTTTGTTACCAGGTTCATCTCGCAGGCATTATTACCTAGGAACCCGGAAACCGTCTTCACTATCAACCTTTTCCTAATCTTAACAACAAACATTTACAGCCCGCAATTTCATATGTTGCAAGGAAACCAAATAAATGTTTTTATTTTGCTGATGCTTTGGTGAGTATTTATGCTGTTTGTTTGAATCTAATTTTCATTGCGAGTGCATTAGCGGTGTGAAGTTGAAGGCGACATACCGTTCGAAAGAGTGGAGTAAAGTGTACTACATAACGTAAAATATCTCATGTACTAAATTTTGCGCTTGACTACTGCCATCCGGCCTACAACACCTTTATCACTTGAAGGTGATTCGAGTGCGGTACCTAATAATGCGAAGATTAATCGGGATTTAAGTCTGTGATGAAGTAGAATATTTTCTTAAATTTTTCGTTCAAATGTAGATAACCCTTATTTCTGTAAATTAGCACTTGAAGAATCAGACGTTAATGTCCGTTCCGTCTTCACTTTGCACTTTTACGTCATGTCTTTCTAGGTCTGCCAACGAGTATGCGTCCACCGAGCGAGGTTGGTGAAACGGTTAACGTTCTGGCCTCACTGGTTCGAATCCCCGTCCGGGCATCCAGATTTGGGTTTTCCATCGTTTCCCCAAATCACTCCAGTCGAATGGCGAGACGCTTCCTTCAAAAAGACCATGGCTAAATTCTTTCCCGTTCCTTGTCCCTAATCCCATCCCGCCTCTAATGACCTCGACATCGACGAGGCGTAAAGCCATAAGTAAAAAATAAAAATAAAAAAAGAGTATGCGTCCCTTTGGTTTGTGTCACATACCCAGAAGTGGAATCATTTCACGTATTATAAGGAACCCAATCAAATGATGGCCAGTATGGGCTCGAATTTTCAGAGACATGTTTCTTGAAATTTACCTATCGCAATGCTAGTCCAGGAGGAAAGGAAGTGGTCATCCGACCTCTCGAACACCAATTTAGAACGCCTCGCCATCCTTTGGGCTGTGGACTCAAAAGTTAATACGTAAGTGCAACCAGGTGATATGTTATCAAACAGAAAGCCCAAGGTGCAAGTGCTGTAGTCATTGTACGTAAAGCTTAATCAAACACCAACCAAGACGTCCCTAGCTGTAAATCTACATCTGCATTTCTTCGCACTGGTAAATTTAAGTGGATGGTGGCAGGTTTTCCAGTGAACCAAGAACAAACCTACGTTGTCCGTCTGCTCAACAATTCCAGCGCGATGTAAGCACTAATTCTGAGACGCTTTCGTAAATACAGTGACAAGTAGTCACAAATCGAGCAGCTCTTCTCTGTACTTTCTCCATGCACAGTGTTGTGTGACGTGATAGCACTGGTCGCTCTTTCACTCCTGCTGGATGTTGTCTTTACACTGTGCCAGGCCGCAGTTTTTCGGTCGCCAGGCGACAGTTGGCCAACCTTGCGGAAGGCGGAGAGCTCCAAAAACAGAGCTCCCGACCAGCCAGCGACGCACACAGACTTATTTATGAGCGCAGCGCAATTAGGAGACAGGAGCGCGAGTAGTGCGCGCACTTAAACCTGGCCTTCATCACCCGCGGCAATTAGAAGAGCTTTTTGCGCGGTGCATACCTGAAAACCCTACCGGCCCGGGAGAAAATTGACCAGTTGTGCCATCGGCTGACACCAGTTTAGTACGCAAAATCATAATCAGTTAATACTCTGGGCTGAAAAAGGGATCGGCGATTTGATTTTAAAAAATCTATAATGTTGATGAAGTCACTGTCTTCTATTTAGATGCCTGCAAGATTAAACATGAACAAGCACATCTACTCTAATGTTATAAATGCTAAAGTAACTCTATACCTCTGTTTGTTTGTTACGTTTTCATGACTAAATTACGAACCGAGTTGCTGAAATCTGATAAGGAAATACTATCTACCATAAGGAAAGACATATGATACTTATTCAGGATAAATACCACATTTTTTTCCCAAAATTTGGAAGCTAAACAAAAGGTGATAGAAAGACGGATAGCGTGTATAAATCTCTGTAATATTATATTGCTAGCTCAGACTTTGTTTCTCTCGCAATAAGATTGTGGGACATCCTTCAGGTAACTTACAGTTATCTTCATACATCTCTGTTAACAAAATTCTGAGGCCACGAGTACATAGTCGCGGGTAACAGATAATTATCATACATGCCAAGATACAGTGACAGAGAATTTTCCTGAACAATAAAGTACGTAAAAAGATGATTTCGATGTCTTCTTAAACCACGTTAAACGAGAAACTGGTTACACAGAATCATTTAAAAGATCGAGAATGAAATATTGAGCTTATTTCAGTGATTTTTCTCTAACAGTGCTTTGCAAAAATCGATACATCTACGAAAAGAAAGACACAAGACTTATTTCGATTTTTTTGCTGAAATTTTACTTAAAACCGATAGTGAAGGTAATAAGGCTACGTCAATTTAAGGAATCGCTGAGACACTGTTGTGGATAGATTACGAAACAAACTGATTTAACCTCCTTATTCCGAAAAGTTACTAGTTACATCATAAACATTCGAAGCCACATGCAGGAAAAAAATTTCACCGCGTCTATCATGGGGTAAATGTAGTACCTTTCTAAAAAAAAAAAAAAAAAAAAAAAAAAAAAAAAAAAAAATTAAAGAGAAAGAGGACATCAGATAACAGAATTTCTGAAATACCTGAAGTCAACTATCTCAAATAGTCCCAAAACACCTCTAATGACTTCGATGGGGCGTAAAAGTCCATGCTCACTAAACCTGCTGCCCAATGACTGTGAATCTTCAGAAATAAATACGTCACTCTACAGCTTAGATCAAAAACGGAATACGGATATCTAATTCTGCCAATGCCACCTATAGAATCCAAGTATGGGCACCAGATTTACAATATAAAATCATGATTTTGATCCAGCATAAAATACAAAAGTAGAATAAGATAAAAGATAGTCAGCTGATAAAGCTAATTTCTTAATCGACTGAAGAGCATAGAACGTTTTCCGTTCTTTTTTATATTTTTTATGGCTCTACGTCTTGTTAACATAGAGGTCATGAGAGGAGGGAAAGCACTGTGAGCAGGGAACGGGAAGGAATTCCGCCATAGTCTTTAAAAGGAACCATTCCGTCATGGAAAACCGAAATTTGATGTCCGGACGGGGATTCGAACCCCCGTTCCCTCAAATGCGATGCTAAAGCGTCACCACTCACTGATCACGCTCGATGCGCACTTTTCACTGTGTTCAAAGGCAGTGATTTACACCGAGAGGTTAGGAAACACACTGCAATTTGGCAGATTTGAGTGTCGGAACCTCTACGTTTCGCAGCTTGACTTGTACGAGTCTTTAACAAAATTACATCCTAATTTACAATGCCACCACCATAACCCTCCAGCCGGCTTCACGCGATGACACTCTGGGCGAGACCAAAAGGCAGAGGATGCGACATATATTACCCAGAAAGAGCACCTTTCAAACTCGCCTTTAAAAGCGTCCAGCGCAGGAGAAATAAAAAAGACGGCCGTGTGGCCCTCACATGTATTATGCTCGGCTGTCAGCTTATGAAAACGTTCCCCGCGCCGCCTGTCCCCGGACTGTACAAAAAGAATGCGGTCTTATTTCACAACGCTATTCGTGCGCACGGCGGAGCGCATTCCTGCGAGCGAGTCGCCGCCGTTGCAGCTCTTTTTTCGCCGATTCGTATTACGCCTCCCGACGACTGGCGCGGTTTAATTAATCCGCGCCGGCTCTCCTCACGGGAAGAGTGTTCTAATTACAGCAGGCGACGCTAATGAAGCCGAGCGGCGCGGCGGTAGCTGGAAGTAGGCGCAGACTTCCCGGTGGATGTGCGCTCCTACCTGGAAACCACCGCCGCCGAGCAGGTTTCCAGTCTGGAGTCTTAAAACGACCAGCAAGTCCCGGCTGACCTTTCACAGAGGCGACCATTCCTCGGTGAAGAGTGTTTGCGCAGACGCGACTGGCGTACAGGGATATAAACTTTTTTTTTTTTACCTATGGCTTTACGCCTCGTCGACGTCGAGATAATTAGAGGCGAGATGGGATTGGGGACAAGGATCGGGAAGGAATTCGGCCATGGCCTTTCTGAAGCAAGCATCCCAGCATTCAACTCGAGTGATTCTGGTAAACCATGGAAAACCCAAATCTGGATACCCGTATGGGGATTCGAACCGGCGTCCTCCCAATGTGAGGCCAGAACGTTAACCGTTCACCCACCACGCTCGGTGGAATATAAACAGAGTTAAGAAATGGATTTCTACCAAAACAAATTAATGAGAGAAATTTTTCCTCAAATACTACACGCGCGACCACCGTCAGCATAGTGGCTAACGCACTGTTTTAACCATACGGAGACCTCAGGGTTAATTCCAGTGTAGGGAACTTTGGTTTGCATTAAAATGTTGTGCACATAGGGTATTATCAATACTATCGACAAAAGTAGTACTGTTTGTTAAATTGGAAGAGAAGAGCACTGATGATTGGTGTGTGACTGTGAATATCGATACTTTAAATAACAGCAATATAAAAGTAGAGAGAGAAAAATCATTAGAAAATTTCCAGGAGCAATACTCACGAAAGACGGTTACAGACTACAATCAATCAAAACAACAGAAAATTTTTCGAACATCAAGAAAAAGCGAATGAAATTCTACGGTCACCTTAAGAGGTTACCAGAAAATCGATTAACAAAAAACATAATAGATTAAGTAACTTTACTTCACTTAAAGAAATTCGGAAGGATCATAAAATTGCAACCATAGGAGCAACAGACATCTAAAGAAAGAGACCCCTTCAGACACAAAGTAGATAAATGGTAAGTTACAACTGAGGAACCAAATCAAAAATAATACAGTCCAAAGTGGTCGGAAGGACGCAAACAAGCTTTCTCGGAAAGAATGAAAGCCTATTGGAACAATAAGAAGAATTCGAATAAAACTTGATTGGGTCATTCGCTTAACGTCTTCCATTTATTGGGAGAATTCGCCAATAATAATAATAATAATACCCCGTTAACTTATTCTAATAACAAATTATGCCCACCACTGAGAAATGGCTCCTCCCTTGAAATATCAGTATAATTTAATACATCGACCAACCCCATAAATACCAATCATCCTTCGTAAATATGACGGAGGAAAAGGAATTGGTCTGATACTGACGCAAACCTAGCTGGACGTGTCAGAAGAAATGTGTCGAAAACAAACTTGACTACTAAGACAGGAGTAGAAAATGTAAGTTTGGAAGAGTCATCTAAAGGGATATATACCTTGATTAGGCAGAAATTATAAACTGATGATTAAGAGCAAGTGTACAGGAAATGCAAGATAAAAAGAACCAAATTCGATGCCAAATAAAAACAGGATGCTGTCTATGAAAGTTTTGAGGAAAATGGCAGAAGGTATAGGATAACACAACGTGCAATGATGACTGATAGATTTACTTTGATAACATATAAGACGGAGGGAGAGATAATTTCAAGAAAATCTCCACAATCAACAGTACATCGAACTACGGAATGTCAAATACAGCAGGATGGACGTAAAACTGTAGTCCAAAGAAAACAGTAATAAAACTGGGGGTGTGATGTATTTCCTTTGCTTTTACTACCAACATCGTTTCACAGATAAGTGAGCTTTATTAAGAGTAAAGGAAGATGGAAACGCTCACATAATTTTGTACAGAAAAATGTTAATATCAGCACTAGCTGAGGCAATTAAAAGGATATTAAGTTGTACTAATTTTCTGTTTATCCTGATCTCATGACACCTGGAACAAATGATTATCATGCAATCTTTCAGCAAGAGTAATCTTCTGTTTGGGAGTCTTCCCAGTGCGATAAGATTGTTTCCAAATACAATAGACTGACCCCACCAAACGCGGAGCTCAAAAATGTTAATTACGTCCCGGCTGGTGCGAAGTCGTCCTAAATATCCAATTACACGTTATTTCGTCACGAGATACTCCCTGTGCGCACTAGGCTCGTTTCGGCACGTACACTGCACTAATTGCCAAATCGCGTAGCCAAGAGGATTACAGGTATTAGTGCAGCTAAATTGCCCGTACAATTTCACCTAATGACCACTCCGGGCTGACGAAGGCTGGTATAAGTGTTTGGCAGAATTGCTTTATGATATCAGTAAGGTCTTTAGGAACAAATTGTAATGACACTGTTTAACTTGCCGCCGTAATATTGAAATTAAGTGCGGTGTTTGTGTGTCGGACACAGTTCCGGCGTCCGCGCAGGCCGCGTCTTTTATATCTGCCATCTTATGGCTGCTGATGTATAGCATTAAGCGGCATTACACGCCCGGGGTAAACATTTGCCGGCGAGCTTCCGAGGACAAGGGGTAAAAAACGAAAAGAAATTGAGATTGTAGGTGGCAGTCGAGTAAAGGGAACACTGTACTTAAGCCGGTGTGTTTAAACAGTTTAATACAACGCGCGCAAAATGAGTCTAACAGCAGAGGTAGTATTCCTTCAAACAATTACTAAATCGTTGGTCGTCCCAGTGCCATGAGGAGGTCCCAATTATTTATTATCAAGTTAATGTAGTGTGTTATTTGATCAACATGAGAAAGTGAATTTCAGTAATTTGAGGCGGAATTATTCAAACATTTTATTTTCCGCTAAGCAATAACCACTAATTTTCTTCCACAGCTGAATGAAGCAACTGTGTTTATAACTGTAAACATTATTCATCAATCTTTTTGGGCATTTAGCAGCCGGTGTTCTGGGCTGCGTGTTACTCAATTGTCTGCACCGTATTCCGTCCATCTATCATTCCAACTCTTCCAATCCATTCAAAATCATTTGTACTTTTATACAACTTCATGTATTTCGTTTATTCATCCGATTATAGTCGTCGAGTTATCTTTACTTCCAAACTAATATTACACACTTTAAAGAATTCTTGTGCCATGTGTCCTTCATTAGTCTCTACTTACATATTTATATGCCGTTTTCCAAATCTATTTACTCTAATTCCGCTCTTCTGAAATTTCTTACCGATAATCACCATTGTACCAGCATCTCTATTAAAGATACAAACCAACAGAATACATTAAAAAAGGAAATTTTTAACCGTCAAATATAACACCGGCAAAAATGACTTAATTTATGAAAAAAATTCCTTGTTCGCAATACATGATTTGAAAGAGTTTTCTCATAGATTGTTTAGTAATATTTCACTTCATTGAGTAAATCATCAGTTACATAGGTAGTGTTGAAAAATAGTGAGTGGAAATTTCCCATATTAACATCTTCTCTTCGCATCTATCCAGTGATAATTTGAACATATCCTGAAGCAAGAATAAATAGCAATGAATTAACTGCTAAACTGAAAATGCCACTCCACCAACTTATCTTTTGCATTTGTAAATATTCTTATTTCTTCAATTTTTTTTACAAGAGTGTAATCTATCCAGTGATAATTTGAACATATCCTGAAGCAAGAATAAATAGCAATGAATTAACTGCTAAACTGAAAATGCCACTCCACCAACTTATCTTTTGCATTTGTAAATATTCTTATTTCTTCAAAAAATTTTTACAAGAGTGTAATCTAAAGTATCAGTGATATTGGAGTAGAAAAAAAGTCGAGCAACAAATCTCAGTTCCTGCTTTATGAGTTCTGGGAGAGCAATTTTGTGAGTGAAATTCTATTTAATTCGGAATTTTTACTGTCCATTCAGAAATATCATTGCTAGTGATTTGAAGCAGGTATGTTGTCCCTGCAATATATTTGCGTTCTACAATCTGTTACTACTATTTACACATATGTTCTCGACCCAATGTTCTTTCAGAGTAACTACATAACCAAATAGGTATCGTTAAGGTCGTTATTTGCTCCGTACGTTCGAACCTTCGTGATCTTAACTGTGAATCAGAAAGAAAGACAGATGAATGGGAAGAAATGCAAAATAATCAGCGAACTTCGAAGGTCTCCAGGACGAGTGTACTTCTCAGTAAGGTGTTTAAACATGAATGTCTCGTCCATTATTTTCCAATCAGAGGTATCTCACTACGCAATGTCGCAGACAGGCGCGAAAAATAAATAGCATTCTCACGTGTGAGCGCTGAGATAGAGCGTATGACTATATACAGAACAGGTATTTAAGGAATAGCGTGTCAATTAAAGCAAAACACGATAACTCCTGCACAGTTTGTTACTCAGTAGCGTGTTTAAGCTGATTCAAGTTGTTTCTTTAATATTTGCGTTGTGTCGCACGAAATGCCACACTCAGCTTCACAGATATTTAGTTACTGCAGCTTATAAAAAAGCAGACAAGGGCCAGGAAGATGGAGGGGAAAAAGTATAAGACTCTAATCTCAGTATCAGAAACATCAGGGTGGGACTTAAGTTTCACGTGATATGCCAAATGAGTATACAATTTCTGGCGTATGAAACATATTTGACCACTAATATAGTACAATAACGACTGTGTATATATGTGTACGTATGTCCTGTCAGGCGCAGGAATTTTGAGAGTTGTGTTTAATCATATGAGCTATGCCAGGACGCTCCGTGGTTCGGATTCCACGTTAAACTGTAGGTCCCAGAGCAAAGGAACTGGCCGTCCTACCTCTGACACAATGGCTTAGTATGCCTCCTTCGGGAGGATCCAACCACCCATCGGGTTGTTGACTAAGTTATATATATTGCTGTCATCAGTCTTTCGACCAGTTTTATGAAATCCTCCATCCCTTCCTATCTTCTGCTAAACTCTTTATCTCTACAAATCACCTCCTCAATTATCTACTTCATATATTCTAATTTTTGTCTTCCTCTACAGTTCTTACCTTCGACTGTTCTCTCCTCTAACAAATTAACCAATGCAGCATGTCTCAAATTATGAACCACCAGCCTATCTCTTATTTCTGTAAGCTTCTTCCACAAACTTCTTTCCTCACCCATCATTTCCAAAACTTTTCGTACTTTGTCTGTCCACTTAATTTTCAGCATTCTTCTGTAGCACCACATTTCAAAGGCTTCAATTTTCTTTCTTTCTGGTATTTCTACAGTCCAAGTGCTGTGCTCCATAGATAGAGTTTTAAAAAGTTATTTCTATATCCTAGATCAATGTTTGAAACTGAAAGATTTCTCTTTTTGATGAAGTCTCTTTTTGCTAGTGCCATTCTGCTTCTAACAGCATTACTGCTTCAATCATCAGCTGTTATTTTGCTTCCCAAGTAGCAGAATTCACCCACTTCTCCTATTGCATCCGATCCTATTTTTATATTTAAACTACTGTAATTGGTATCATCACTGCTACATTTCATCACTTTTGTCTCTCTTTGATTTATATTCATTCCAAAATCTTCCTTCAGTATTTTGTTCATGCTATTCAGTAACTTCTCAATATCCTTATTCGCTGAGCTAAGTAGGATCGGGATAGCGCAACCGTATCAGCGAGATAAACAATTGTTAGATCTCTGAACGGGAAGTAGCTAGAACATCGTAAAACTGGTTTCTCTGGGGCTGAGAAACTAGTTTATCCCGAGGTCGGTCGTATCATAGTATAACGGAGAGGGCGAGTGCACAGTGGCGCCATATGAGGGAACACACACAGACGTTTCCTGGACGACAGCTGTCTGAGCGAGCGACCGCCGCGGTTCAACTTTCTAGGCGGGCGGTGAAACCGCATGCAGGTCAGCAGCCGCCTGCGCGGGTTGCGTGGCGCACTTTCGCCTGCCAAGTATGCGACTCCTCCAACACACACTCACCTCAAGTACCAACGCCGCAGCCTGTCGCTTCTACAAGTCTTTGCCACTGATGAAATAAGGGCTAAAAACATTACGTAAATTATAAGTAAAAATTCCGATAGCTACTACAGTGTGGCGACACAGGAATATAAAGGTATGCTCGTATCAGAATAAGTCAATAACACATAAGATATAGCTTAGTGATAATTATATTCTGATCAGAGTAGACAACAGGAACAAAAAGCAAATGTGTAGTACAATTTTCTTACGAAAAATCCGCCAATTCCATTTTAGTCAATAGATACTGGTAAGGTGGTATAACAGCCCTCTCAACCCAGTCCTCGTATGAAATATTATTAGAATAATTATGTGTAACAAGTTTGGAATTGATTAATTAGGGATTTGCATATATTTCATGTAATTGTGAATTAGTATAATGAACATTGTTTTAAGGAGAGAAGTTATGTAAAAGCTCTGTAATATGTTCAAGGACAGCATTATGCCCAAAACATTGATTAAGCGTTTGTAATTATAAGTACTGATGTGACCCACAATGTTTGGAGGACAATTATCAACTGTTTGTATTATGTGTAAATACCTGTAAATATGTTTAATTTTCATTTCCGTGTGTTTCATGATGATTGTGGAAGATTCTGTATTAATTCTGTTTTTTTATTAATTTAATTGTTAAAGTATTGTTAGAATTCAAGAAGCGTCAGTCGGAGCTGTTTGAATTATTATGGGGATTTCTAAAGTGTCTATTTGAGCGCGCAGAGGTGGGGAGAAGAGAGTTGTTGGCGGTCATTGATTTTCGGAAGTGTTTGAGCTTAATGGTTGGAACATTTGCTTTTGTTTGTACTTGGTACCTTTGGAACGAGTCGATGCCTTGTTGGGTAATGTGATTATAGAGCGCACAGGAAAATAAACATAACTGGAAAGTGATTCTTTGGTGTTGTTATTTCACGCAGCCAGTGGCTAACATTAGGATTCACTTTGAACTTCTTATTTCGACAGAATGTAACTTCATTTCAGAAATAAAGTTCAGAATAATGTTTTAATATGCGGAATACACAATCATTTTTCAAACTGAGATGTAAACCACAATGTTACGTCGATACTGCTAGCCCAGAATTGATCCACAGTTGAGAAATGTTGTCTCTATAGAATGCAGAGTATTCGAAGCATGATGCAAACTACATCTCCGTCTTGAACTGTGGAGGGACACAGTTTACCTTATTTTATATAATGGGAAAATGATAGCTTCAGCAATAATCTAATCTCATTGAGAAGTACCTTTTCGTTAACATTTTTTTTTTTACTTAGGGCTTTACTCCTCGTCGATGTCGAGGACCTTAGAGGCGGGATGGGACTGGGGACAAGGAATGGGAATGGGAATGAATTCGGCTATAACCTTTTTGAAGGAAGCATTCGCCTGGAGTGATTTGAGTAAACCATGAAAAACCAAATCTGGATGCACGGTCTGGGATTCGAACCGGTGTCCTCCCGAATGCGAGGCCAGAACGTTAACCGCTCACACACCACGCTCGGTCCCTTTTCGATCAATTTAACATGGCTCCCACTTCGTCAGTCATTCAATACAATTCCGTAAAATTGATAGGCCCTACCAGTTTCATAAATTTTTTCTAGTTCCTGAATTTAAAAAAAAAATGCAATGCATTCCGAACAAACAAAACATTCACATGTAGCATTATGATGACCGACGAAATGTCCTATATTTAGACAGAATTAATGATTTAGTATACAAATACTACGATACAGACGAGGAAAAGATACTTTACACAGCTTAATGAATTCTGATTCATCTCGACAAAAGTTGTCTCTTTCTCTTCCATCCGGTAGTTTTTCTCATTGCAATTATGTTTTCATATAAATGAAACGAATATATTGGAAAAATAGCTCAATAACTCGAGATTAACGATACTATTGTATGTAAAAAAAGAGAAAACTCCTAACTAGGGAGAAAACAAGTTAGCAGCCTAAGCAAGTAGATAATCACTTGCAGAAAGCATCCTGTCAACATTTCCTTGATCAGCTGTAATGAAACCCACGTCCTGTTTCTTGTATACCTTCGCCTGAACAAGGGAAGCGGAGGGAATCATCATAAGGATTGAGCAGCTGGACGATGGCAGCACTACGTGAGCAGTGTTCCGTACACACTCGTCGAGCTAGCGTGCGAGTCGGGGGCGGGCGGGCCCGCCCCCGCCTCCACACCTGCCGACCGCGCCGCCCCCGATCACAGGTGATTGATGGTCGCTGCCTTTGATGACTGCCGACTGCAGCAGATAGCATCTTAATGCGGACGCCCTCATCCATCGCACATCTGCATCACCTTGCCACCTTCTAAATACGCATATGGCCACACACTTTACCGCGTAATTCGTTATGGTAAACAGAACATGTGGGCGCGCTCTTGATAGCACCCAATTGTGTTTCATAAGCTATTAACAGTATACGGAATGTTGGTTTTTCCATGTCTTTTCATCCTAATAACAATTCCATTCGACTTGAAAACAAGCTAAATATTTATTATTTACTTATTTTTTTCATTAAAATGGTTCAAGATTAATGATACTATTGCGTTTAAATATCTGGATACACTCAACTACCAACAAACTGACAAAAAAACAACTTAGCAACAAGTCGTCAATATTTCCTCGATCAACTTTAATAAAATCCACATTCTGTTTCAATGCACATAAGTACGAGCAATCAACCAAATCACCTAACGAATATTATATCACTCAATATTATTGGCAGCAAACGTTTCGTCAAGCTACTTTCAAATGTGAAATATTATTTTGTTTATTTCAATCGTCAAAAGTGGGAACGAATTTGAAGATCTGATTACTCAATTTAATTTAGGCCTTAATACTTGTATACTATTTTATTTCGTCTGTAGGTATTGTAAAGGGAAACTTGAAATTCATTTTTTTAAATCATTGTCCAGCCAAAAGTTCTCTACACATTAATTACAATTCTGTGCAATATCTCGCCTATATCACATTAATGATTGTGTTACAATTAGAGGATCAATGGTAATTGATTTCCCAACCAAGTCCAATTATTTGAACAAACGTCCATGACAATGCATGCTAAATAGGCGGATTTAATGATTTGTTGGAAAACTTTAAATAGCATCACTATTCGAGAAAGCATTTCAATTCCATGCTTGGAAATACTGCTACCCAACTTTTAACAAATGTTTTTCTAAGAGATAACTGTGTTGGTATGTAGTATTACAGGGTGATACGATAGTGCCGGAAAGAATTATCTCTAAAACAGTAAAAGATTGTTTTATGTCAAAAAGGGACAGGAATTTTTAAAAATTTTCATATGGTGCCCAGAATTTTGTGGAAATGATAAATGAATTCAGAAATTCCAGAAAGAAGGAAAACCGATGAATTCAGAAACGTGGTATTAGAGAAAGACGTTTAGAATTAAATGGACTGATAAAGAATTAAATGAACACGGTATAGGAAAAATGGGGAAGGAAAATAGATTGTGGAATATTATCACCGAAATAAGAGAGCATGGAGAATGATACGGGACTTGGTTGATTTAGAAATAGAAAAAAATCAAACGAAAGGAATGTGCTTTAAGACTAAGCTGAAATGTGAAGTTGTCATTTCAAGATATAGGTTTCATTGTGTGCATAGAGTTGAAGGGTATAGTTGAAGACAGGAAGGGACTGAAGACTGTACAGAACCAGGAGAAACAAGAAAAAAAAATCATTTCTCGTAAGTGTTACAAATAGTAAATATCCGCAACTGACAATTATTCGTCATTCAGTGAAGTATCACCTGACACTTTTTTTCCATTCGAGTGGTTAATTTTTGCCTTTTCGTATCACGCCGTATATATAGAAACATGAAAAACACAGAAATAAGAACGTATCTTTTCTATAATAAAATTTAAAACAAAAAGACAGGAATACATTTACTCGTCTGAGAAATTGTTTTCGTGGCGTTATAAGTTGCTTAATTAGATTGCGCTGTGTGTTTTCAGATGTTAAAAATGATCGGGAAATACTCTGCAATGTATACCTCTTCCGAAACTTACTCTCGTGGTTATTACGAGCTCGCTTATCGGGAATCAAGTCACGGAACAAAAATTCAGCGAGTGGGCTAATCGCACTGCATTCGAGTCGACCCCCCGCGATATTTGTGACGTGCGTTGTGGTCTGCGTATGACCGTGATTTAAGCGGTCGTATAAATAGAGCAAGCCAGAACAGGCGAGGCCAGCGGAGGCCAGCGCAGTCGCTGACAGCACAGCGCCCAGACAAAGAGATGGATGTCCGCTCGTCAGGCGACGCGAAGCACTCGCGAAAAAAAAAAGGAGACCACAGAGGAAGAAATAAAGGGAAAAACGGGCTGCACGTCACTTCCGATTACGGGGCTGTCAGCGTGACGTCACGGACGGCCCGCGATCCATCAAGCGCGGGCGGGTTCAAGGACGGCTCGCACGCAACCCGCACGCACAGTGGCCCCAGACACTGCGAACTACCACTTCACTGTTTGATGACCACGTGATCGTCAACTGATCAAAGATATAGCAATCTCAACCAACAACACATGTTTGTTGTTTCTTGGCTGTCCGGGTGACGCCGCGTCGTGTGTGCAGCCGACGTTCGACTATCCTTCTGTGGATTTTTTCTGGCAGTTCTGCCCTGAAGAAGACAACAGAAGAATGGTCGAAACGTCGGCTGCACACATCATGATGTGGTGTCACCGGGACAGCCAAGAACCAACCGACTCTGACTATCCTTCTGTCGTTTTCTTCTGGCAGTTCTGCCCAGGAGACCACAGATGTCTTCTTCCGGCGGTTCTGCCCTGAAGACGACCACAGAAGGACGGTCGAAACGTCGGCCACACACATTATGACGCGGCGTCTCCCGGACGGCCAAGATCAACTGACGCTGACCATCTTTCTGTGGTATTCTTCTGGTAGTTCTGCCCAGGAGACCACAGATGTCTTCTTCTGGCGGTTCTGCCCTGAAGAAGACCAAAGAAGGACGGTCGAAACGTCGGCCACACACATCATGACGCGGCGTCTCCCGGACGGCCAAGATCAACTGACGCTGACCATCCTTCTGTGGTATTCTTCTGGTAGTTCTGCCCAGGAGACCACAGATGTCTTCTTCC
This sequence comes from Vandiemenella viatica, assembly GCA_031002005.1. Lineage (NCBI taxonomy): Eukaryota > Metazoa > Arthropoda > Insecta > Orthoptera > Morabidae > Vandiemenella > Vandiemenella viatica. The sequence goes on along the minus strand of JARYHS010011408.1, from coordinate 286,659,881 downwards.
GGCAGTTCTGCCCTGAAGAAGACCACAGAAGGATGGTCGAAACGTCAGCCGCACACATCATGACGCGGCGTCACTCGGACAACCAAGAACCAACTTACTGGCCGCGGAAGCCTGCGATTACAACACATATTTGTTATACAACAAATAAATTCAGGATTTTTCCTCTGACATTATTATGTCCATTCGACCCACCAATGTGGTAATGTGTGTTAATTCTCCACCACACTAGATCGGGGAATGGGACGAGTTCCAGTCCTGGCAAATGCGAACCGCACGCATACTGACGATTCTCCTCACTCATCAACGCGAAGGACAGTCCTCAATATCTGCCTCATATACCACAAAGTTCAAAAACAAAAATACACATATGTAAGACGAATCGCAAACAGATGACAACACTTAAGCTCTAGGAACTGACAATCTCTGGTTTCAACCACGCAGTGGAAATATTTGCTATGATTACAATCAAGCTTTGGGTGTTCCGAAAGGGTGCATTCGCGAGTAATTATAATATGCTTATTTGGCAACTGAAGGCTACAGTTCAGACGCATATCATCTTCCTCATCTTGTATAAAGACGAATGGTTTTGAATTTACCAGCTGGATCAAAACAGAATCTGGCAAGGTTACCTAACATGTGTAGGTTTTAGATGGAGAAAATGTTGAACTCATAATTTTTTATACTGGGTGATTGAGGAGGCAGTAGGTGATAGTGTGAACAATATTGAGGAAAAACGTTCATGTAAACATGTGTCTGGGATTTCCATTCGTTTAGGAGATGAAGGTGCTGGACCTTAGGTTTTAGATTTTTGTGTATCGGGATAGTTGGAATACTATATGTACAGAGAAAAAGTAAACACAAGAAATGAATTACTCGCTCGCATTGTAAACACTGCGCCAAGACGTACTACATGTACTGTTGCGAAGAGAGCTACAAAGTGTATTGAAATGTATTGTTGGGATTTTAGAACAATTAATTTAAACTGTTGTAAAATATGCGTGTGTTTTTGCATAAATAAAGTACTTCACTAAGTTATTTGGGTGCTCTTAATCATTTTCTGAGACCTATTTTATGCAGAAAATACCACACAAAAAGAATGGAAATCGAACACATATTTATATGAACTTTTTTAATCAATATTTTTCATACCACCACCTACTTCAATGCTTGCAATTCCTCCTGAATCACGAGGTACTGTGTACATTTGTTGACTTTAACAAAAATAATTGTATTTGAGAACTGTATTTTCGTTCAAAAAGGATAATTACTAAATAAGAACGAAGAATACAGGACAAGTAGGGATGGTTCAGTCTCCTGATATAATGGATTACATACGGATCGAGATCGAGTGGTCAAATAGTGAGAACGTGCGAGCATTTCACAAAAAAAAGTGCAAGAAATAATTTTTGAAAGAAAATAGAGGGTATAAAACGGAAGGAAATGGCATCAGGCAATCAAAATGTCAGGGACGCAGATTTTCCTGAAGAGCGGATCCAGAAACAGAGGAAGAATACTTTTTTTTATGGCATTCGGCAACGGAGGCCATACAGCCAGCTCAAAGTAATTATAATTGGTTTCAGTGTATGGACGTCACAGGACGGATAGGACATTCACACAGACACACAACACTTAACATCCATGCCCGCGGCCGGATTCGAACCGGTGGCCTTCGGCACGCGGAGCTAGCACTCTAGCCCCTACGCTACCGAGGCCGGCGAAGAATACTTCGTGATACAACTGATCGATTATGAAATATAGTCTTCCGCCGTATGTTGTTGAAGAGAGACAACAACGAGCTTTCGGCGGCTGGCTCTGCCGCCATCTTCAGGTTAGATGTGTGCTGCAAGGAGTACCGGCACTGCATCGATTATGGTTTGAGATGACGATGAATTAAGTAATTAATACAAATATAAATGCTTACGGGAGTATCGCTGCGTTGCTACATTCTTAATGATAAGAAGAATATAGCAACGCAGTGATAATCCCGTAAGCATTTATATTTGTATTAATATGACGCCTGCGAAAAACAACAAAATCCTTTGTAATTAAGTAATTAGTTGTTCACAATTTAAGATATACAATTTAAGACACATTAGCCCCGTGAAACCACCGTTTGCATTCCAAGCACACACACATTATTTTTGCGAATTGTGGTAGCTCTTCAACCACCTGTAGGATGGTATTTCTGTTTTTCTTTTTATGTTTCGTCTACATCAATGGCGTTAGGGGGCGCCCATTTATTACGTGAGGTGCTTTTCTGGAGTTCTGGACCCCCTCCCCCCCCGAAAGTGGTCATCTGAGTCGCCTGTAGACACTTTTTTTTAAACTCTATTGACCTTCATTAATTTCAGAATCTCACGTGAGATTTCCACCAATCTCTCCATAAAGAAACTGGGTCACGGTCTGTTCGGTTGTTTTCTCTCGGGGTAGGTAACCAGCCGGCCGTCCAGACGCGGACCCAGACTTGGTCGGGCGGCGTCGCGACGGTGGGTGTCGGCGTCGGGCCTGGCGGGGAGGCGATTAGTGAAGCCCTGGCCGCCACGGCCGACCGGCGATTATGCAAATTCGCGGATCCGAGCGCCGCGGGTGGCGACGCGCGGAATGAAATTTTCCACCCCATTGGAATTCAATGCGATTAACTTGGAGTGAGCCACGGGGTTTTGTAATGCAATGTAATGGGGGAGTTTTGTGTGTTGCGAATGAGATTTTATTTTGTGTCTGGCTGGCTGCGGGGGAGAAGCGGCGACAATTGCGCTCGCTCGCCTTAATTAGATTTGGAGTCAAGCGACGGAAGCGGCGACGCCGGGGGTTGTCTACAGTGACGAGCAATCACGGAGGAAGTCGCAGGCTGGCTTTAATAACTTTAAACCCGCACGGCACGGCACGGCCGCGTTATGGCCCGCGCGGTTCCGAAGCGTGCCTCGCGTAATTGAAATGGCCGTGCGCGGCATAAAATAATTGCGCCTGTTATTCCGGGTGAAGTATGTGCGGACAGGACGCGCGGGGAATTTGACAAGTGTCGCGAGTATTTTCCTGTACACTGTCGTCTTAAACTGTAGAGAACCGCGGTTTACTGCTTGCAGTTTGAAAACTAGCATTGTAACCAACAAACATCAGTGAGTCTTGAGTTTATTTTGGCTGCGAGCTATGTTTATCAAGAGACTAACCATCATGTAAGGGCTAGCCACGAAATTTCCGACAGAAAGACTACTCCACATTTACTTAAACGTATGATGACGACTGAGTACCAAATTCAGACAGTTACAATTTTTTCTTTTTTTTTCTTGTATACTTTACAGAGTAAATGCGTTGTTTTGCCACGACATTTCGGCGATTGTAACTATGTAGCTCTCTGAGGAGTGAAATAGTAATCAGGCTGGAAGTTCGGAACTTGAAATTGAGGGACAGAGTTACGATCGTCTAAAAATCGTGCAAAAACTACGTATTTTCTTGATGAATTATCAGGGAAAAACATACTAGCTGACCCGTGCGAAACTTTTGTTAATGATATGCGGTCAATAGCGTGGTTGGTGGTCTGTTGTAGGATCAAAGAAGAACCGACAATTTTTTATTTTGTCAACTTAATCAGATACGTTTCAAAACACTTACGTATTTTTTTTTTTTTTTTTTTTTTTTTTTTTTTAATACTGCTTTACGTCTCTCAACAGCGAGGTCTTTAGAGACGGGAAAGGATGGGGGCAAGGAATGGGAATGAATTCAGCCATGGCCTTTTTAAGGAAGCATCCCGGCATTGACTGGAGTGATTTGGGAAACCATGGAAAACCAAAATCTCGATGCCCGGACGGGGATTCGAACTGCCGTCCTCCCGAATGCGAGGCCAGACCTCTATCCGTTACACAACCACGCTCGGTACACTTATGTCTTACGAATTGACTAGAAATCATTAAATGTTTCGCTAACAGGAACAAACATATACGAAAAGATCCATACTTTAGAAAACACACACAGGTTACCAATAACTCTGTGATAAGTGGTGTTCCTATCTAGCAGTAATGCGATCAATCACTATCGTCACCAGCGAAGCCTGGCAGCTTGACTCTGAACTAATGCATTCCCGTGACCTTGATTGATCACAATCTTGCCATTTACGGGATGAATTTCGTTGTTATCAAAGCGGAAAACGTAATCTTTAATATCATACCGCATTTAACTATTTTGATTGAGTATGAAGTGAGAAAGATGGCTCCTAAAATATATATATATCGTTAGGTAATAATATATATATGATACAAGGAACATTTTATTTTATGTCAACTTTTCTGCCAATATTGTCAATTATAGAGTGAAGATAGACAGAAGTTGATGATAAGCTGCTTCTATTTGTTTCACAGACTGCCCCACGTTTCTTTGACACCAATTTTATTATTTCGGAAAAGGATAGAAAATAAATAATGTTTTATAGTTTCATACCCTTGGGCCGAGTTTGTGTTTGCTGTGAAGTGTGAGTTTAATTTTTTTTTTTTTTTCCGCTCCCTTAGTGAACAGTACTTACACTTCCCACATCGGGTCGAATAACGTTCAGTTAGATAAGTAGAGCAATATCAAACAACACGCTGTAGAGAACATTGCGCGGTAGATATTTCGAGGCTGCAAGTGGCTTATGCGAATACCTATCAGTATTTTAGACGACTCAAGATGCAACTAAGCAATATTCACCTGAAACACATTCTTCTACCTCGGTATGATTTTACTGCAGGTGAACTTCTGGCTCACGTATTCTGAGAACATAATAACCTTATGCGTCACAGCACAGATGGCGTTTCGGTCCTAATAACCACAGTGCGTTTCTTGTCCGATTAACAGCTTACCGCACAACCCGCGACCCAGATCACCAACGTAATGTTGTGTAGGGATCCACAAATCTTTATGAATATGTTGAAACTCCGCAAAGACGTCGGTGTCCGACTTTTCAATTTGCTTTAGAACCTGCCTCTTCTGTACGTCAACCACTGAACGGAAGCCAAGAATAGGATGTGGGAATAGTATGTGTTGACCTTTCTACCCGGTACAGATTTAAGACCGAGTGTGGTGGTGTAACGGTTAGCGTTCTGACCTCGCATTCGGGAGGACGGCGGTTCGATTCCCCGTGCGGGCATCCAGATTTGGGTTTTCCGTGGTTTCCCAAATCACTCCAGGCAAATGCCGGGATGCTTCCTTCAAAAGGCCATGGCCGAATTCCCGTTCCCGTCTCTAAAGACCTCGCCGTTAAGATACGTTAAGCAGTTTAAAAAAAGTCGCCTAATATTAGAAGGTAGCAGAATGGTAAGAACAACACCATTTTCATTTTCAGATCTGCCAGAAATCTGCTGATCTAGGTAGAAATCCCAACGGTGCTCGCAACGGGGGGACAACTGTTCCACACGCCCCGTGGTTTGCCACACTATGTGTGTGGGCAAACACGAAGTTACCTCCGCCCATGGGCCACCCATTGTTTCGGCTGAAGTTTCCGAGACGAGTAGTGACTGCTTCCCTCCCCGTACCCGAACGGAGCTTGTTTTAACAGGGGCACTAATAGAGATGAGCCGATACGCCACGGTCTGAAAGGAGCATTTGCAATCGCCAGTTTTTCATCGCGGCGAAACAATGGCAGCTACAACAAAACCCCGCGCCCCAATCAGCGGGACAATCGTAACAATAAATGAGCTGCAATCTTATTTAATTATCTCTCACGCAGTTCCCCGCCCGGCTGCAAAAGTGTACTCAATATGCCGGATCGATACCGCAGTCACACCTTTGTGCCGAGATCAGACTCCGTGATAGCATTCCTCGCCAACCACTGTGGGGAGCATAAAAAGTGCTGAGTGTGAGATTAACAATCACAAAGATGGAAACAGGTTTCAGGATTTGTCAAAAGACATAGCTACAAATCAAAATTACTCTCCCATCAGGCGAAATACAAGCACTGTAGTACGGTAGTGAAGCCAGAATGTTTATACGCAGCAGAAACACTGGCCAGAAAGGGGCTGACGGAAATAGAAAAGAAAGAAAGAAAGTTTATAAAGAAAATCCAGGGACCAAAAAAGTGACAGGAAGCGAATTTAAGGTAACCAAGAATCATACGATAAGTTTGAAAATGTATCAGACAATTAAGAAAAGGAGATTAGCTATCTATGGACATATCAAGAGGATGGAACCAGAAAGAATGGCAAAGAAAATACTTAACTTTCAAGAGAACAGGAAGACTCAAGTTCCATGGGTGAAGAAGGTCCATCAGGATATGAAAAGATGTGGAATCAGCATGGAAGACATCGAAGACAGGGAATTATTCAGAGGAAAAATTGCGGAGGTAAAGGATCTGACTGAAGAAAAACCAATCAGGAAAAGGAGGGAATTTTCAGAGGAAGAAAAAGCAAGAGTGAGCTAGAGAATGAGAGAGTACTGGCGACGGAGGAAGGAAACTCAGAAGAGGAAATGAAGTTGCGTAGTCGTAGTCCATAGATGGCTAAAACGAAAAGGAAAAACAAAAAAAGAAGTAAAACCCCGACGGCAGCATAAGCCAAACTAGTTAATCATTCGAAAATAATGTGCTTAAAAGATATTTTCTCTTAGGGAGCGTCAATTAACTACGTGAGGTGATATAAGGGAAGGGAGGGGTGTCCAGCGAAATTTCGCCAAATCTCACGAATGGGGAGAGGGGGAGGGGGAAATCACGCGTTTGCTTCTTGAAATCAAATTTTAAAAGAAGATCCACAAACTACGCGAACTTCAACTTTAGGGGGAGGGGGGTTATAAGGTCTAGAAACGAAACGAAAAATCGCCTATGTGGAGGATATAACCGCCCTCCGAAGAAGGGGAGCTAAAAAAAAGTCGATCAGTCGAGGAGGGGGGGGGGTCAAAATCTAACGTCATCTTAGGAGGGGGTTCCGACCAGATCTCACCAAATCTCACCAGACGGAGGAGTCCGGAATTCCAGAAAATCAACTCACGTAATTAATGGACAACCCCTTAAAGCCTTCTTATAAGATCAGTTACAACTCTTATCTCCACAGTTTGCATTCCACGTACAGTGTTAGCAAACTACACCCTACCCTTACCACGTCACAAAAATTAAGTATCTCCGAAGAAGACTAGTACTTCGATAAATTTTGTTTGAACTTGAAGCAGTTCGGAGCAGTACCCCCAAACCATTCAGCGCGCCATCAAACCAGTACAGGAAAGGAATAACTTAGTGGTCAACTGTGTAACACATCTGGAATCTGGAAGTAACCATGCCGGTATTCACCTGTAGTGGTTTCAGGAAGTTACTGAAAACTGAAATCTGCATAATCGGACGCAGATTCGAAGCTATCTCCTCCCGAATGCCAGACCAAGTAGTGGTTCGGATGCAACGTTAAACTGAAGGTTCAACCACGACAGAACGCATATCAAATCGAAACTGTCACCAGGCCACAAGACCAAAGGAAATTAATGGTCTGGCAAACCCCACGTCTTGTACCAATGCCTGGAAACGGAATAAGGAGCTCTACCTCCGCGATGAGATAAATGAAGCAGATTACCTTAGGTAAACAGTCAGTGACAGGGAATTAGAACTCATAGATATGAGAATTCACGCTTTTCACTTTTCCTTTCGATATTTGATAACATTACCAACGGAGCATCAACGCTCTTCCAAACAGAGGACTGGTTAGGGAGAAATTATGCTGAGAAGAAACCTGGAAGAAATCCTACAAGGTGTGCGTGCAAAAGTAATCTTTCAGCTCATCTATTTTTTTTTATTAAAAACTTTATCTGAAAGGAAGACATTCCTGGCCAGTTTTCTCCCCGAGCTATAGAAATAAAATATACGCAAATGTAATAGGCACAGTGATCCTACATATAGAATCTAGGCTTGGTATTCACTTCAAAAGAAGGTTGAATTCTCCGGAAGGAGGTAAGCTTCACCTGGAATTGGAGGTAGGATGGCCAGTTCCTTTCTTTGATACCTATACTAATCCTATAGTTTAACCTGGAATCCGATCCACGAAATCTTTCTGGCTTTTCACAGTAAGTTGTGCCTGAGGTGATGGTCCGGTTAAGGGCCTATGAAAATCCTCACTCAGACTGGGATTCGAACCGGGAGCCTTTCGATCTTCAGTCAGACGCCTTAACCACTGAGTCACCTAATCGCTTGTACAGTCAAAGGAACTGATATTATCGAATATATTCCTAGAATCTTCGAAAAAAAATGAAAAAGAAAGTTTTGCGCGATACTAGGCATAAAGAGCATCCAGAATTTCTTTATTGTTTGATTATATCACTGATAAAATTTTAAATCAGTGCTTCTTAACTTCTTTCTATCCAAGGATCAGGGATTTTTTTAAATCTACTGTTCGCTAGCTTAGATGGGTCTAATTTTTTAAACAATGCGTATATTTTTAACATTTCGACCACTCAATAAATCTAAAACCGTGTTTTGAATTACAACGAAACACATTTATGAATTTGGAAATGAAATATTAAAAGTTAATTATACTTTGCATTTATAAACCAAATCAATAATAACCTACCCCACCCAACCTCCCCACCCTCGTGGACAGCAGGTTGAGAATAACAGATTCTTTAAAAAAAAAAAAAAAACAACACACACACACACATACAGAAAGCTTAGAATTATTTGAATTAGCTGAAAAGTTACAACAGGAAGGCATCCGGCTTTAGCAGTGACTCAAGAAGAAAGCTATCTTCTTCCTGTAAATAAGTAAAATCATTCCCGTAAGCCAGAAGTGGCAAATTTCCATCGAGAAGCCATACCCGCTTCAGAGTGCTATTAACCCGCTTTAAGACGTGACGGAGTGGTAATGTTATAAACACTGCCAACAGTTGGGGATTTACGATAGCTCTAAGTACGGCACGGAGCGTCGGCTGCAGCTGTCGTATTATGTCGGAGCCGTATTATACTGCAATTACTCTTCCACAAATGGTCGTGAAGAGACGGCGCCGTGGGCGCGACATTTTATTATTCCTTTCAGGTTGCGTTTTAAGATGGATTAGCTGCAGCTTAAAATGATTTCCATACCGCGGTTGCCATTACGGCCCCGTAAAGTGAACTCTGAGGACTGTAAAGCCATCTGGAGAGCAGTACATGCTTCCCCCCAGCCTCTCCGGGACGAAAGGAAACGAAATTCATCGCCGAAAGCGCTTGAAGCGTCGTAACTGCGCCAATTACGTCTGCCAATGGAAGACAGGAGGCAGTGAAATTCCTCTGTCTGCTGCAGATGCAGCGGTCCCCGGGAGACAAAACAGTAACCAAGAAGTGCTCCAGAGAGTTGAGAATTCTCGGGGAACCACCTGCGAAGTTACACGCCACCTCAATTTAAAAAAAAAAAAAAAAAAATCAATCTTTTCTCGTCGAGGTCAGCGAATTAGGATCAAGAAACGGGAAGAAAACTGATCATGGCCTACTGAAACTATAATCCCCTCATTCGCCTGGAATAATTTTGGAAACCGTCGAAACTTAGATTTCTGGGCGTTCACCAGTAGGTCTTGGAGTAATTTGCTATTGTTGTGCTCTGCCAGATCCCGTTAAGCTCGTTCATGGCAACTTCTTCTTTTTAAGTCGCCTTCTCCTATCGGATATTGGTGGTCCACCTAGCTAGCTCTGGGCGTGCAACTGCAGCATGGAAAGCCTGTTCAGACATGCAGCTGTACCATGCCCGAATGTCCTTCAACCATGAATTCCTTCTCCTTCCGACAGATCTTTCCCCATGTATCATCCCTTCAATGATGAGTTGCAGTAGCTGGTACCTCTGGTCTCTCTTAATGTGTCCTAGATATTGCGTTTTCCTTTGCTTTATAGTGAGCAGCAGTTCTTTTTCTTTCTCCATCCGATGAAGTACTTCTTCGTTTGAGATTTTTGGCACCGAAGGTATGCGAAAGAGATTACAATACAGGTACATCATTTCTAAAGCATTAATTGATCCGCCTTCTCAATTGCAAACTAAAATCCGACCTTATACATATATATACAAAAAATCATGCTTTTAAATTGTCTCCGGGCCTGTTCTATTCTCCATTTGATTTCTTTCTTGCAATCACACTGCTCATCCATCACAGTGCCTAAGTATTTGAATGAGGATACTTGCTCGGTCTTTTATTGATAGGGTTTTCTAGATTTTCTTTTAGAGAAGCCTAAAAAGTCGGTCTTGGAAGGGTTGTCAACCCGACCAAACTCTTCACTGTGTTGGACTAAATTGTCAATTATGCGTTGGAGTACAGATAGATCACTAGCTATGGCAACAGTGTCATCTGCGTATCTGGTATTATTGATCTCTTTTCCGTTTATAGTTATCCCACTGTTTTCGTTCTCCAGCACTTCCCTGAAAATTACCCTGGATTAAATGTAGAACAAGAGAGGTGATAGTACACAGCCCTGGGGAACACCTTTCCTGATTGCAGTCGCTTCTGATGTTCCACGGTCAGTTTTGACTTGTGCAGTCTGATTACAATACAGAATTCTGATACTTTTATTGCGAGACACTCACAAGCGACGCTTAGCACTTGTCTCGCCCCGGAGTGGCATCCGTCTGATCCCGTCATTTAAGTGCCGTTTGTCGTGGTTTGTTAACAGGTCCACGTCTGGAGGTCTCAATGCGGATAGCTGACAATGGCGCTGCCATCAGATAGCCGGCCAGCGGGGGTCCAGAGCACCGCGGGGTCTCCGGAGATGCCTGCGCCAGATAACATCATTAAAAACAGAAATACTCCGCGCGATTAAAATCTCGCCACAGCCGGGCGACAGCTCTTCTTTACGACTTCGCCTTTCGTCAAAATTTATAATGCCTCGCCTTCGTAAACCAACGTACGGTCCCCACCTGCAGCGGTTAATGTTTCTCCGAATGGCATTTCGTCTTATTTGGGCGAAAGCTTTGACAAAAAATAAATACTATCCACTGTAATCTGCCTGTTTATGTCGCTCTCAATTTTATACATGCTTTTTAAATTATTGTTTTGATATTAAGGTTTAAGGATTAATAATAGGTGTTTTTACACTTCATATTTTGCTAACTGTTCTACACTAACCAGCGTGATTATTATTATTATTTTTACTTATGGCATTACGTCGACGTCTAGGTCATTAGAGGTGGGATGGGACTGAGAACAAGGAATGGGTAGGCAAGCATCCCGGCATTTGCCTGCAGTGATTTGGGGAAATCATGGAAAACCCAAATCTGGTTGCCCGGACGGGGATTCGAACCGGCGTCCTCCCGAACAGCAGCGTGAAAATTTCTTTCGGTATCAGTGGTTCTTTCCGGTCCTAATTTTCACATTCTGGCACCACAATCTATTATCTTCACTATTACGTCATACGTGTCCAAAGCATCTGAAAACCTTTCGCTTTGACTTACTATTGTGGTATCTACATTCATTCGTTTTGTGCATTGCCCCGTTTTGTACTTTTTCGACCTACGTCATTGACCGATCTGGCAATTAGTAAGTTGATCAGAAATTAAGATCCTCGAGATTTGAAGAATGTCCGCTGCCAGAAAGCTGTTATTTAATTACAGTATCCGGGGAAACAGCGTCAGGGAATTTCAAAATGATAATGGAACAGTCCAAACAAACAAGAAGGCAAACAGATTTTCGTGATTTCTCGACGAGTTCCGCAAGAAAAGAACAACTTCCTATCTCGAGTTCATCGTGGCGTAAAATTTGTTGATTGTTCCCGCCAGAATGTAAATGTAGAACCAGTCGTAATGAAATAAGGTATTCATTGTTTTTTAATCAGTTTCTACAGAAACGAAGAGTCATCATTTCCTACCAGGGACTATACAGCGCTGGAAAGACTTCCTGACGGCTTTGGAGATGGAAATGAACTTATCAAGCAGACAGCAGAAAGTGTGTCTGGTGATATTCTTCCTCTGGTTCACAGGTCTGTTATGGAAAGCAGATTTATGTCCAGGTGACAATTCCCCCGCTCTTCTACCATACGCGTTGTGCGCATTTCTACTTTAATTTCCTTCATTGTTTGATGAATGATGTTACGCACCTGTCTCCATAATTCATTCCAGTGACTCCTTGACTTAAAAATGAAAACTTCCCCACTTCAGTACGCCTGAAATCTGCAACTAACTTAGTCTTAGTAGTGTGTGGTCCCATCAGGGGGCTACACACGAGTCAATTTCGGTCCCAATTTGCAGGGTCAATCAGCATGGCAATCATATGGGGCTTGCTTCCAAACATTACAATTTCGCTCCCAATTTTAGTTGACATAGCGGTCGCATGACTGCTAGTTGCAGCGCTTAACAATTGCTCCTTTTATGTTAAAGCAACAAAAAGTAGACATCGTTGTAACAATAACCTGTACTACAGTTTATACTGAGGGAAAAAGAAGATACTGGTTGAAGTCATGGATTTTATTAAGAAAAACGTTATCTTACATGAATATTTCTAGAAGTCTATAACCAGATTCTAGAAATTTTCTGAGAGTAGATTCTGAAAGTTATGCAGAAATATTCGGTTTAGTGACCCCTTATATATATAGGTGTATATATAAGCGCCAGAGAACGATTGGTTGTTAATTTGCAGTTTTTGGTAAATAGACAAACCTATGAAGATATGAAATTTAGTTCGCCGATTTCACCTCAAATGCTTTCAGACATCATACGTGAAACATGTTGGGCTATTCACAAATGTCTAAAACACTACTTTAAGGAAGAAAAGAGACTGCTAGTGTTATTTACTGGTCCAATTCCTTGTAAAATTCAAGCAAAACTTGAAATTCTTTCGCATTTTGCGGTTTGTGTAGTTTTTGTTGTGTTTGTCCCACAATTGAGGTATATTCTTATAAATTTCGAAAATATTCGTCCATACCTCTTTCTCTTTAAACATTTTTAACGACACACACGACTAATGGCACGAAATGTACTCGCTTCCTGCTCCAAGCCGACTCAGCCGAAATTGTCCCAATCGCACTACTCACGTTTCAATTGGCTCCCTGTCTGCATGGACAATCTGTGAATTGCTTGTCGGGCTCTGCCAATATCCCGATATCGGGATCAGCACACCCAATTTGCCTACTGAAGCGGCAATCTGCAGGGGCCCTGCCGGATTGCCCCTTCAGATTGGGACAGAAATTGTGTCTTCCGTAGCCGCTATTCCACCTAACTTCTATATCCATGCAGATACAGTGGCAAAATAATCCCTCAGTTCATAATAGTGTTTCTCAGGCCCCAAATAACCGCAACAGTTGTCTCGACTGTTACTGATAATCGATCAGAACGCGAGATCAGGTTAGTTCGATAGCCGTATTTCTTTCCCGAATAAGGTACCGGACGTCTTTATGGTTGGTGTGTTGCGACTCGTCTGACTTGGAACCGTTGCCTGTAAGCTGTTGAGGAGGGACGTACAAACAGACGCAGCCGCCCCGCCGTTATAGTCATTCCGAGAAATCTCGAAACGGAATTAGGCATTTTTAACAGCTCGCCACCCCACCCGAGGAAAAACAAATCCTGGCGGCATGTCAGCTGGCTCGGTCTCGGCTCTGCTTTGCCTTGTCCCAACATTGCTTAAAAAAACAACGGAGCTGGTATATTTTGCAGATTTTCAATCGTTACTCGAGGCAACTCTTTGTTGAGAATCTCCTAAAAGGCAAATCTCCTACAAGACACAAAAACATAGGGCCACAGACATCGTAAACAATTGTGTTTAGAAATAGAAGTACAGTACATACATTCCCTATATATGACCAAAAATGACAAAATATGACCAAACACTTAAATTTACTATAAATCAAAACATTCTCAATTGTACACCACTTATCTCATCTACTAGTATCGCTTTCATGTGGACAGCATAATTTGCTTCCGTGTACTCACTGCACCGTTAGGGAATTAAATTTTAAATCGGTTTGTTGAAGTCACTTTAATTTCATATAACTTAGGGAATAGCAATCTTTCTCTGTACTTAAATACTCCTCTCTAAATTCCCTCACGTAACTTTGCAATTTCAGCAAATTTTATCTTCAGCATGGCGGTAGGTCTACTCATTGATCAAATACAGATTTAACGATGACTGAGGATATTTCATTGAGATATTGATTGACGCGGATCGACGCAGGCATGCTTCTGCTGCATTGTCGAGATTAAGAGGCGAGCGAAACATTACGTTTAGAGAGTGACCATAATGTTTAACTTCAATTCTTGACTGGTGAATTCTGACCACAGTGAAAATAAGTTTTTTCCCCCACCTGTACAGCAGAAGTACAGTTCTGTGAATAATTATCTTAAGGGAGCGTGCATAAACCACGTAGCTCCATTTTGGCCTGCTGTGAAGTCCCCCTACCCCCACGTAGCCCTACGTGGCTTTTGCTTCTACTCCCCCCCCTCCCCTCCCCTCCCCACGTAGCTTTTTTCGCTTTTGATTCCAGAAGACATTTTTTACTGTTTTCTCTTGTCAGACTATTGTAAATTACATACAGAGATAATTAACTGAGGGAAATAAATATTCACATGCTGTTGTGAGTTCTGTTCCTCATTTTAATAGTGAAAAATGTTACGAAAGGAAAGCTACGTGGTCTGGCTTGGAACCCCCTCCCCCCACGTAGCCCAGCGTAGCCTTCCAGCCAAACCCCCCCTCCCCCCTGGATCCACGTAGTTTGTGCACGGTCCGTAATTTCTTCTCATCTATTCCCGGTGCTATTAAAAAAACTACCAGATTTTTCCTTAAAATATGACCATATGACCACAAATATCATCGAAATATGACCAATACTAGGAAAATGGTCTGAATATGCATTTATATGCTATATAAAATACATTTAAATACAATCAGAAACGTTGAATCAGTGTTTAATTCAGCATTTCAGCTCAAAAGGAAGGGAGGAAAAATTATGACTTATCCTAAAGACATGAACACTAGTGATGAGTGTTCGGCGTCTAATGAAGGCCTCTCGTTGGGCAGCGAGTGTCGCCAGTAGCCTGTGCGGCCTCTGTTGTTTTATTATGCATGGGCTCTCGGCGGATAATTACACGGGACTCTCTTCTCGCGGGTCCCGGCCCGGAGCGAAGTCAGCGCAACAGCACAAAATGAATCTTTTGTTTCAATCTAGTCACAGTAATTAAGCAGTCCCCGCCTGCCTGCCTATACGTTTGTAATTACTGCGCGCTGTGTCCTTCCACCGGTCGCTAATTACTGTGGTCTCAATTATCTTCGCGTTCGCTGGCGGAGATGCCGAATGACTACTCAAGTGCGAGCTGAAAATCCTGGGCTAATCGGCGCCAAGTGCTCACCTCCATAATACCTGCGCCCGCTGTCTGGGCGCACAGAGATAGGTGCTGGAAAGTTCTCTGATAATCTTTATCCACAGCTGTGACAGGTTTTCAATTGTAGTTTAAATTTCCATCCGCGAATAAAATACAGAAAACAGCGAGACATAACCAACGAGAAATAAAAATCAATTTGGTCACACAATGTCCGATTTGCTATTGCTTTAAAGATCTCTATCCTTTTTCACCATCTTCTTTACGGCCATATAAGATTTACGACCAATATCTTGTGCACATAAGAAAAGACCGAACACGGTGGATGAAACGTAATTTCCAGCGATCGCATTTTAGAAGGTCGCAGTTGAAATATGCGTCCTGCACCCCAACTAAAGAATACTTGAAACTCGCCCGATTCCTTAATTTTGACCAAGTCGATTTCCTTCCGGTTCATTGTTATAATACTATTCCAGCTCTTCATCGATAAGCCATTGCACCCAAACAAACAAAGTATTATTTAACTAAATATTAGAATCACTGTAGTGCACAAAAACACATATTTTCTAGTTACGGGATCGGTTCGTGCGGTTGGAAAGTTTGCATCATTTACTATCCTACACACCGATAGTGGTGGTGTAACGGTTAGCGTCGCATTCGGGATGACGGCGGTTCGAATCCCCGTCCGGGCATTCAGATTTGGATTTTCCATGGTTTCCCAAATCACTCCAGGCAAATGGCGGGATGCTTCCTTCAAAGGCCATGGCCGAACTCCTTCCAATTCCTTGCCCCCAATCCTTTCCCGTCTCTAAAGACCTCGCTGTTGAGAGACGTTAAGCAGTTTAAAAAAAAAAAACTGCAATAATTACTTCCAATTCTAGCGAATTTATCTCTTTTGTCACATCCGTATGGTGTAAAGGGAGGCATTGTATACGAAGTCTACAGTCGGAGTCAGAAGTTGAGTTTGAAGATTTTTCCTTCTGGACACCCACAATTCCCCTGCATGTTCATTTAGGTGTCAAATAAGTACATAAAACGGGTAGCGATATAGGAAAGACAGGATTGTATCCACTTGGCGGTAGAATAATACCTCAATTACAGTGTTCAGTTTTTTTAAAAAAGGACTGCCAAACTACGAAGTACCTCCATTAATCCCAACAAAAGGGTGGTTAACGCTCTGGTCTCGCATTCGGGAGGAGGTGGGTTCGAATCCCAGTCCGGGCAACTAGATTTTGGTTTTCCATGGTTTCTCTAAATCACTCCAGGTGAATGCCGGGATGCTTCCTAGAAAAGGCTACGTCCGAACTCATTCTCGTTTATTATCCCCCATCCTTTCCCGTCTCTAACAACCACGACATCGACGAAACTTAAAGCCATAATAATAATAATAATCCAACAAAAGGGACTCACAACAATTGGCGGAGTCAATCTATCTGTACACGGAACCGAATTGAGCTAAAAACAAATTGCTTTTTTTGGTGAGCAGATGTTGGCAGGACTGGAAGCCCTCAGCGTGTCTGGTGGGTGAAGGCGTCATGTGTTCCGCCCGGTCTGACACGAGAGACGAGGGTAGACGAGACGACACGAGACGAGACGAGAGGAGACGGCCTTCATTAAGGTTGAGAAATGGCGGCAAGCATCTCGCCTACCCACAGCCTGCTCGTTATCCGGAGATTCGAAACCCCCGGCTCATCACGCAAAGTTCGTTACCATTGCGACAACTGCGTGACGAGAAATTTTAGTGATCCATCGCGCCTACAAACAATGAAACTCTCTACCGAGTAGGACAAAGAGAATTATTAGTCTTCCTGAAACATTTTATTGACAAATTTCACTAATCCTAACCCTAGTTTGGGCTGAGGAACAGGCTCCAAAACGTATTTCCTAATAAATAATAATAATTTCATGTGATTTCAAAGACCTGGTGACGGATTTTCTTACTGGCTGCGCAATGCGCCTTTACTGTTGCCGGTAATAGTGCCAGGTATAGTAGACCTGTAGTTTAACGTGGAATACCAATCTTGGGGTGTTCTAGCACCTTAACATAAGCAAAGCAAAGCAAAGCTATATCAATTAAAATGGTTCTTTCTCTCTTAATCACCACGTGGTGACTATTGGTAGTCTAATACTGGTTACGCTGTTCCGAAAACAACGGACTATTACATAGATAATCAGTTACGTTTAAAATTGGCCAACAAGAAAAAAATTCAGTGCATTGGGAAGACGCTTCATCTTGAGCACGGTTTCAGGATTTTCTCTGTGGTCACCACAGCGAACGGACACCAGTTTTCAGCTACAGCTAAGCAATAGACTATTTAAAATGCACTTTAACATAGCTCATTCGACTCGCAGATAAATATCAACATCAATTATATGACCTTATCTTGCAAGTAGAATTACGTATCGCAATGGGGGCATGTTAATAACAAATAAAAGATAAAATATAAAATATATACAACTGACAGTACACCAAGGAAAAAGATATAAATTTTGACCAACAGCTGACAAATCCCATACATGCTAGTCAGTTTATTATCGTAAAACTGTATTTATAAAAGCTTATAGGTATGAGCAAACGAGACATTGAAGGTATCTCTCTTTCCAAAGAATTTTGGAATGCCCTTTCTTTTTTCTCAGTATTTACACGTTAAAACTTTTAAATTCTTTGTCGCTAGGAGAGATGGGATCGATGTTGGTAACTGCGTGCCCTCCCTTACCAAGGCCTTTATCAGAGAGCGCCGTTAGCAACAGTATACTTATCTCAGCCAAAGAAGAGATTGTCTGGTGTTACTTCTTCATGGCTGCCACAATCGCAAAATGGATTGTCAACAACGCTTAGCTTATGGACATCAAATGATTTTATTTCCAGATGCTACATAGTTGACACAAATTTCTAGACACATGTGGTTTTGGGTTTAGTCTCTCCAGATTGAAGCTATTTTCAATTACTGTTTGTAGGCAACATTTTTGTTTATTTGTTTGTTTCTCTCTGGTAGATAGACGACACACGTTTCGTTTAAACTTATTGGTAAACATGCGTACTTCCACTTTCACTTTTGAGTGTAGTGAAATACTTCTTCCACCAACCTATTTGAGTCGGAAGGACAGGAAAGATAAAATTAGAGAAATAAGGTGCCGGACTGATTCTTACATGAATTCTTTTTTCCCTCGTACCATTAGAGATTGGAATGCACAGCAAAGAGATTAACTTTGGTTCTGAGCACCCTCTGCCACCCACAATTTTGTGAATTGCATAGTATATATGTAGATGTTTCTTGTTTTTTTTGTTTTGTTTGTTTGTTTGTTTGTTTGTTTGTATTTTTTGTCTTTTTTTAGCGGTTAAGGCTTTGTCCTTGAATTTGGGAGGATAACAGTTCGAATCCACGTCCGGACATCCAGATTTAGATTTCATGATTTCCAAAAATCACTCCAGGCGAATGCCGGGATGCTTCCTTCAAAAGGCCATGTCTGTATTCCTTCCCGTTCCTTGTCCCCATTCATTTCACGCCTCTAATGACCTCGACGTCGACGAGGCGTAAAGCCATAAACAAAAAAATAGTAGTTTTCTTCTAGTCTTTCTGTGACGCGTTCGAACTGTAGACGGAGTTCGTGGCCATCAGTGACTGTTGTAGTTTTCAAGCGTCACTTCACACTGACGGCACAGTGATCTGAGGCACTGACTCGAGTACAGTCGTGCAGGTCACACATGGGCGCCAGGGCGTGAGAACCGCCGACCGTGGTACGGCACCGACTTGTCCTCCGACGCATTCCAGGCGGCCGCCAATGGAGCGCGTATGTTCCGAGCGCAGCGTAATCTCCGTGTTTGCATAGGACATGAGAACGGTTTTAAATCATAATCGTGTGAGACGGGTCGGCAGGGGGAGGGCGGGCCAAACCGGTCCGGCGGAATGCGTAACGTGACACTCTGGCCCTGCCCGGCCCGGCTGGCGTGCCGGAGATAAGACCTGGACAGCGGTTGGCCGACGTCCTCCACGGCGCGGCCACAATAATGAGGAAATGGAATAAAACAAATCAAACGGTACGGGCGACACGGGCAGGTATGTGATTGGTCCACTGGGCAGGGTTCAACGGCCGCGCTGCCTCCGCTCCGGTCAACAGTCTCGGCCCACATAGGGATCCACGTCTGCTCAAACTCTGCATACGCAGCTACCGGCAACGGGCTGGCACCAGGACACGTCGCGATGATCACCAGTTCAGAGCATTGCCAACTGTAATTACGCTCTCCTTAGCTTCTTAAGGACCTCAACGCCTCTGGAAGAGACACCGAACAGTGAAAGTATATCAGCCATCCACTGGATCAAGCCAAAAGATGATATATCATCTGGGTCTGAACAACCATGGCCCTCATCGAAGTCACTGAACAGACTTCTAGTTAGAGCTGGCCGCTGCAAAGTGTTTCGTGAGGATACTTGGGAGAGCAAGGAGAAACCATATGTTGCTGCTGCGGGATCGAAACTATGGTACATTTGTCGTCATGCCCACAACTCGGAATAAATGTATTTCAATCAGACCTTCAATCAGCCGGTGACAAAGCCATCGCATTGGCGGGAAAACTACGTTGTATCTGATACTGCCATCGATACGAAAACGAAAATTGCATTGTCCTAAATCTCTGGGCTTTGTTCAGTTGTGAGTGTTCCTTCGCGTTTCCAAGTCACAATCACGTTACCAATAGTCGACTTTGGCAGGTTGAGAGGTGCTGAAATGTCCCCGATGGTTTTGTTATTCAGGTGAAGTCACAGAGTTCTCCTGTACGACACATTTTGCTGCACTCTTCTCTACTGACAGCGCAATACTCCCCCCCCCCCCCCACCTTTCTTCTATACTGGCGAGTCTAAATGTCGTGAGATCTAGCGTT
Source organism: Vandiemenella viatica (assembly GCA_031002005.1). Classification (NCBI taxonomy): domain Eukaryota; kingdom Metazoa; phylum Arthropoda; class Insecta; order Orthoptera; family Morabidae; genus Vandiemenella; species Vandiemenella viatica. Next base: position 286,639,805 of record JARYHS010011408.1, on the reverse strand, counting down.
TTACTGCGCATTTCACTGAGTGTTCGGATACTTTCAATCAGATAGGATAAGTATCTTCTGCATGTTCGTGACAGCGAGGCACAACATTTTTTTATTATTATTATTTTATTTAATTGCAATGGAGCACACGCTCCGGTGGCAATTTCCCTACACACCCAACTTCCCCCTATCCTGCACCTACCTACATTTGCCCTCTACAAATTTCAACTTTAAATTCTTTTAACGTTTTCGGTAAGTTATTCATCATTCCCCTTGGTAATTCATTCCAATCCCTGACTCCCTTACCTAGTAGTAAAAACCAGTTTCATATCGTTAGCTGATTGTGTAATAATTACGTATTCCGCTCACATGCGACTACTAGTTGACAACAAGATTATGCGTATTCTATCGAATGTGAAGTATCGATTGTTACTTCAAACTGAGACAGCATTTTAATAATCACTGCAGCGGAAGGAATCCTTAAGTTTGTCAATTAACCATCGAGCCATTTAAACAGACTGGCTGTATGGCAAAGTAAGATCTAAATAACCTACCTAGTGATTCGAAGGCGATTTCTGTCGAATCTAAGTGCCGTGTTTTTATTATTGTGCAACACGGCTACTTGCCATATCCAGGATTGTAGACTAACTGTATGAATCAGAACGTAGTTCCTGTTATATCTCCGAGAGGAGAAAAGGACCCGATGCCTTCGGTAATCTAGCGCTGCAGACATGTTCACACAGTACAATTAGCCAGTCACAAGTCGGAATAAAGAGACGTGCCTTTATTCGAAGAACTCATTTCAAGACACAAGGGAGTCGTATCTTTTCTACTGGAAAAAATGGAAGCATTTCGGTGGCGTCCTTTAGGCTCCGAGACGGTTTCCTTGTTTCCGCGGACCGCGGCGATATCAAAAGGAGAGGAGGCCACCTCAAACAACTCATTCTGCTGGGAAGCCGCGCCCGCGGCTGGGAGAGGGATGGGTCGCGTGGTCGCAGACGACTAATTACGGCCCCAATACGGCCACGGCGACGACAAAAGAGCCCCACAAAGCGGTCGCAAGCCAGCTATCATCTGCAGCCCGCAGCGAGTAACCAAACACCGATACTAGTCCCGTCCACCCGCTCTCCTTCCTTTGTGATTCCCCGCATTGTGTGCAGCGCGGTGCCGGCTTTTTGCCGGGGGTCCTCTTTTTGAAGGTACAACCTACGCCTCCCGGAAAATATCAAGATGTAGCCGCCGAGGGAAGGAAGGGTCGAGCAGGGACACACGCACGCAGGTAATTGTTGTCAACATCTGTCGCCGGTGGACGTCTCCCGTATGTTGCGGACTGGCTGTGTCATCACGCACGCGGGAACAGCTGGTGGGACCATGCGATACAGTGGACTTCCGCGCTGCACTAAAATCCGAACCGGAGAACAAACATTAACTATGTCTATTAATCTGGGGATATTTGTTCCAGAAACACTCAACAATTTCTGCGCGGTTGTTCTCGCGAGTTTTCACCGTTTTAAGGTTTATAATCTGAAGGAAAAAAAAAAAAAAAAAAGAAAGAAATTCACAAACTACGCATGGGGAGAAGAGTGTCCGGAATTTCGGAAAAACACCTCACGTATTTAATGGACGCCCCAAAATTGAATTGTTTGGTATCTCTTATGCTTCAACGTTACATAGCGTCAGAGAAGTAAATCGAATTCTGGAGGTATAACGCAAAACACCAAAGATCTAATACCAACTAAATGTTGCATACGTATTTCGCAATGACAGCCAGGAAATATTGCTACCAGCAACATTCATATCTCGGAATGACCGCGGAAATAAGATTAGAGAAATCAGGGCCAGAACCGATTCATTTCTGTACTCATTTTTCCCACGAGCGATTAGGGAATGGAATAGAAAGGATTTACCGGGCGAGTAAACTTAAAATCCGACAGGAGTAGCTTTCGCTAAAGCGCTCCGGCCATCCTGATCTGGGTTTTCCATGGTTTCCCCAGATCACTCCATGCGAATGCTGGGATGGTTCCTCACAATAGCCCATGGGCGCCTCCTGCCATATCCCGTACATCCCTTCCAAACCATTACCCTTTCGGATAAGTGCAATGCACCCTCCACCACACACTTTTAGTGAATCGCGGAGTAATAATAATAATAATACTTCGTAAAAAAAAATCCACAAACTTCGCAGATGTCGACTTAAGGGTGTATAACGTTTAGAAGCTGGGGAAAAGGGGGGGGGGGAGGAGAGTGTCCGGAATTTCGGAAAAATACCTCACGTATTTAATGGACGCCCTAAAAAGTTGAATTGTTTGGTATCTCTTATGCTTCAATGTTACATGGCGTCGGAGAAGTAAATCGAAATCTGGAGGTATAAAGTAAAACAGCAATGATCTAATATCTACTAAATGTTGCATATGTCATACTTCGTTAAAAAAAAAAAAAAAAAAAAAAAAAAAAAAAAAAAAAATGTTTTAATACATTTTTTTCGATTTCTTTCTCAAATTGAGCTTATGCGTTCATTAAGCCACATAGACATCCGTACTAAATGTGGAGAAGAATCTACGTAAAGAGGAAAATACGGTAACCAGAGCGAAAATCAAAATGTTGCTCTAAAACTAAGTAGAAACAGCAGTATCTAGTCAAGCCTTTCATGACTGAACTGAAATCCCAAGTTGGCATCACTGTCGCGCCTTACGAATAGTTTCATTTGTGTGTGCCATTCGATCCCATCAGTTTTGCCAACAGCCCGGGAGTGAAGACGTTGATCTACCCCAGCTGCCGAGCTTCATCTCTCTCTCTCTCTCTCTCCATTGTCCGGTCACTTCCCATCTCGATGTTTTCGTCGCCCATGTCTCGGGCTTCGGACACACGCTGTCCGTTGAAGATCAGCGGGAGGTGCAGCGCTTTTTAGAGCCTAGTTTATCCCTGATGCGAACAATGCCCGCGACAAATCGACATGTCTAATTCAGAGTCCAGTGCGGAATGTAATCGGCAACGGTTCCTCAAGCTTCCGTCAAACAGCAAGTGGAACTGCATCTACTGCAGAATGTGCATCATTAAATATCCCAACAGTGAATTCAAACACATTGCAGTGAGGAAACAGTTCTACTACTGATCAAGGAAATGTATGAGAACTAGAAAGGTAATTTTTCTAACACATATCGCTCATCGAAATATTTTATATTTGAAAGTTGGCGATTTTCTTAGGTCTGTACAGTTTTGTCATTCTTCCTGAGTGGTAGATTAGAGAGAAAAAGAGGTAAAACAAGGTGTTAACAGCCGAAATATACGTGTCTGCTAGTACAAGGATTTGAGTCATCTATCTAGCCTTCAGTTAATATTTGAATATGGGCTGCAAAGGCAGTTACCATTAATAACCAATCTATTTATCAGTGTATATAATTCACTTTTTAGTAGAACTAATCGATATCCAGAGTTCATTTTACGTTAGCCTTAGTTTTTCTTACAACAAATGCTGTGTCAAAGCATCATGTTATATGGAAGAATCGCTCCATAAAGAGATAGTCAAACTTCTAATAATTTCTATGTTTGTTTTTATTTCAATTAGGCCTACTTTGAACCACGGGAAACAACTGGTTTACTGGTTCACCTTTTTTTCTCCACCCGGAATTGTTCGTTCTTTCACTAAGGTTCCTCTCCTTTCCTTCAGACCTTTGTGTATTGTTCTTGGAATCACCTGAATTTATTAGTCTAAAACATTCAACAATTCTTTATCTCATGTGGATGGGTCTGAAATTTTTCTGTATCATTTTTCATCTCCTTTCCGATGTTTCTTTATAGCGCAGAAACATGGAGCATCGCGGCAGATGACTGTAGCAGAATAGATGGTTCCGAAATGGGGACGTACAGGAGAATACTGTGGAAATCTCAGATCCAAAACAAATGAACCAATACTTTATAAAAGAACGTGTGTGCTATCGTCCATTTTTGATCTAAAAATCCTACAGTTCTTTAGATCTCGCTGCAACAATAGATCAACGTTAAAGTAGAAGATGTATAGTGCGATGGCAACATCAAAACGAGCGGAGCGGACAGTAGCTCGATTATTCTAGGAAGCAGAAGATCTAAATCGGCAATGATAAATTTTGCGGTATGTCGTTTGACGGATCACAAACTTTTAAACCTCGAAGATGGGTTACAATAGACAGAAGAAGTTTTCGTATTAAATTTGCAAATATAATGGTTAACGTAACAACGTATGGATACAATGAACTACTATTACTATTACTCCGCGATTCACTAAAAGTGTGTGGCGGAGGGTGCATTGCACCTATCCGGGAAGGTAATGGTTTGGGAGGTATATACGGGATATGGCAGGAGACGCCCATGGGCTATTGTGAGGAACCATCCCAGCATTCGCATGGAGCGATCTACGGAAACAATGGAAAACCCAGATCAGGATGACCGGAGTACTTTATCGAAAGCTACTCCTGTCGGATTTTATGTTTAGTCGCCCGGAAAATCTTTTCTATTCCACTCCCTAATCGCTCGTGGAAAAAATGAGTACAGAAATGAATCGGTTATGGCCCTGATTTCTCTTATCTTATTTTCGCGGTCATTCCGGGATATGAATGTTGCTGGTAGCAATGTTTGTTTACTGTCATTCCGAAATACGTCAGTCGAGAATTTTTCAATTAGCTTCTGTCGAGAGCAACGCCTTCAGTGCTCCAGGTCTTCCCAACCTAACTCCTTCAACATGGCACTTACGCTTTCCCTTCAACTATATATACCTGTCACGAATCGGGCGAATCTTCTTTGGACCGTCTCTAATGCCTCGATTAATCCCTTTTGATGCGGACCCCATACAGAGCAACAATATTCTAAGTGAGGCCGCACTAGTGACTTGTATGCAATCGATTTAACGTCCGGAGTGCATTGTTTTAAATTACGACCTAGAAATCGAAGCATACGATTTGCTTTCCCAATTACATTCTCGATATGCTCATTCCATGATAAATTATTGCGAATTGTTACCCCTAGGTATTTAGCGGAATCTACTAAGGTCAGTTTTAGTTTGTGGCCAAAACTATAGCAGCAAAGTTCTAAACAGTGTCGAATTTCGAAGTAATGGCTGAAACTGCGATACAGGCTATACCCTAGCAAGGGTTGTGTACCCAGACCGCATGTTTAGTCTGCGTGTTCCTAGAAGAGCCAGCGCGGGGTGTTTAGTCTGGTGTCTATGGCAACCCTCGACACGGGAGAGCAGAAGGAGTTGGTGGTGCCGTCCACTGTGGCCGTCTCGAGACCGGGTCTCCGGTTTCGTGGTCGGAGTGAAGGCAGGTGCGGAGCCGTGCAGGTGTGCGTGCATAGGTCAGGGCCCACGGGAGTCCAGCTGACAGAATGACTGGCGGTCTCTTCATGCGGGCACAACGGACTGTTTCCGCTCGACTTCGACGACCCACAGTGGAAACAGCTTAACACTGCCGGGCCAAGTACACTGCCTTCCGAAAACATCAGTCAAGGCTAACATACTGTAACTTGAGGTTATTACACTGATTCTCTTCTTAGAACAATTGAATCATTGTGTCCACATGTAAACTTTCGGAAAGCTAACAAAAACGAATCCACCGAGCGTGGTGAGTGAATGGTTATAATTCTGGCCTCGTATTCGGGAGGACGCCGGTTCGAATCCCTGTCCGGGCATCCAGATTTGGGTTTTTCATGGTTTCCCCAAATCACTCCTGGCCAGGCTTATTTCAAAAGGCCGTCGGCGAATTCCTTCCCGTTCCTTGTCCCCAATACCTTCCCGCCTCTTATGACGTCAACGTGGATGAGGCGTAAAGCCATAAATAAAATAAAAGAAAGAAACCAATCCAGAAGCTTTAATCGAATTTTTTAAGCTTGTTATGGTATTTTCATTTGAAATATGTTACGTTGACATGTCCCACCATACCTTTTCAAAAGAAACTTATAGCCCTATCCTCATCAAGGAACAAAGACAACAGACAAGAACAGAAAAGACAAATGTGAAAAAATGTTAATTACATTCTTTCAAAAAACGCCGATTCAATTGGAGTTTAATATTTATAAAGCTGATCGAAATTGTGAAAGTTAGAAATGGTCGGTAGGTAATGTAGAGAAACCTCATTTGCAAGAAAGGTACCGAGGTTGATGAAATGTAAATATACAGAGAAGTACTGTAAGTCCATAGAGGATTAATCAATTAAATCTTCAACTCACCAACAATCATGACTATGTGAAAGACACACACAGTTACATTGTGCATTTTAAGTAACACACTTTGTATACTGCAAATGAAAGCAAAGTAACGATGGGAAACATCGTAGGAAGACACGTCTAGGAGGAAGGGGAAATATTGGGGTATAATTCACCCAACAATGACACCAAACAAAATTTTCATCAAGAGAATTGATTGTCACCATTGCTAGACTAAAATTCACCTACAGATGCTGCTCTAAACATCTCCACCGCGTAATTGTATCGAATAAGCTTCTCTGCAACTGTAATTAAGTTACTGAAGGTAAACTAAGCTACCTCTTTTTGTATACAAGAAGAAATGATGACAGTCTACGCAGTTCATACAACAACTACTGGAATTAGGACTGCAAACACCAGTAAACGTTAAGCACCTAACTTTGAAAGATGTTACAGTCAATAACAAAATTTGCTGAGAAGAATAATATCAAAATTTAAGTTTAAACTCTGTCAGCGGACATAAGGGTAGCAATTTATATTAACACCCCTGTAAGACAGTAACGTTTCTTCCAAGAATGACTGGCACTAGAAGTATACGATTCATTGACACCCAATCGTGTGCTACTGAAGAAACTTCCGGTGCCTCATTTATGTGTACATCTCCCTTTAATGCATGTCTGTATGCATGGGGAATACGGATCAATGATATATATCTTCCTAGAATAAGAGCACAAAGACACGAGAATTGCTATAAGATTACAAAAAACAGATGGCGATAAAAATAAAGTAATGGAAATATCTGCCATCCGGACCGCTCATCATTTTGTTCACTATCTTCTAAGTCAACCAGTAGTTATATGTATTAATTCTACTCACAACGTGAAAGTTGTTCGGTTATTCTCGAAGAAAAATACTAACTAGTTAAGGCAGTGTGTCATAGGTAGGATGGCCAATTACAATTTTCTGAAATCTACAGTTCAATGCAGAGTCCAAAGAAAGGATGAACCAAACATCGTTCACATACACGAAGCTATCTTAGATACAATTATCAAGATAATTGTGTATAAAAATCTTGTCTGTACTCAGTAATCTTATCATATATCATTCCGTTTTCAAGGCAGCTAACTAGCCTATTTTTAAATGTGTAGTATATATACATATATATAGAGTCATGCATGGCGTACAAAAAATTATTAGCATTAAAATACCGATGACATGGCTGTAATCCTACAATAAGGTAAAGGAATATGGAGCTAGAATCACAGGAGACTCAAAGGCTATAGGAGCGAAAAACTTACTCGTCTAAATGGGAGTCGCAATTCATATCAGCAATGCGTAGTGCCAGGGAACATTAGTGAGGTTATTTTTTCAAAAACAAAAAATTAGTGGTTAGCTAAAACAAAACAGATGTTGCACCAGATATTTTGATATCTGATAGGATATTGCATGAAGTAGGCCTTGGGTGACCATGAGAGTATAGACCCTACGTTATCGAACACTGCGCACACGGAAATACATTAAAAAGAAATCTCCGTGTAAAGGAGCACATTAAGATTCTTGCGCCCACTTCAAACTTCTTTAGCCAACAGCAGAGTGTCGAGTGATGATTTTAGTGTCAGTTGTTCTGCCAGAGACTACGTGGCAGCCAGGAGCTATACTTAAAGAAAATACTCTAACATCCTTACACATACATGTTACTAGTAAACAGCATACATACTACGTTAATACATTACAAGTTATAAGTGTCTTACGGCATCACAAGCCTCATTTCTCTATCTTCAATTGTAATAATTCACAATCGTGCAATATAATGACTGCCATTTGTTTAACTTGATCGATCTATCGTATTAGAGGCCGTCCATGAGACAGAAGGGAGAAAACACGGATGAAGTAAATATTCTTCGTGGTGTAAGACAAGGTTGTATCCTGTCCCATTTATAATTTAACATCTATTCAGAGTATATCTTTAGGGAGGCGTTGAGGGATGTGGAGATTGGAGTGCTGTTGAATGGAAACTGGATAAACAACGTTCGCTAAACAGATGACACAATCATTTTTGCAGATAGTCAGGAAATTTTACAATATCTCATAGATTGAGAGTCACAAAGCAGCCACGAATATGGACTTGACAGTATTATAAATCAGACAAAAGTAATGGTCATTGGCAAAAACAACAACTCCCAATGCCATATTATGATTAACCAGGAGTCCATTGAATGTGTATCAAGGTATACGTATGTTGGCACCACAGTAAACAGCCAATGGGATCCATCTGATGAAGCAAAGTCACGTATTCGTATAGCCAGGGCTAATTTCAATAAAATGAATAGTCTTTTTAAAAGTTATAGTTCCCGGCAGGCTCAGGAATTTTTAGAGTTGTGTTTAATCATATGAGCTATGCCAGGACGCTCCGTGGTTCGGATTCCACGTTAAACTGTAGGTACTAGGGGAAGGGAACTGGCCGTCCTACCTCTGACACAATGGCTTAGTACGCCTCCTTCGGGAGGATCCAACCAACCTTCGGGTTGTGGACTAAGTTAAGTTAAGTTAAGTTTATCGATTACAACGAAGATGAGACTCCTGCGCTGCTATGTGTTCTCTGTCCTCCCGTATGGCGTTGAAACGCGAATATTAACTGAAACTATCAGTAAAAGGCTAGAAGCTTTTGAAATGTGGCTGTATCGAAGAATGTTGAGAATACCATGGACAAACCACATCAGAAAAGCTGAAGTGCTCCGTAAAATGAAAAAAGATATGGAAATACTGACCACCGTAAAAACACGGAAGATACAGTACCTTGGCCTCATCATGAGGAACAATAGCCGTTATGAACTGCTGCAGTCTGTTATCCAGGGGAAAATATCAGAAAAGAGAAGTGCTGGTAGAAGAACTTCCTGGCTAAAAAATCTGAGAACATGGACATCCAAGACAACTACGGAGATAATCCGAGCATCAACCAGCAGAGACAAGACAGCCAAGATGGTCGCCGACATCCGGAACGGATAGGGACCAGAAGAAGAAGAAGAAGATGACCTCATGAACTCTATAACAATGTTCTTCATTATCAGACGGTGCGACTGAAATATGTTTCTCTATATACTTTCATATTCGAATAGGGAAAAAAATTTCTGCTATCATCTGTCTGAATGTAAATATGGGAATACACTTGTTGTTTGATAAAAGAAAGAGTAGACAGAAATTGAAGAAGTCGAATAGAACATGGTGTGTAGCGATGCAGACCGCACAGTGGCTGCATGCATCTGGCAGCAGAGACGGCCGCTGCTGGCTGTAGCGTATCTCTGGTGGTTTTTTGCCTTTGCGCCGAGCCGGGGTTCCTTCGCAGCCCCAACCCTCCCCAGAGCTCCGGAATGAATCACCCGGACGGAAAAATGAAACAAAAGAATACCTTATCCTCTTCCATCATCTTAATTAAAGTTACCAATTTATTCTTTTTTAGCTGAAGGGCTGGCGAGCGGCAGGGAGGGGAGGGGAGGGAGGGGGAGCGGGAAGTGACAAGCGACTCGCACCTCGCCAAATTAACTATTTAAAACATTTCGTTTGGCGCGGAATGAAGAAGCAGGGAAGGAGCCGGGCGGCCCGGTCCCGCGGGGATGGCGCGCGACGCAATTTCTGACCCGGCTTACTTCCGCGCCAGTCATTTGTTTTTATCAGGGCGTCCCCGCGAGGGGGAGGGGCGGCCGTCGTCTCGGCGCAGATAAGGGTGGCTGGGACGCCGCGGAAAACACGCACTGCTGCGACGCTCCTTATTAGTCGGCCCTTCGCTCCACAGATAACGGCGGTCTTATGCAGTCAGTGATATTCCTGTCTCAATATTCTGCTTTGCTCCGTTGAGGGAGGAAAGATATTGGTGTAGGTATGAAAAGTTGTGCATGGAAGGGAAAAAAGATGACCATGACCACTAGCTGGCACTGGATTTCAGGCACAAGGGTGTGGGAAGATTCTCTTCTTTGGATAAGGGTGTCAGGGATAGGAATAAGTTTACCGAGGGAAATGACGAATAATTTACCAAAAACGTAATAAAAATTTAAAATTTGTAGAGGGCAAATGTAGATGGGGGCAGGAAAGCGGGAAGATATTAGGGAAATTGCCACCGCAGCTTGTCCTCCATTGCAATTTAATTTTAAAAAAATTCGACTTCTTTGGTTTAATATCACACCGATTCCACGTGTAGAACACGCTAAGATGAATCTTGAATTGATTTATTTGATGTTGTGGAGGGAAAACAACCTACGACTGCACCAAACGATTCTGTTTACAATTGATTCCTGTTTAGAAAAGCACATTGTTAAATGTCACCATCGGCATTAACGAGTATTCTATTAAGCCTCGTTTTAGCCTAGAGATAAGAAAAGGAACAAAAAAAAAGCAACTACAACCAGCTCACTTTGGCCTACAAAAAGAGATAAACAACGAAAAATTTTGATCGTTGATGAACAGAACGCAATGCACTATTATACTCCAGATAGTTCCATAAATATATAAACAAAATTTTGTATGTTATTTTTAAGTTTTAACAACTCGACGTAATATTTTCGTTTGTTAATTCACTCTAAACTACGTAATCAAACAAGACTTACACGAATGTTAGTAAAACAGAAAGTGTTCTGTTCCTCCCAAACTGTTTTGTGTTGTAAAATGTATTACTTATCACCGATCCGATTCAGGTTCACAATGAACAGAGAGCTGAATGCTACTTCATAAGATGCTTTCAAGATCTTACAGAGACCGTAGTGGACCTCTAATAATCAACTGCCAAGAACACCAACGGCATACAACCACAACACAATAATGATTCAGTTTTTATTAACCTCGTGAAATGAGACACGACATTATTCAGTTCTATACCTTCTACAATACCAGTCGATAGTGTAATTTGTTAGCATTTTTTTATGAAATTAATTCGAAGAATAACTGAAAGGCAGTATTTCCTAAATCTGCTTACACTGCTTCCACGGAAATGTTTGCTAATATTTCAGAACCAAATCAAATGTTTCAGCTGATGATTAATTAATAAAAAGAGCATAGTTGTAATAAGATATCTATGGCGTGACTAAATTAAGTCAGTTTCACTCAGTTCAGAAATATGTAAAAACAAAAGCAACTGCAGGTAAACATAGTACTCCAGTAAACAGCTGACATTACACGAACAAGTAGTAGATGAAAAATAACCAGAGTTTAATTAAAAACAATCCAATTACAGGGCTACGATAGACTTAATAACCTAAAGCTCTTCTATCGTGAGAGGATTCAATCCTAAAATGTTATCTTCTTATTATTTGGACTACAGCAACAGATGGCTTTTTTGTTTTTTTTTGTTTTTTGTTTATGGCTTCACCCCTCACCGAAGTCGAGGTAATTAGAGACAGGAAAGGACTGAGGGCAAGGAACGCCCATGACCTTTTGAAGGAACCATACCCGTGTCCGCCTTGAATGATCTGGAAAAACCATGGAAAGCCAAAATCTGGATGTCTTGACGGGGATTCGATCCCGCCCCCTCCAGAATGCAACGACGCAACTGATGGATGATCTTTAGTGTTTTGAGGCATTCTTTTCCAATATACACGGGCACTACGGTATGTACACTAAGGGTTACTCATCACTTCCGTTTCTTGATGACTACCAAGGGACTGCACGAGAGGGGAGCGTCTGCAGAGTAGAAAAAACTTCCCCGAGGAAGGCGGTGTCAGCCGGTGCCACTCCAGCAATAATGTTTCCTCATCAACACCGCGGGGAGACACACTTCTTGCCGCCAAGTTATTCGATTCCTTGGCACGCGGTGCGCGCCCAGAATATCTGCTCCCGAAGAATGCTGGAAGCGTTCGGGGGCTCCCGGTGCCGGGGGAACAGCGGTAATTAACGCGCTCTGGGAGGACACCTCTAATTTCTGGTGTCACGTAGGAATTGTTCTTTGAAGCGGGGAGGGGACAGATAAGGCCAAGACGCCGCCAAGACGAGGGAAGGAAGCCCGAGCCGGCAGCGCGGAGAAGATTGCATTGTACAAAAGGCGTCGACCAGGAAATGAGCCCCGTTTCCCCTCTCGCAGGGCCCTTTGAGAGCTCGCCGTGTCCCATTTTCTGGAGGTCTTGTCCGACACGGGCGGGGCCGATATCTGCGGCGCGCCGACTGAGCCGAGGAGAGCAAATGGACGCCTGGGGTGTCGGCGCCGGGGCGCGTAATGGGCGCCCGAGGAGGGATTCCGGCGCGGCAACGACCGAACCGCGGACCATAAACACGCCGTGTGGGGCGCGGCCAAACAGGTGGCTGGCGCTCTCCGGCAGCAAGCAGGCGGGGACGGTACTCACATACTCAGACGGACGGACGGCTGAAGCGATACCAGCTCCATACGATGCTTGTCTATCGGAAACTCCTGACAAGTAAGGCGCTTTAGGTGACGCTGGTGAAAGTACTTATACTACCAGAGGAAAGTGCCCTACAACATACCCCTCCCCATGAAGTAGCCTCCCGATCTCCTGTCTATGCTTTATACTGAATTCTGGCAGAATCAATTGCAAACAGTAGTTTAGACTTCTGTAGCAGAATGCTCTGGTCGCCTGCTTTACTTGTTGTTCATCAATTCGCCATTACGTGCTTTGGCAGTGGAAAAACTTTTTTACATTCTGCTAAATTTTTTAAATTTTCTCCTGGATATGAGCGGTTAAGCCTTCTGATATATACATTCAATTAAATGATAAGGATTTATGTTAATACTTATCACTAAACTGTTTTGTCGAGAAGTTTGGTTAAAAATTTATTTGGTTTATCAAAATACGGTTGGGCAATCCGAACCCCCTTCAGTTGCCTAAACCTGACTCCTTATTTTTTCATACTTAAAGTCAAATATGGGATGTAATTCTTCCATTTTTACCGTAATCTTATCTACGCCCTGTAAAGCCCAATTAATGGAAGCTGAAAGAGCTAAAGAAGTCGAGGAAAAACGGCAAGAACGTAATCGAGGTTGCAAAAGCAGTCGTGGCCAGTGGCATGAGTCAGCTATAGGACCTCTAAAGAGCTTGTGAAGAGGCGTCTTGATTTTGAGAAAAATCTGAAATAAGCGAGCACCGAAAATGTGAAGAGCGTTACATCTGGAACATCGGAATTGGAGATTCTCCCTGGAGTGTCCACTTCCAATGACTGACTGGATAGCTGTCTAAATAGGAATAGGAAAACAGTTCTCTTGGAAACATGTTTAGAGAGACACTACAACTACTGCAGATAAAAATATTTATCTTCGACTTAAATTCAATGGTGACTGGACACTTTAAATGTTGAGAGAAAATCAGTTCAGGGTGTAGATCACAATGTGATATGGCTTCAGAAACAGATTCAGATGAATGCTGAGTGAACCTGCTTCTTGTTCTGACTTTTAAAGAAAGTGAATTGCTGTGAGAAAGTTAGCGAAAAAGAAGAATTAGGTAACACAAAGTATCAACCCTTCACCACCACAAACTTACGCCTGTCCTCCACGCTTCCACTTGCCAGAACGTCTCTCTTTAGCAACAGCAATCAAAAAGCCAATAACTTCTTCAATATCCAGAGATACTTGAACTACATCGATTTTACTATGGAGTTTTTCATTTTTTCATGATTTATTCTGACGGGAAAGTTTGTTTTCCAATATTTATCGCGAATCCTGTTTCCTTGGTGTCTTCCGCTAGCACCCTTACGTCTCTCAGTTCTCTTGTTTTTGTCTACCAGAACATAAACATCCGTACATTTACTTTCCAACCTACATGCACTCCTATTTCAGTCTGGTATGGATATTTTACGCTGGAATCTGTCAACTGTTGCCAAGCTCCTAATCTTCTCATTCGTCAATCTGTCCCATTCTCCATCCCTAACCATGCATCTGTTATGAAATTCAAGTTAGTCAAAGAGCTTGCTCTACCCAGACCACAGCAGTGCCACCTTTGGAATCTGAGGATTGCAGCATTCCTGGAGACGCAATGACCAGTGCACTACGAAGCGCCTTTCCTTTTGGAACCCGGCGCGGCGGAGGCATCCGATACCTCTCGGACGGATGCTGCAGCTAATGGAATCCTCGCGGCAGGCTCCTTTATGTAGCCTTTTGTTGTATCGGCTCTACCTGGCCGCGGGGAGCCCCGGCGGGCTGTTCAATGCGCATTGTCACCGTTCATTACCGGCGCATTCACGGCTCTAAGTGTGTTCAAGTGGCCGGGGCCACATTGTTGCGTCCGCAGGCAGGGGATCCGCATTCCGAGGGGTCGCTCCACGCATGTGCGTGCTTCTCACGCACGCAGTTCCTCACGCACCTACGCTCCAGATTGGATGAGACAGCAAGAGAGGTGTCTGTTTGGATATCGGTGTTGAAGTTATTTCCGTGTTCACAGACTCACTGCTGCGCTCTTTAGGCTAGAAAATCCAATAGCTTTGCCACTGTCAATGTGTGAGTTCGTCCGTAAATGCACCTATAAAAAGCCACTGTTCTAATTGTTTAAAAGAAATGATAAATGTCTCTAATTTTTCCCGCAGATAGCATGAATTAAAAAAAAAAGTAAGAATATTACTAGCAACAGCTGGAATGACGCTTGTACCCCGGTGGTATTTTCCCTATAAATATTGTAATTTTAACTAAAATACTTTCATTGCTTGAAGTAAGCTGTTCCTTAACAAATTATTCCTCTTTACCAACAATAGAAATCTTTCCCACTTCCATATGACTGAAATCAAATTCCAATATCTAGTCATGGCCCACTCTTCCTTCCCATGTTTTACTACCACTTTATCACTTAATTTCCATACAAGCCTCATCCCCAACGTACGCAATATTCACGCCATCTCTCAATCCAGATATTTTATCGTAGTAATTATTGATTCTCTTTTACGGCGATCTCCGTAAACAAATCGATCTGACCTCTCTTGCCCCCCCCCCTTTTCCCCTTAATCTGCTTTACTAGATACAGCAAAGAGATTAGCTTTGGTACTGAGCACCCTCTGCCACCCACAATTTTGTGAATTGCAGAGTATATATGTAGATGTAGATGTAGATACACAGTCTCTAATGACATCCATATCGGGAGGGTGATAAATCACTAGCAAAACTATCTGTTTGATGCCCATGATGTGGATCTCATAGTACCCCATACCGACCAATGTTTTGTGATCCATTTACCTTCCTCACCTCGTTGGCACATCACTCCATTACGGTCTTCAGCAGATGGAGGACGTCGAGCATTTTATCCACCAACTTTCTAAAGCATCCTAACCTTAAGGAAAACTATTGAGAGTTCAAGTGAAAGTTTAACACAATATGATAAATTAACTACAAATAAGGGGAAAACGAAGATACAGTAGTTATAGACCTAACCTCATCTCAGGAATGGCCCAAAGCGGAAATGGTTAAACTCCACGCTTCAAGTGCAATGAAGGCTCTCACAGAACGAAACTATATCGTTTTATCTTCTTTAATTTACTGTCGCCTACTTCTTAAAGTTGTCATATCTCCTTTGTGGAACGCTAAGCGAAAAATCAATACTAGCAGGGTGTGTATTAATTATAGAATATATTCCATGTAATCGAAATTAAAATTTCATTGCTCCAAAATATTTCGAGAGTGTCCAAAACACACTGAAGGCCTGTTAACAGTGCTTCCATTCTGAGGATAATGGGATGTTCTTTCAACGGCGGTGCTGGTCCCGAAAGCGTGTACTTCCCTCTTCACTCCATTGTGCTAAAAGAAAAACTAGCCAGCATTTTCCCTTCCACTCGACGATTCCTTAGAAAAGAGACGAGCTTGCAGTCCTAAAAGCAAAGTTCGAGATCATCCGCACAATAAAGCCCGAATGAAAGGTATCTCCCTCCCCAGCCGTCTGTTCAAAATAATGGAAACAAAGAATAACCAAAGCATTGTCTACAAACGAAACAAGGCAGCAATAACAGGTCACAAAAAGAAAAATGAGGAATAGGAACTACGAAAATTATCTGCGACTACAATGAGAAAGTAATCCCGGATTTGTGTCAATAAGAAGAAGCAAGACAATACACGGCATGATTGAAAGTGTAAGCATACAATTCTCATAATTAGAGATACTCAAACGAACTGATTCATTTTCTTGCTAGGAATTTTAACCCCATTTAAAATATTACAGAGGACACTACAAATATTGAACAAATACTAAAATCAATGAGACGTAAAACCATCTGTGCGCAGTAACTATATAACATATATATTTTACACACAGGTAAGATTTTTTTTGACGGTTTTCATACTTACCGCAAAACTAACTTCAAACGTGTCATCCTGCATATATTCAATATTTCTACAAATCCTTGAAGGATATATTTATACTACCTGTATATTTTTACCTTCCTCTGTTAGCAAGTTAACAGAAACGTTATGTGAGGATTAATATTAAGGTCTTAACATCTCATTAAAAATAAGTATATTAACTACGTCTGTACTTTGAGGTGATAAGATTTAAAATGCTTTTTACTGTAAGATATTAAACAAAACTTGATTAAGAACTAAAGTTGATATTGTGATAAAAAAAATAGTTACTGTAAGAATGGTCACGGATGCGGTTTTTATTGAAAGCGTCCTGGTGTTTTTCTGTGGCAGAAACAATAATCATTCCGTGTTCATTCAGAAAGAGAATGAAGTCGGTAAATATTCCCATTCTCATCGTATCGTAACAAAAGATATCGAAACTGTCTTACCTTCCTTCACTTCTTTCTGCCATGAGAAAATCTCCATATACTCATCAAATCTACCTCGTACACTTTTACATATCTACCCTTCCACGCGTTATCGAGTTAACCGAAACGGCAGATCCAAAGATCTGATTTCTGTCTCTCTCTCTCTTTCTTTCTTTTTTACTTTAAGATACTTCCATAACATTTTTGGTCACTTATAATTTCATATATTTCTGCGATCCTTCAAATAACTATATTTTCTAATTCTAAAGTGATCAAGGTTCTCTGCTCTGTACAACAGCGGGAACATTTTAGATATAAAATTCTGGTCCACAGACCAACGTATTGTTTTGTAAAACGTTTGCACAGCTTCCCTATTGATACACCAACCCCGAAATTTTCCAACTCCATTTTGTATATTATTTTATTCCTTGGATCTGCACTTTCCACGAAGCGTTCAGTCACGTAATACTTAAGAAAAAGTTTTAGATGCCTCAAAAGTTCAGAAGCGCAAAGACATTACCGTACGTTTTCTGTGACGTCGCACCTGAAGGGTGGGTATGACGCGATGACCACGCAAACAATAGTCTGCGGTTGGGACCGGTACACAAAGATTTCAAAATGCAAAGTATAAAGCGGAGCGGCGTTCATCAACATCACAACACAGTTTCGCGGCGCACAATGGCGACGGGCGCCTTTGTTGTGCGCCTACCCCTTCCGCACACACAACACAACACAACGCAGGCCGCTCCTTCACCCCACGCGCTCCCGCCCGGGATAATGAGAGAATTGATTAAAAAAGGAAGTACGCGGGGACACGCTCACGGCTCAATGGGCGGCTTCGTGGCTTTTGTGAAATGCGGTATTAAATCGCCTACATGGGCCCAATCGCCACTTCTGTCGACATCGTCTCGCCCCCTACCCCCCACCCCTTTTGAATCCTATTTTTATTTTAAGCCGGTCACATTGACCGCCGCTGCGACAAATGCGTGCCCCCGGTGGTCGGACGAATAAAGCGATCATCAGCGACCGCCGAGGCGGCTGTTTGCGCAGGGACACCTCCCGTCGACTTGTTTAATAATAGAGAGCCAATTGCAGCCGCCATTCACCGGGCGCAGTTCAAAGCAATTACCGCGCTGCGATGTGAACTACGCTTTAAAGACTGATGGCACAGCGAGGTGAAACAATTAATCACGCCGGCCTTCGACTGGAGGCAGAGAGGATATAGCACTCATCTCTTCCAGCAACACACAGTGTTACTTATACGAGGCAGCATTTAGTAACAGTCTGGAATACGTAATCTACTATATAATTTCCTAAGCTCACTCACTCACCTCCATAGCTATTGGCTAGAGACTGGTGACGTCACGCGCCAACTGTCGCTCGCAAATTAACAGCGACCAGAGATATTCTAGGTTATGTCCACAATTTAATAGCAAAGCATTTGCTACAAAATTAATTCCCACAGTATATTAATTTTCGTAACATTTCACGGTTAAAAAAAATATCGATAAACTTCAGTGCTGAAAAAACGTGGAACTGCTTTTCAATAAAATGTTGCTAATGAGAACAACATAAAGAAACTTAAATTACTCTCACGAATGCCAATTGTCATTTCGGCCTAGGTTAAATTTAAATTTAAATAAAACTTTCACTACTGTTGCTGCTTGTCAAAATTTAATACATTACGGTTTATTTGCTTTTTACGTATTTTACACTGACCACTTTCGTTAATGTTCTTCATTCATTACGTGAGTTATTAGGTTATTAAAAGTGGACGTCAGTTCAAATATGTTACGGAATGGAGTATTCTGGCAATTCATTTCTTCAGATTTGCTCAACTATTTAATAATCTGGAATCTGTATTAAGTTCTCTGGCCGTTACAGACACTAGAACCAAAGATCACATTATGAATGTTCGTCCAGTCTTGATAAATTTCTTACGAAGCAATTGCGCACTCCCTGCTCATTCTTCAAATTTTTCAGAGTGAGCTTTTAGGGTCAAGTACAATTGTTGTATTTCACGACCTGTGAAACAATTCAACGATAGCGCGATCGTCTCTGTTCATGTTTGATACGTCTGTTAATACTTCTGGTTTCTTGAAACTCAAGAGATTTTATTCGCTCAATGGTGAATTACATGTCAAGTTTGTATTTGGACTGATCACGTCAACCTTTAACCTTCAAAACTGGAACTATTCTAGACCCGTGACGAAACCCAAAAAACGGTCACAGGCTTACACGAGTTCAAAAAAGTAATATATAATCAGAAACACAGGTTTCGTTCCTCCCACGTGAAGTCTAGGAGGCGGGTTGTTTATTGTCTCAGGAACTCCCTTTAGTCAACCAAACCTACGGGGAGATAACAAGGAAGCATTCGCCAATGAGCTCTAAAGGAACCATCCCACAATTCCTGGAATGACTACGGTTAATCGTGGAAAAATGTAGTCATGGTAGACGTCATTCTCCAAAATACCAGGTTTGAGAGCGATATCACTTTGTACTTACGCAGTATCTCACAAACTTGGCTCATTTGACTTTTTGTAGTTGACTGTAAAGATTTAAGCTCTGAGAAGCAATTTCGTTTAGTGTGATTCAAACCAAATAAAAAAATCGAGTGGACAAAGTTATAGTCAACAGCTATGTCAGCCATATGAAAAATTTAGTCAAGCTATCCTCCGTATGCTTTTTGATTAGTTTTTAGAATTATCTTCAGTGATTTACGTGCATTTTTGCTGACGTTTGATTCATTAATCAACCTTAGAATAAGTGGTTTTTTATCAGCAATTTTATGAGCTCAGTCATACCTCTCAGGAAAGTGCAATGTTCTCTCACAACATGATTGATTCTCATTTCATCAAAAATCAATCAACCGTCGACAGAAACCACTGATGCTAATATTGATCACGTCACTCAAACGTGAACTTGCGTATCACTAAAGATGAGTCAGAAAATATATATATGTATATTGAGTAATTGCAACTGAGCATTTTTTAACATAATTTCCTAACTGCTGGAATAATTGAAAATTTTGGAGTTCCAGATACAAGGATAATTGGGACATATAACTGAGTACATTATTAATTTCTGCAATTTCCAAATTTCATAACTACGAAGTAAAACATAGTTACAACATTTTTATATCAATCTACCGTAGCAAATTTGTAAAATAGAGTGGGGAATAATTAGGAAATCATTAGAAACGGAAAGAAAAGTCGCTTAAAACAGATGAAAGAAAAGTATTTAAAACAAATTGTGTAAAATATAATTAATAAGTTAATAATTAATAAGGGCTGATAATGCTGAATGTGTGTAAGGGACTGAAGCAAATGTTTTTTTATATATCTGGAATTTAGCATTGGATCAGCGTGTCTAACAAGTACTAGGAATGAAGCGAGGGATCACTAAAATACTGAAACTAGTATTTCCGCCAAACCGTAACTTTATATAAAACCAAAAAAATTCTTTACGCAACGAAAGTAGAGCATTTCATTTAACTGGAAAAAAATTTATTAATCAAGGAAAGTTGTTTTGATTTTATTTCCAGTTTACTTTCAGAGAAATAGAGTAAATTATCATCAAAATTACATCCGCTCCTTTCTTCACGGATAAAGCAGTAGAAAACGTTTGTAAGTACAACAAAGTTTTACGTCCCGTTTTAAAACAAGACAACGCTAACCGATACCTCTACGACAACATTTCCTCCGCAACTGAACTTTGTTGGCCGGGAGCCTCAAATCGGAGACTAATCCCTCCTCGTAAACAGAACTACTCTCGAAATGAGTTCTGCTAGACAAACACAAGAAATGAGCTGCGATACTAATCGCTGCAGGAGACGATCTGGCTGTAAAAGAAAAGCAAATCTGCAGCTAAACAGAGGAGACGCCGAGCAAGATCCCAGCGCCGTCACCGCGAGGCGGGAACCGCGTTTATTACGGAGATAAAATGTGGCCGCGTAGCTTTAGGAGGTGCTTGCGGTTTTGAGAGACGCCCTACGTTCATAAAGCACGCTCGCCTGGCCCGCTGCCCCGGGTCCGCATGTGCTCGTCCGCAGCCATGTGCCTGTTTGTATACGTGTGGTTATTTTTACTGGCGCTCTCGCCTCTTGCCTCCTAACCACATGCTGTAGCACCCGGAGGGCCCTATATTACCGAGAAAAACCGCGGCGGCCGTTTTTCGGAAAAACAACCTTTCTCCCCCTCCACCGATTTCTTTTTTTCTGTAGGGGTGTCGTCTAGGTGGAACCGTCTCGACTAGTGTGAAGGGGTGGGGGAGACGGGGAAGGCGCACGGGAGGGTGCGATTCGGGCAGACAAAGAGTCGCTTTGAGGAGTGTTGGCTGTCTCAAAGGCCGCCGCTGTTTCTGGTTATTAGCACGTCACCGCTGTCGCGCAGTTATCTGCTTACTGTGATATATCGTGAATAGCGCCGACTTTGCTCCGTCCTTCACCGTTTTTTCGCCCTTGATAGGTGTGACACCACTTCCGACCACGAAGACGGGTTGAAATACTCTACGCTCCCGAGCAAGAACAGGCACGTATGGAAGAAACCACACCAGAAACCCTTTCTAAAGGAAACGCCTCAAAAGATTAAGCATCACCCTCAGCTGTTGACATGTCAAAAGTAAGCATAAACGTCACTTTGACATGTAGGTCAACCTCACCCTTTCTTGAAGCTGTGGTTATGCTTCTACCGCCAATCTAAATGAAAATTTGCAGTATAAAAAAAGAAAACCTTTATTTGTGCCATTGACGTTTAATTCAAATCATGGGGAAAACACAACTGTTTGTTATTGTCGCTTTAGGGCGCGTCGACAACGAGGTAATTAGTATTCAAGACAAATAGGTTTTATTTTTTAAAATTTAACGGTCATAACAAACCCAGAACCGACGCACACTGGGAACAAAAAGCTGACATCGCATTTTGTATTTTCTTCACCTTCCATCCGACAGTCTCGTTATAGTTTCATTTTCCAAAATACTGAATGAAATTCTGAACGTGTGTGACAAATCCCAAAGAAGGAAGGGTTGGATATTGCATACTTCGCACTAAATACACAACTACAATGTCTCTGACCATAGCCTTTAATGAAAGCAATAAGATAACTTTACAATAATAAATATTTTGCGCACTAAACAAAACTTGAAGTATTCTTTCCTTCAGTTCGGGATATTCATTTTTTAAACACTATATATGGCAGTACTGAATGCGATAAACTAGTAACGAAAAAAAACAACAGACATTTTCTGTAATCAGAATCTTTGTCAGTACAACTACAATGTCTCTGTCAATCGTTTTTACCGTTCTGTTCACAATAAAATGGCTTCGCAGTTTGTAAATCCCTGAAACAAATCGGAACTAAATAGTATTTTTACAGGTATGGTATATATTTTAATTTTGAGTTCCAGTGCCAGATGAGTAAGCATATTGATAAATTTTTTAGCTCCACAGATGAGTAAGCACAATGAGACATATCATATATTTGATACTGTGAAAACTCGGTCAAAATCGATTCCACAGTTTTTCAGGTAATGCTAGATTATTTGGAAAATAAATGTGTCGTAACATCTTAAGACATACGTCAATTCTTACGTTTGACTAAAAGCTTGCAGTTTCTGAAAATCCATTCAAAATCTGTATTTTCTGTGCGATGCCGGAATAAGCAGACACATTTCTAATATTGTGATATGTATTAATGCGGCACATGTTTCGATTTTCGAGCAAAATTAGCTGTAATTAGGTTGAAATGTAACCTGGACTAAAATGAAAACTGACATTCCGTACCAAAGCATCCCAACCACCCCATTCCCAGAACTGTGCTGCTAAATCACCATTTAGTAAGTACCGGAAATGGTCGGTACGAAATCAACGAAGCTTGGTACGCCTGAATCTTTTTGGACCAATAAAAATAGTATACGGGTAAATCAACTGCAACCAACTCCTTTCTTGGTAAGGTGCGAGTGAATCTAGGTTTGCTTTAATTCCGGAAATGGATGGCGCAAATTGTATAAGACTTGGTACGCGTTTCTCATTGCGTGAATGAAAATAATGTATGGGTAAATCATCACCAACTCTACCGGGCAACGCCGGGAACTCTGCAAGTAAATAAATAAAAATTTGCAGGTATCGTTTTAGAATCAAAGGGAATTGAATTGAGTTTCTTCTGGCCTCGCATTCGAGAGGACGGCGGTTCGAATCCTCGTCGGGCATCATGATTTGGTTTTTCCATGGTTTCCCAAATCACTCCACGCAAATGCTGGGATGCTTCCTTCAAAAGGCTATGGCCGAATTCCTTCCCATTCCTTGCCCCCCCACCCCATCCCTTCCCGTCTCTAAAGACCTCACCGAGTGTGGTGGTGTAACGGTTAGCGTTCTGGCCTCGCATTCGGGAGGACGGCGGTTTGAATCCCGGTCCGGGCATCCAGATTTTGGTTTTCCATAGTTTCCCAAATCACTCCAGGCAAATGCCGGGATGCTTCCTTCAAATGCCATGGCCGAATTCCTTCCCATTCTTTGCCCCCCCCATCCTTTCCCGTCTCTAAAGACCTCGCTGTTAGAGAGGCGTTAAGCAAATAAAAAAAATAATAAAGACCTCGTCGTTAAGAGACGTTAAGCAGATAAAAAAATTAAAAAAAGGGTTTCGTCTGAAGAATTGGCATATAAATTTCTCGATAAGTGTTGGTAGGAAAAGGGATAAATTTCCTCACGACCACAATGGATCGAGTTTTCAGGAAGAGCTGTGCCGGTGAATTGTGACTGCGGCGACACTTCAACAAGTCTGACCCACCGCTCGACTGGGTGGCGCGGGCGGGAGAGTAAGAACATCGTTAGGATTACATCTCGGTGCTGAGTGTTTAGTTAATGTCTGAGCAGCTTGCTTCTGCTCCAACTCCCAGGCCTGTGTAATCGCGAGATGGGCCGCGGCGCTGTATTTGGCCGCTTGCTCGGCTCTTTCCATCTTTCCGCCTCCTCCCCGAGACAGCATTCCTCGTCGAAAACTAAGCCTTTTAGCTTTTCCGCTTGGCCTCCGCCCTGCAGGCGAAGGGAGAAACTTCGCCGGATCCCCGGCAACTGCTAAAAGAGTACAAGATTAATTATTGCGCCGGCGCTTCCATTTTCTTATGGTGCGAGTCAGCATTAAAGCCGGAGTGGAGTAATGAGAAAAAAATACGAGTCAGAGCAGCTATCCATTTCAGTTGCGTGCACTTTGGTCTACAGTGTTTTCCGCATCTGTAGACTGAAGAGAAAAGGGATGCATAGGAATAACCGTTATTAATGACAGTGGGATATATTAAACTGTGGTTCTATTTTGTTCGCAAGCGAGTAATTTATTTTAAGCGGAGACGCAAATATTTGTGTACGACACTGAAATGTTACAAATAACAGCATCTGATATTGCATGTGAAGTTTTTGAAAACTGATATAAATCAAAGAAGGATATCCATAGGACATTAGGAAAGTAAAGACCTTCCAGTTTCATTATTACATTAAAGCAAATGAATCAGCATCCAAGCTAGTAGTAGTATAATTTGGGAGTAGTGTATGCAGTAGTGAAAATTTGCAACTGAAGTAATTAGACAATTGTTATAAGCTTGGGGAAAAAAAGAAAGCTAATGAGTATATACTTTTGCCTCTGCCTCCGTTTGGAAAAAACTTTGCTTGGTTTGTTATACTCTCCCCATCCAATTGAAGAGGCGCAGTTGAAGTTCAATTAGATCACAGTTTTTCGAAGGTATAAGAGTTAATTGAGTTCAGACTAGCAAATGCCGACGTGCGGACGAACTCTGGGGAATCTAGGCGAAGACTCTTTGGAAATGAAAGTGGTTAAACATGGAACTGTCCATGCCACGCACAGTGATAATACCGCAGAAATGAAATACCAAGGTAAACCTTTATAAACTCTATCACCACTAGCAGCTGTCACCCCGAAATAGTTCTAACCTTTTCAGTCTTCACATATTCGGTGACCGACTTGATCCTATTACCATTTCAAAACACTAACTACCCTACCTAAAAATTTTCAGTTATGATTATGTAGGGGAAGCTTGGAACAGATCATGCTAAATGAGAGCGGTTAACGCTCTGGCCTCACATTCTGGAGGACGCCAGTTCGAATACCCGTCCAGGCATCCAGATTTGAATTTTCCATAGTTTCCCCAAATCACTCCAGGTGAATGCCGGGATGCTTCCTTCAAAAATCCATGTCCGAATTCCTTCCCGTTTCTTGCCTCCAGTCCAATCCCGTCTCTAATGACCTCGACGTCGACGAGGCGTAAAGTAAAAAGTAAAAAAAAAATTCTAAACGATCGTCAATTTAACGTCAGTTGACATTTAAAATACGGCTAATGTGTGAACGCGTTGGTACTAAGGTCAGATGTGTCACTGGGTCAGTACTAAAAGGCAGAGGGTGTGGTCCCTCTGGGTGTTTATCCTTCACACGAGTCACATCCGAATGAGGCATTGCGTCACACCTCACGTACCCGAAACGCGACACGGCTACAAACTTGACGCTAATTAACACGCTATGATTGACTATCGTGTCACTGAATAGCGGGCCGCATACAACGTGGCTAATCACCAATAAGACACACGACCAACACCACTCTTTAAGCGCCTCAGCGTACTTATATTTGCGCCTGGCTAGAATACAGTATGCCCTTCCCATCTGCGAAGTTTCGTTCGAGACTTTATACGTACTTTGGTAAAGTACTTAATAGCTTATACGAGGATACATGGTTGTGATGGGGAAAAGTTGGTGCGGGAACTCCTCGCTGTCGGGCCGATGTGCGCTGTTATTCATCACGTGCTCCCTCGTGCAGACTTTCTGACGCCTCTTACTGCCGCAAGACACCCGCGCGTTCGCCGAAACACACTACTTTAACAACAAGCTACCCAGCCAGCGCCCAAGTTGGAAACTGAATGCTCTGACATATCCAAGTATTGTGATCAACAGAAAAATAATGAAAGATGGTAACTGCACGGTTCATAAGAGGCAGGAGATTACTAACCGAAAATTATTTACTTGTATCAGTGAGGCACTGACAATTTCATGCTGTACTGGGTTTTCCCATTGAACGTTTATTGTACATGCGTTTGCTTAGTAATGAAACTGAAGGCTTAAAAACAGTAAAGATCCATTTTCATTTGATACTCACAGAATATAAAACTTTTAATGCTTCAATTTACGCTTCACTTTTTTCATTACATTATAGCAACTTTTGCCTGCTCCTAAAATCGCTGGTAAAAACATAATTTTAACGTCAATTGGCGAAATTACAGCAATACGGGATTGTATGAAAGAATCCAAACCACTATTTGATATCGAAACGTAATCAATAGTCGTGATGATGAGCACAGTCCGATGATAAATTTTTGTGATTACTATGAAAACAAAAATGTGTAGCTAATAATAACCGATACCTTATAAGGTAAGATTTGATGACTATATTACCTGTATAGTGGTCGAACCAGGATACCTATATGCACCAGAGACAAAAGACAGAAGGGTTCGGTTTCTGAGAAAGACTCTCGCACCAAAAGCGATTTAAATAAACACCTATATTCTACCTAGGACCAAATCAAGATTTTTTTTCTTTAAAAAAAGTGAGAATCACACAAACATAATGAGGAAATAATGGATGGTCTTAGAAGAATGGACTCTGAAACAAATGCCAAAAAAGCAACTCAGTCTTAGGCACAATGGGACAAGTCCCATAGGTCAATGAAATTGATAGGGTGTGAAAAAAAATTACGTATGATAATATATGTGTATGGAATGTGTTTTCCAAAAACTGAGCTAAAGCATGAATGAATATGGCTGAAAGCTCCTTCAAAATGAAGAAAGTAGTGTTACTGCAGCCCCTATGATATATGAAACTTCAGCTATCGTAATAAAATAACTAAATGTCTATACGCGAATGAATGCCTAGTGTTGAAATATAAATTGGATAAACTGGAATTACTAGAAAGAAGAATCATGAGAAAAATCTTGGGTCCAGTTAAAACAACAGAACTACGGAAATTAAGAAGTAGAAAGGAAATATACCAGAATATAGAAAATATAACAGAATCAATAAGGAAAAGTAGGCTTCTGTTTTTTTGGACATATCTACAGAGTGAACGGTAACAGACTAACGAAAAAGATATTTATTTACCTTTGGGGAATAAAATCAACAACCAACTGGATACAAGAGGTTAAAGATTGGAAGAGATAGGAGAAGAGAAAATTATTTAGAAAGAAGGTATTAAGTTTGAAAGGATTCCAAGACAAAAGAGGAAAGAAATCTGCTCCGAAGTGGTGGGAGGAGAGAAGGAAGAAACATAGTGAGATGATGAAGGAATTTTATATTGAAAGGAAGGAACAACAACAACAACAGAGGATGAAGAATTGAAATTGGAACGTGGCCCCAGAAGGCCTTATCGGAAAGAAGGGGAACGCGAGTTTGTCTGTGTACTTCACAATAATATCCACAGTAAGAATGATCCGTCATTTCGGAGAAACTACACTGCAAGTGTTTACTTCCTGGTACCTTACGTCACTGTTCCCCAAGTGCAAAGCACATACTGACGTCGTTTGCTTTATACCTCGTGCAAAAACAAGAGGTACCGACTCTCTCCCACTGTCAACAGAGGCCAAGCGATTGCCACACACGTCCTGACACCCGTTATTTCAATAACAAGGGCTATAATTGCCGTTCGACTAATGATCTCTTCACGCCGCGGCAAGATAAGACGGCTGTCCGCGTAGACTACAGAGATAACCCTCCACCACAGGCTGCGGGCGACCCAGGGAAAATAGAAGAACATGCTTCTCGAGATTAATGCGAAATTATCTGTTAGCTTTCCGAGAAAAACGAGCCAGATAGCCAATCTCAAGCCCACTGACCCGGTACATCTGACAACCAATCAGAACGCAGCAGAAGCTCAAGAGTGACTGGTCCAATAGCCCATTACGAAGGAAGGATTTCTCACTTTTGAACAATATAGTGTGACAGTAAATCAGTGTCAATTAGGGATCTAAACAATAAACGATTTACTGACAGCATTTTGTCTTCATTATCACCAAATAGTCAAAACAGTAATTTTTCCAGTTGCACAATTTGTCAGTTGCTGGTAATGATTATGTTGCACCGACCGTGGTGGGTGAACGGTTAACGTTCTGGCCTCGAATTCGGGAAGACGCGGGTTTGAATCCCCATCCGGGCATCCAGATTTGGATTTATCCAAATCACACCAGGCGAATGCCGGAATGCTTCATTCAGAAAAAGGCCATGGCCGAATTCTTTCCCGTTCCTTGTCCCCAGTCCCATCCCGCCTCTAATGACCTTAACCGCCGACGAGGCGTAAAAAAATAAAATAAATTAAAAAGATTATGCTGCCAGAGTAACGAGAAAACCATGTACCAGAGGCAGTTGGTTAAACTCAATTGATAGAGTGACTGACTATACAGGACACAAGTAATACAATTGAAAATCAAAGCAAGAAAAATTCCTGGAAGCAGAACTCAGTATTCTAAAAGACTTCGGGCAAGAGAAAACCTTTACGGTGAAGCGTGCGGGATTGTGGTACTACACATCTATATCTAGTAATAGCGTTAAAGTCTTCGAAGGAATTACGAATCTCAATTCTCAATACTCTCAGAAGACCGTATGCTCACGACCATAAATAACAACGAGGCGAAAGTCACAAAATTCCTGTGAAATTGACAAACATATTTTCATGTGACAACGTGTCTGCACATTTTTCTTAGCAGCAAAGAATAACCGAATGTAGCTTGATACGTCAATACCCTCTAAAATGCACAGACTTTTTTATGTTTTTATATTGTATAACCTCAAAATCGTCATTACTGTCTATAAAAGCGAGGTTAATTGTGAAACAACTGTAGTTAATATCTACACTTATAACTATAAAATACTGTTACTTTTTCCAGTAGATATTTATATATAATATTAAAAAAAATTGACCGAATCGATACATTATGTTGAATACTGTTTTCAGATCCTTCAACTTATTTTGATGAATACATTGATAAAAATAAATTTAATTTTAATTAAACTGGAATGTGAGTCAATACTGCAAAAACTAAAAGTGTGATGATTGGTAAAGGAAGAAAACTGATAAATATTAAGATAGGACTAGCTGATATCAGCCAAGTAATGTCCTTCAAATATCTTGGAAGTACAATCACTGAAGACTTGAGATGCCACCAACAGGTAAAAACTCGTGTTGCTGTAGCGAAGGAAGTGTTTAATAGGAAGAGGTGATTATTAACTGAAAAAGTAGACAACTTACTGATGAAAAGACTTAGAAAATGTTTTGTATGGAGTGTGGGTCTTTATGGGGCGGAGACATGGAAAATAAGGCGAGAAGATGAAAAACGGTTAGAAGCGTTTGAGATGTGGATGTGGAGGAGGGGATAAACTGGATGGAAAGTGATGGAAAGGGTTTGTGATAGAAGAAAACTACTCCAAATCATAAAAGAAAGAAGAACTGGATGAGACACTTGCTGAGAGAGGAGTGTTTGTTAACAGACGTACGGAAGGACTAGTTTGTAGAAGGAGAGTGAAAGGAAAAGATACTAGATCACAGATAACATCAAAGAAAATGAAAATTAAGTGAACATCAAGAGAAGGGCATGGAGAGCTGCCATGTAAACACCTGCCTTAGGGCAAAAACACTAGTGATTATCATAAAGTTTTCCAACATAACGAAACCAACAGTCTCATTTAATTATTTATCTCAGTGGAAATTCAGATCTTCAGAATATGAAAGCAAACAAACAAAACGATTTGGTGCATTTATTTCTAAACGTAAGCTCGATATGCAATTTTTTAATCGTTACCAACGATAAGCATGTTTACACATAATCGAGAGAAAATGGACACTACTGAGTCTGTTCAGTTGCTGTAGTTATAAATTGTTATTTTAGAGTACGTGGAGTCTAACAGCGCAATTACAAACGATTGATGTAATAAAAACTGTTATCGTTCACATCTGAAGTACTTCGTAAATTACTGCTATGATGTAAGGCACTTCGATAAATGAAAAGGCATTAGTTAAAGGGAAACATTTGACAGCAGTGATTAAAGCAGCCAGTTCTACGGCGCTCGGAAATGACGCGCGATAAGGCGGACAGGATGTTGCCGCAAGGTGGAAACTCCGGCGTAGCATTCGCTTCATACCTGCTACAGGCAAACAGAAGTTCGAATTCGGAAAAAAACTGTAAGGAATGTTTCTGGATCAATTAACGCGAAGGACGTTCTTGAAAATATTATCCGCAGACGCTGATAATTTATCGATATCAGTGTTATCACTGCTAAGCGATGAGACAGTCTTGTAAACAAACGGAGTGTCCTAAATACAGACCCCGTACATCAGTCATATACAACAGCGCCGAAGATGTCTATAAAAAAACTTTGAGTGTGTTTGATGCGTTATGGTACAGTACATCACGGTTGGATAAATAAGGTGAACAAAAATAGAGTGTTGAGAATAACTGTACTAAATTGTTGTTTTTATTAAAGAAAGGTATACTTCCAACACAAATCAGGTTCCATCGAAATACCAATCATCTCAGTGCATCCTCCAGGACAATAAATCATTAAATCTTTACTCAAAAGGCGTAGAAGTCCATGTAAACTGATGGTTTCAATTACTTCCTTTGGAGTAAATGCAAGCAATATTAATCTCTTAATGCCGTCCAAGATCTCGTCTTTAAGGAATGTAAGTAATTATTGCTTGCTTGCCTACTTGCAGTTACATGTTTTGTAGCAGGGGTTGATCAGAAATAAATCAGGCACAGGAACACCAGGAGTGCACTTACGCTTTCTTAAGGATAGGACGAACTCAAAGGCACATTTACGTGTCCTACAATTCATTATGTAAGTTTTTATCCACATAATTTCACCAAGTTCAATGTATGAAATTTATTAAGACTGTTTATAATGTGTTTTTTTTTCTGCAGGTCTCTTCAGATTCGAGGTCATTAGTGTAGGGAATGTACTGAAGGCAAGAAACGGGAAGGAGTTCGGCCATGTACTTCAGATGATTTCCGGAAACCATGGGAAACCATGGAAAACCAAAATCTGGATGGCCTGCCGAGGATTCGAACCTGTATCCTCTCGAATGCGAGGCGAGAGCTTTACCGCTCACCCACCACCTGATATCTGAGGAATAATTAATAAATTAAAAAAATAAGATTGTGGATTTAACTTCGGAATACACCAATGGATTGGTGTACAGTACCTACTTGGGGGTGGGTGGGGGGGGAGGGGGAGGTAAAGAGAAGTGTATTGCAGTCTTTCATTAATAATGGTTCTACAGCACTTTTTCTTAAATCTTGTAACACTAACTGGACGATTAGTGCAAAAACCAGTTTGTTGATACTTGATCATAATGATTGGGAAAACTAAATAAAATACTTGTGTTTGATCGTATGAGGTACGCCAGATCGTTCCGTGGTTCGGATTCCACGTTAAACTGTAGGTCCCAGAGAAAAGGAACTGGCCGTCCTACAACTGACACAATGGCTTAGTATGCCTCCCTCGGGAGGATCCAACAAACCTTCAGGTCGGGGACTAAGTTAGTTTTTTTTATGATCTTAAGATCACCCCGCAATTAATTATGCCATTTCCTCTAGTCGAACCTCTTAAATGTCCAAAACCACAGGAGATTATACACCAGCAGTTAATTCTAGATCATTACAACGTAAAACAAACAGTTTTAGTGACTGAATTACAACCCTGTATTGCTTCGACCGTTGCTGAGGATACTTCTAATTTTAATTCTTGATCTACATCTACATATATACTCTGCAATCCACAAAATTGTGGGTGGCAGAGGGTGCTCAGCACCAAAGCTAATCTTTTTGTTGTACATTCCAATCCCTAATGGTACGAAGGAAAAAAGAATTCATATAAGACTCAGTGCGGCACCTTATTTCTCAAATCTTGTCTTTCCTGTCATTCCGACTCAAATAGGTTTGTGGACGAAGTATTTCACTACACTCGTAAGTGAAAGTGGGAGTATACATGTTTACCAATAAGTTTAAACGAAACGTGCGTAGTCTATCTGCCAGCAGTAAATCTAGAAAATGTCTCGGGAAATATATATTTCAGTGACATTCGGCAACTAAGGCCATACAGTCAGCTCAATGTGATGATCATTACTCTTACAGTGTATCAGTTACTCGAGAACATTGTTGCTACTAAGTATGTACACCACAGGACAAATACGACATTCACACACACAAACTTAACATCCATGCCCTCGGTCGGATTCGAACCGGTGACCTTCACCACGCGGGGCACCTACACTACCGAGGCTGGCTGTATTATATTGAAATTCAATGATTGGTGATATGCCGATAGCACCATCTTCCGTGGGAACACGGGAAAGATCTGCGGCCGTGTGCCTTTTAACTGTAGGTGCCATGCAGCTGTATTGTCTGCTGTAGCAGTTGCGGCGTATCTGGGATATTACGACCTTATCACCGCGGCGTCTAATGGATCTGAATGACAAAGGAGACGCTCAGCGACGGTCCTTAACCTCTCCGAGACGGCCCACAGAAGAGAGCCAGGTGTTAAAAAATCGGTCCCCCACCGCAGTCGGTATCGCCGGAAAGGTGTACCGTACTTAACTGGCGCAGATACGCGCGCCGGCCGAGTGCTTTGGCTTGTCGCCGACTGATGTATGGAGCGGCCCGACCGATCCGAAGGAGATATTTGTGTGAGCCGGCGGGAATGCGAGATAAGACGGGTCCGTCCAGCGCACGCCCTGCAGACAGCTGTGAGCTCGTGGAGAGAGACAGAGAGAGAGAGAAACGAGAGATAACCCGCAGAGCCCTGTCGGTCCGGCCCGGTCCAACCCGGAGATAAGCAAATGACGTTCGGTGGAGGCGGCCCCGTCTCAAGTGAAGCCGACTCGCGTCACCTCTAGACTTCTCGGAACACCCCACCCTACCCTGCCCGCTATCTTAATGCCACCAGATTACCGCACTTCAGCTGTGGAAATGTGAAATTCCCTTAATACATCACCAGATATGGCTGCCTACTTCGGCACTGAACTAAGCGCGACGAAAATAATAATAATAATAACAACAACACAAAAAAGTTCTCCATTGATTAAGTGAGGTGAAATAGGTGGGGGGGGGGCGGAGGTTCCGGAGAAGGGGGTCGACGGAAATCTTACGTGAGCTTTTGAAATTCATCAAGAACAGTAGAGTTAAACAAAAAAAAAACACACACGCACACAAACACAACAAAAAACAACACAAAAACAAAAAACAACAAAAAACAAAAAACACAAACAACACAAACAAAGAAACTACACAGAAACAAAAAACAACAACACAAAAACAAAAGTGGATGTCGACTTATGGAGAGAGTACAAGGCCTGGAAACGACGCGGATGATAATAAACGCCTTCGGAAGAAGACGAGCTAAATATAAAAAAGGATCTAAAAAATCTGTTCGTTCGATCAGGGGGGGGGGGGGGAGGGGGATCTGTCAAAATCTCTAGTCATCTTAGACGGGGAGTCGGACCCGATCTCACCAAATCTGACCAGATGGGTAGGGGTCCGGAATTCCAGAAAAACACCTAATGAACCCCCCCAACACTTGCTTTGTCTGTGAATCGTTCTATCGCATCTCGAGGGATAGTGTACAGAAAGCCGCCTTTCAGGGCAGAGTCGACTTCATTAGCTGGAGAGATTAGGAGCCAGTTATCTCGCTGTGTACAACTAATTTAATTCAATATTGTGCCAACTTCCAACGCTGAGGTCATAATCCAGAACAGTGCCAAACGGATGATAATTAATGGCGCTGCCGAGTGTTAGGCGGCAGCGCGAGTGCCTTAATTCACGGTCGTAAAACGAAATCGGGCTATTAATACGGCAGTGACAATTCTGACGAATAAGTCACTACCAGAGATATATTGCTCCTTAATTAATACTGTAACACCATTCCGTATGACTGTCTCCTTTCATTCAGAGATTGTATTTATATTACGTCTCCAGTGTGTTGCAAGTCGAGAGAGGGTGTCGCAAAATTAACGATTCGTCTTTTTACGAGATCCTAAAGCACGCAGTACTTGTCAACGTGATATTTATGTACACTCTGTATCAACACATTTCATTCCTCAGATGCCATACTTATATGTATTACAACGATATCGTCGTCCAAATGATGTGAATAAAAAGATTTATTTGGCACCTGACATTCGATTCCATCTTTGCTCCAGCCATCCAAATTTCGATTCGTAGTTTTTTCCCCAACTTACTTTATAAGAATGGCAGAATTGTCCCTTCCAAACGACATCGATGAATTCCTTCCCATTCCTTGTCCCCAAATAGTCTTTCCGCTATTATGACCGAGACTTGATTGACCATAAAACCGTAATCAAAAAATGCTAACATGCTTAGACCCAGTATATCAGTGACGTTAAATGAGGAATTTAATTGCTATACTAGTCTTTTATAAACAGAGGGATCTTATCACAGAACAAGTAGTTTCTGGGCTATATACCCAACGATTTTCAGAAAATCACGAAGTATTGATTCCAAAATGATATGACCCTTTTTTTCTTTGGAGAAACAACTTTAACTGGTACTTCCTACCTTTGTGCTCTACAACTATGGCTACTTCCCCAATTGGTAGAAGACGAACCAAATAATTTCATTGGCAGCAATATGGTGCACCGCCTCACTGGTATAACGACGCACGCGATTGGTTGAACGTCACTGTACCCAACCTCTGGATTCGCCGCAAAGGGGCCCAAAGACAGAGCTTTTTTCGCATGGTCTCCACGCTCTCCCGATCTGACGCCATGTGATTTCTACCTGTGGGGGTTCATAAAGCATCGTGTGTATGTGCCTCCACTATCAGCTGACGTACCCGACCTAAGAAACAGGATTGAGGTAGCTGTTGCAACAATTACACCACGAACACTAATCAACGTTTGGGAAGAAACGGGCTATCGACTTGATGTGTGACGTGTGACGAGAGGTGCTCACATTGAACAATTGTAAGCTTGTAGGTATAACTGTGAGTTGCTCTTTCGTTTCATGTATTAATTATAATTTTACGTGTAATGTAATAAATATAACAAAGTGTTAAAACCCCGATAGTTATTTAGAAATACCCTGTATAAAGTACTGTTTAAAGTCTCAGAAACACGGTGACTACAACATCTGCATCATTTCCACCAGACTGACCGAGTGTCTAAATCCTTTTCTAATAGTACAACTGACATTCGTTACAAATAAGTCTGAACAAAAGTAATCGAAATTACAAAGCATCGTAAAAAAACTGCTTCCTGGGAGAAGAAGGAACAATCCATTTGATGTAGCTTCAGTCGACAATCTGTCATTGGATGCCATACGTCCTTCACCATGCAGTGGGGTGGTATCCATTCGTTCAACACAGCCGAGGTAGATGAAAAAAGAACAGTTTTATACTGCCAATGAACCGTTTATTAATTGAAGTAAGTTGCGGCAACGCTGTGAGGCCCAATTACGGAAAGGGAAAATAAAAACAAGATCTGCTTCCTGAGAGGCAATAAATGAATTACTTCTAATTATTGAGACCGTTGCCACTAATAGAAAAGGGTCTTCAGTTACTGCGAGCCGAAATGGTTATACCTGAAAAAAGAGAGATTGAGAAACTGTTATACGACTGTTCACAAGAGCAGAGATTAATAAGACATACAAAAACTCCTAAGATAACGCATTTAAGGAACGCTGATATTTACAAACGTTGTAGTAATTTACCCTTTGGGGGACATCTGAAGAAATGCTAACAAAAATTCGCTTCGTAGTTACGAAAGTTTTTTTTATTATTATTCATGGGTATACGCCTCGTCGACGTCGAGGTCATTAGAGGCAGGATGGGATTGGGGTCTAGGAACTGTAAGGAATTCGGCCATGGCCTTTTGAAGGAAGCATCCCGCCATTCACCTGGAGTGATTTGGGGAAACCATGGGAAACTCAAATCTGAATGCCCGGACGAGGATTCGAACCTGCGTCCTCCCAAATGCGAGGGCGGAACGCTAACCGTTTACCCACCCACGCTCGGTACGAAAGTTCTACCTCGGTCACTATCACAACGTCATCCGAAAAAAAAAAAAAAAAAAAAATCCCACACAAGGTAATAAACAGTAATTTTCCGTACATTAAACGAGTGGCAGGAATGGTAACGCATCGGACGTGCAAATCGGAATTTACGGGTTCAGTAATTAGCGCTGAAACCTATGCGCGTCATAATAATAAATTCTCGTCAAAGCTGCGTGTAAACATATTTAGCTATAACTCCCCATAACCCGCGACCGAGTCGCCCCCCTCCTCGTGCGGCAAATCCCCCCCCTTTTTTTTTTTGCCGGACGCTGCGGGCGGATCTGAACCACTCAACACACGTGTGCAGGTGCAGCGTCAACACTAAGAGTGTTTACAGCCGGCTCGCAAATCAGACCCAGCTTGGTCCGACCTACATGCAGACTGTGCTGTATGCCGTATTCAGTGATCAGGTAGACAATGCCCACTGGTATACACTCACCAAGTGTTCCCAGAGTTCATATTAGTGTATTTAAGTGTTGTCTGGCGCAAGAAAGGTTCGAAATTCTTATTACACCAAATACAAAAAACTCAGAAAAACTATGAGAACAATTAACGAGGAGAGGGGGAGGCGTCAATATCTTACGTCATCTTAAGGGGGGGGGGGTCCAACCATATCCCACCAAATCTCACCAGTAAAACATCTCACTAATTAGTGGACATCCCAGTAGTCATGTCTGCTACAAGGCAGGGGCCTACATCATCAGTGAAAAATAATCCAAAGGCATGGTTGTTGCAGGGGTATGCTATAGCACAACGATGCATTCTGATATGTTGTAGTCTCGTTTTTAACAAGCCAGCAATTACTTAAAATCCTTTCAGGAAGTAACCTGTGAACCTTAACTTAGATAGAATGATTGTTACCAAAAAAAATGCGAGTTGCGGTGCCCCCTGAATGGTCGATTTTCAGCCTCTGGACATTCGAACTGGGTAGTGTCGAAAGGAAAAGATTAAAAAAAAGGTCTGTAATGGTGGAAACAGATAGGCAGCGTCTGCTGGCTGGCGGCTGAGTGCACCACAAGACGGCTCGGGTCGCTCTAAAAATACAAACACGTAAGTGAATCCTCGAGAGACGATCGAACTGGGATGTTGTTTGTTTACTGTGGAGCTCCGGAGCGCCGACCTGGGGTCGCTCCGCACCAAACACGACTCCTGAAGACGTCGCTGGATGGTTAGGCGCTTCCGAAAAAATTTATTTCTGCCAAAAGCGATTCAATGAATCACAAAAAAAAGATACAGAAAGGCGCAGCTCCGGTCTTTTCGTGAAAAATCATTAAATGTTTGTATTAATATCTAATTTAACTATCAGCCTCTTTAATTCAGTGGTTACACAGAGTAGTATAACAGTTACAGAATAGATAAGTTACAAGTTTATCGCATGCATCTGTGGTAGCTAAACTAACACAAGTACAATTAATTCCATTTTATTTTCGATAGTGTCGAAGCTCTCGCATTTTTTCAGCCCTCGATTTTTTAGGTTTCTTCTTTTTCTTCTTTTTTTTTTTTAAAAAAGGCAAAGTTCCTTCTAATTGGCGTTTTCTATAATTTCGAGCATATTTACGACTCGTATGATACGACATCTTTATTTTTTTGTAATTTTAAATCAATCTTCCGACGAATATTTGCTATCTCACTTTGGCTCCTGGTAGTTCTTTGCGAGCTCTTTTCAATGATACAAGAATCAACGTCCTAGCTGAATGTGTTTTCACGCTACAATACTTTATAACTTTGCAAAACAACTCGAAACTATTGCCAACATGCACTCACACGAGTCCGATGACGTCACAGACAAAACGAATACTGCACGACGAATTCGTACAGACGTGCTCTACCCGTTGTGGGCTCAACCGATATCAACGCATTATTAGTCTCGTAATTATTAGAGATTCAAATCTGACGGTATTTTGTGACAAAAAACTTCGAGCCGCTATCACTATGCTTAACGAGCTAATAGACGTTTTCACGTCAATATTAATAAACATTGTGTAGAAACCTTAGTTAAGAAGTTTGCTCATTTAATTGTATTGTTTATTTTAAGTGTTTTTTTAATCTATGTAACAAAGTACATAGGCTACAAAATATTTTTATTTCTCTCTCTCTTTTTACATTCCTAAAAGTGAATTACAAAGTCCCCACTTATTTAAATACGAAGTAAAATCAAGGTGTTATATTTCAGTTTGTTGCTTTCAAGACGTATTTGATAATCTGAGGTCCTCTAAAGCTTGCTGCAACTGTATTTGGCATGAGCTCTGAGTAAACACTAGAATTAAAACGATAAGATTATTGTGAAATTCCGTATGGTTGCCACACGTGTGATGTTGCGTGTTAATTCCTATTCATGGACTGTCTTATATTTCTTTTATTGCATGGCACCGAGGTTGGTGGGTGAATGGTTACCATTCTGGCCTCCAGTTCGGGAGGACACGGGTTCGAATCCCCGTCCGGGCATCCAGATTTGGGTTTTCCATGGTTTCCCCAAATAACTCCAGGCGAATACCGGGACGCTTCCTTCAAAATTGCCAGGGCCAAATTCCTTTCCGTTCCTTGTCCCCAATCCCATCCCGTCTCTAATGACCTCGACATCAAAGAAGTGTAAAGCCATAAATAAAAATAAAGTAAAAATTTTACTTGTATATTGACACTATCTTTCTATGATTGGTTATAAATATTGTTTTGTGTATAGGATAGCAATAAAAAAATACTTGACTTAAAAAAAAAAGTTAAACGGATTCATATGAAATTTATTTTCAAATCAAATATTTATTTTTACTGTTATGCTCTTCACAATAGTCTTTAACTTTTATATGTCACTGAACTTTATGTTTTTTTGATCTTATAGTTTTTCATTTCTTTTGTATGTAAAAAAAAAAAAAAAAAAAAAAAAACTATACTACATCTCTAATTGACAGATAATTTCATATTCTTGTAAATGTAATAGCATCTTTGATAACAGTACTATAATAGATTTAAACTCTGTAGCGTAAAATCTTACCAATCGCTACTATAGGACTACAAGACTCCGTTTGGCACTGTCCGTTATAGGCACCTGTAACTGACAAATTAGTAATAAATTAAAATTAGGTTATTAAACAGCATACAAAGGTTATTACCTACGTTAAACTGCTTAATTCCAATGCGGTGTTTCGGATGGAATTAATTTCCTCTTTACAGAAAGCGACACTGCATTGCGGATCATTACAACTGTATTGAAAGGATTGTGTTCCGAATAAGATCACTGGGGCACTAATACATCTCTGTAAAGGAAACTTTGTAATCTGTGATCCAATCAGATAGATACCGCGGAGCGAAAAGTAGTAAATCCAATCCCACTGGATTTCTTATCTGAAACGGTGGAAGTATTGAACCTCATTTTAAAATGATATGATCATTTACAGTTTAAGAAAATATATATTCTTTAAAGTAGTCTACTGTGTAAATTTACATCCCTATTCATGATATTAACGATCTCTTAAAACCACTAATGGTTCTGTACCCTGATTTGAATGCTTTTAAGAACTGGAACTGTAATATAACTAACAAAAAGAATCCAATTGTTCAGAAATACGAGTTAAATAATTCAGTTATTGATATGGTCGATTCTATGAAATATTTGGGAGTAACAGTACAAAGGAACATGAAATGGGACTTACACATTAATTCGTTGGTAGGTAGAGCTAATTCTAGGCTGCGTTTCATAGGTCGAATATTGAAAAATTGTAATGAACAAACAAAGGAGATAGCGTACAAATCTCTTGTACGTCCACATTTGGACTATTGTTGTGCCATTTGGGATCCGTTTCGTAAGGGGTTGATCGAAAGTATAGAGAAAGTACAGAGAAGAGCCGCTCGATTCGTGACCGCTTGCTACAGTCCTTATGAAAGCGTCACAGAACTGATTAGTAGACTAGGCTGGGAGTCTGTGGTAGATAGACGACGCACGATTCATTTAAACTTATTGGTAAACATGCGTACTTTCACTTACGAGTGTAGTGAAATACTTCGTCCACCAACCTATTTGAGCCGGAATGACAGGATAGATAAGATTAGAGAAATAAGGTGCCGCAATGATTCTTATATGAATTCTTTTTTACCTCGTACCATTAGGGATTGGAATGCACAACAAAGAGATTAGCTTTGGTGCTGAGCACCCTCTGCCACCCACAATTTTGTGAATTGCAGAGTATATATGTAGATGTAGATGCAATATTACCAGCAGTTAAATGGTGGTTTAACTGATGGCTCTCGACTTGTAAGTTGTTACATTGTATCACAACTGTCTTGCATCTCACATCGATTTTGCCGATAGCGTGTTATCCACCGCAAAGTAGCTTAGGTGAGGCCACACCTGATTCTGATAGCAAGAGTTATCAGGGAGGGGCCGATCTCTGAACAACAATCTGCAGTACTTGTTACGGCTGCTGATAGCTGCAGAAGGCGAGCGACTTTAGATTGAGAAACTTGTGCTGTGAGGGAGACTGTCTGGCTGAGTTAGTGCCGTGCCGTCTTCCCCCCCGTTGTGTATGTCTCCCAGAAGCCGCATAAATTGCTTATTCTGAAGAATACGGGGGACCACCGCGTCATGCGGGACAGCTGGGCGACAGCGTATTACTTCTTCGCCTCTCCGACTGTATAATTCACAACAACTTCCTGCGAGACAACATACGAAGGATTTGTGCTAACTTCTTCACTTACTTTAGAAATCATCAGTACAAAACAATGACCACGTTCCCTTCCCCATAAAAAATGTATCTTTGGAAAGGGTTTGACTACTTTCTTTCCTATAAGAGATATTTTAAACAAATTTTTACGAAGACTTACATAAAAGTAGTTCTGAAAAATATACAAATATTCTGCAGCAGTTCCCATAATTACAGTCATTTACTTACTTCTTCGCTGTTAAGATATTACTAAGAGTGCTAAATAGACGAATATCCAGCAGACTCTCCATATCAATTGCTGAAGAACAGTTTGGATTACAGAAAGGAATAAGTGCACGAGACACAATTGGTTTGCTGAGAACAATAGGTGAAAAGTACATTGAAAGGGAAAGAGATTGTTACATGGTTTTCATAGATCTGGAAAAGGCTTTTGATGTAGTGCAATGGGCGAAGTTAATGGATGTTCTAAAAACTAAAGGAATTGATTGGAAGGAAAGAAGGCTAATAAGTAGATTATACATCGAACAAGGAATGCGAGTGTGGAATGATCGTACAGAAGAGGGAAAGATTGGAGAAGGTGTAATACATGGATGTTGTTTGTCACCCATATAATTTAACACATATTTGGAGGAAATTCTGAAAAGGAATTTAGGAGGTAAAGGAGGTGTATGCTTGGGTGGTTGTAGGATAAGCTGCATAAGGTTTGGTCACGACATAGTTTTGCTGACGGAAAGTGTCAAGATACTCAGAAGATTATAGGAGGATGTAGACAATGGATGTAAGGAATTCGGAATGAGAATCAATATGAAAAACTAAATGTATGATAGTGGGAAGGAGTAAGAAAGATATGATGATAAAGCTACAATGAGAAAAAATTGAACAAGTGGTGTACTTCAAATATCTCGGGAGTATTGTGAGTGGTGATATGAGTTGCAAGAAGAAGAAGGTGAAAACTAGAATCGCAATGGTAAAGAAAGCTTTCAATAGAAAGAAAAATTTACTATGCGGAAGGCAGGATAAAAAGCTGGGAAAAAATAGCTAAATGTTTGTATGGAATGTAGGAGTATATGGGGCTGAAACATGGACGCTGTGCGAAGAAGATCTAAAGAGGTTGGAAGCTTTCGAGATGTGGATATGGAGGAGGATGGAGAAAATAAGTTGGAAAGACAAAGTAAGGAATGATGAAGTGCTGGAATGAGTAGGAGAGGAAAGGTCCCTCATAAAAACAATAAGAAACAGAAAAAGGAACTGGATTGGTCATGTGTTGAGGAATGAGTGCCTGCTTAAAACTGCTCTGGAGGGGATTGTAAACGGAGGGAAAAGAAGAGGTCAGCGATGAATGAAAATGATTGAGGACATCATGATAAATGGGAAATATATAGAGACTAAGAGAATAGCGGAACAAGTGGAGGCTGTCACTGTTCATGGACCTGCTGAACAGCAGAAAACTCTTGATTATGATGACTACTTCTACTGCAGTAACACGATAAAGTGGAAAAACCAGGTGGCCCGAAATTCCAGAGATGTAAAGAGGTAAAGCAGTGATACGCCTGTTTAAAGTATGAGAGAATTATCAGCGACGTTGTGGTGGACTCAACTGCCCTATGATCGAGGAGCTGCGCAACTTTATCAACAGTAAGTATTAAAATTTCCCGTCGCTGAAGCAGGCTTTGGAAAACTTCACTTTCTGTCTCCAATATATCACATTTTATCAGCAGTTCGCTAAGCTGGTATTAACAATTTACAGATACTGCTACTAAACGGACATTATTCGCGTCATTTACATCACGTAGGCTAAAAGAAATCACGTTTCTGTTCCCAAGAGCTGGTCGGATAAAAATAATTAGATCATGGACTATTTTTAGAGAGATTAAGATAACCTCAGTCTGAATCACTGTTTTCCTCCTTCTTCCGAAGCGTCTAAACGACATTTATAAATATGGGTTGTAAAAAATACAGCAACCAGTCACAATATGATGTTGTTGTTGTAACATCATATTGTGACTGGTTGCTGTATTTTTTACAACCCATATTTGACATCACAGTCGCGGAAGTTCCACCAATCCATCATGGATAAATTATGACATTTATAAAGTTACATTAATACTGTCAGGAATCGCATTTCGGTTATTCTGTTGGACTTCCTTCCTGCTCTGCACTTTCATCCTCATATTTCATTTAAAGATTGCGTGTGGGTGTGATTAAGGTATTAACTACGGAGACACAAGATGATTAAACCATGTGAAATATTTACAACACTGCCAAAAAACATATTAATGTTTCTCTCAATAAATCACCTATTTCTCAACAAGCATTGTAAACTCAAATTTTGATTTTTATCTCGGTAGAAGACAACTATAAATTATAAATTAATGGCAAGAAGCATTTTAGGCATCTCGGCATGAAAAATTTATGAGTAAGAGTTAAATTACTTCAGATTTATCCCCAGTAGTTATATACTATCGGAACATACTGTAATAATGAGAGATGACAACTTCTTCGTGAAAAAATGTCGTAATCCTTTTATCTGCACGCATGATTGTGATGACAGTACAGGCTGAAGAGATATTCAAAATGTTCACAACTAC
Source organism: Vandiemenella viatica (assembly GCA_031002005.1). Classification (NCBI taxonomy): domain Eukaryota; kingdom Metazoa; phylum Arthropoda; class Insecta; order Orthoptera; family Morabidae; genus Vandiemenella; species Vandiemenella viatica. The sequence goes on along the minus strand of JARYHS010011408.1, from coordinate 286,596,628 downwards.
GCCGCTACATCATTTTCCATGTCGAACCATATTATATCGGACAGTTGCCTGAATTCTATTCACGCGAAAATAGCTTGTATACAGTAGTTACACATACATTCAACTGCAACTTTTTTTCTCTCTTTGCTGTAATCGGTCTCCCGATTGATTTGATGTAATCCTCCATCTCTTCCTAGCTTGCGCTAACCTCTTCATCTCTACATACCCCTTACAACACAGTCCTCAATTATCTGCTTCATATATTCTTATCTCTGTCTTCCTCTACAGTTCTTACCTTCGACTGTTCCCTCCACTAACAAATTAACCAATCCATGTCTCAAAATTTGACCTACCATCCTGTCTCTTCTTTCGATAAGACTCTTCCACAGCCTTCTTTCTTCACCCATCATTTCCAAAACACGTTCATATCGTAATATAGGCCCTATCTGCCAATTTACTTTTCCTTTTATAACACAATATTTCAAATGCTTGCAGCACATTTCAAACGCGCTTTTAGAGAAAATTATAATTTCCGCACCAATCATTTCCAAAACACTTTCATTTCGTACTTTATCTATCCTCTTAATTTTCCTTCCATAGCACCACATTTAAAATGCTGGCACCACATTTCAAATGAAAAAAAGTTTCTGTGTGGCTGTCATAAGGGCCTGGTTTATTTATTGATTATGGCACAAGGGTACAACGATAGTAATTATATTGAATTAAGGAAGCTGGAATAGGACGTAGATTTTTCAACAGATCGATGCACGGAGATTGCAGTCATTATATTGATTCTGTGGTTGCTTCATGAAGCTGCTGGATTTTAGCTCTGAATCTCCATGGTGATTTGATGGATCGATTGCTGGTGGTTATCGCAGTAACAAGAAGGATTTTCTATTATTCTCCACTTGCGCATCCAGTAGTTGCATCTACCGTGATTTGTTCTCACACGATTCAGCGTCACCCAGTTTTTCCTAGGTTGGTTGAGTCCAGAAGGCTGTTTTAGACCATACAAGTAGAGACACGTGATCTGCCGGCAATCAGTTGAAATATGGTAAAGCATTAACGCTCGATTAAACTTCTGGCAATCGTTTTTTCGTGGTTGTTTAAAATCACACTAGGCAAATGGGGAAACAGTCGATTAATAGATACCACGGGCTATATCTTTACCACTCCTCCACTTACAAGGGACACCTTTGACCTCGAATGCTCGGAACCGCACGAAAACATGCTTAGAATAACAAGCGATTATAAAGAAAACAGTGGTGTGTGTCATTTCCATGAAGAACGTTGCATTCTACCTCAAGTAACATTTTAAAAGAGGGAATGAAAAGTAACAAGATATCAATAACATATTGAAATTATACGTAATACAGTGACGTCAGTGTAACATTAGATTTTCAATCAATAGTGCCTAAAACTCTCTGCTTAAGGTAATTAATATATCACAAAACACGCATATACAGCAGTACCACAACCTGATACTGCTTATATTAGTCCTCAAAGTGCAGATGCTTGTTTTCGACGAAATGGTTGAATCAAAGTGGAAGGAAACAATGTGCCCACCTCACTAAAGCCACGTTATCATATTCCAAATCACTTTCGCATTCGCGCAGTCCAAGCCATGTTATGACATTGACATACCAGCAGCGTCATTTGAAAATGTAATTAGTGTGGCTTTTGATTTTGGACTGCGTGAATGCGGAAGTGATTTGGAATGTGATAACGTGGCTTTAGTGAGGTGTGCACGTTGTTGTCTTCCACTTTGTTTTATCCACTTCATCGAAATGCAGTATCTGCACTTTTGAGGACTAATATAAGCACTACGAAGTGTGTGATACGGCTGTATATGCGTGTTTTTAGCACTGTTGATTAAAAATGTAATGATACACTGACGTCATTGAATTTCGTATAATTTCCTTCATATGGTATTTACATCTAGTTACTTTGTTTCTCACTATTAAAACGTTACTTGATGTAGAATGCAACGTTTTGCATGGAAATGACACACACCACTGTTTTGTTTACGATCACTTGTTATTCTAATCATGTTATATAATGAAACACTGATGTCATTGAATTACGTGTAATTTCCTTCATATGGCTTCTTGTTACATTTTTTCCCTCTATTGAAATGTTAGTTGAGGTAAAATGCAACGTTTTACATGGAAATGACACACACCACTATTTTGCTTATGATCGCTTGTTATTCTAAGAATGTTTTTGTGCGTGTGGTTCCGAGCGTCCGAGGTCGTAGGTGTCTCTTGTGAGTATTTTTTTCGGTTGTAACGAGCCTGGGGCGTATAGGGTTGTATGTAGAGTGGTTTGGGGCGGAGACGACACGCTGCCTACCTGGGTCGGCGGCGTCGACGCTCTGCTGAGAGGCGGGCGGCTGCGACAGGGGACCAGGCGTGCCGCCCGCTCCTGAGCCGGGAGAGCGAACGTCGTCGTTGCCCGGCCCGCCGTACGACAGCGACGAGCTGGGCGGCCTCTGCAACCACAACAACAGCAAACATCACCACAACGGCAACACAACATCACACAGTAACAAGTGGCAAGGTGAACCGTGAAATGTTAAAGACGACTCGCTACTCTGTCTAAGGGTAAACTGTAAAGGCGCATTCCCACGATCCCTTGTAAACGGAGGTGAGACGGGACGGGACGCCATGGGAACAGGGCCGCCTCTGCTAGCGAAGACGAGACGTAGGTACCCACACTGAATCGGTAAACATCACAGGCGTGTGTAGCGGTGCGCTGTTGCTATCGGTTTGCAGCAGCGGTGCGCACCCCTTCTGTTGCTGTAAAGTGCTCTATGCCAAACGACACTAGGCGACGTGGTGGGGAGGTGGCGGCGAGGTAAGCGAGGACTAACCTGCGGCCCGTGGTCGTCCCTACACTTCGGCTAGTGAGTTCCCGTCCCGTCTCACCTCGCCTACAAGTGATCGTGGGAATGCGCCTTAAGCAGGATTTTGGTGCCAAAACATGGCTGCTCCCAAGATTAATGTTTGTTTTTCTTAAAATCTTAAGACAGCCAATCACGTGGGCAACGGGATTGCATCTAAGGCGTGTAATACCTTGGGGGGCATCCATAAGTTAAGTGAGGTGAAATAGGAGGGGGGGGGGTCCGGCGTAATCTCACCATATGGAGTGGAAGGGGGGGATGGACATTTTTGTTGGACTGAACAGCAAAAAAAAAAAAAAGTCTACAATTGTCGATTTTAGGGGGGTATTTCGTCGCAAAGTGTGGGTGTAACCGGCTTTGGGAGGGTGAGACATAAAAAAGAAAAAAAAGGCCCCAAAAAGTTGTGTGGGCGATTTCTGGGAGCGGGGAGGGGTTCTCACGAACCATATCTCACCAGAGAGGGCGGGGGGGGTGGTCCGGAAATACGGAAAAACACCTCACGTAATTTATGAATGCCCTCTTGTTGCCTCTACATTATAGGTAACGAATTATTAATCGTAACTCAAAGATATCCTTCATTATTGTTTTACAAAAATAATACTACATTCTTAAACTTAGATTAAACAGCGTTTTACATGATTGCATTAATACAAATTATTTATTTACATCGTGGAAAGTTAAACACATGCCTTCATTGTAATGATCTTCGCCTCGTGGATGGAATATTGCTACTAATTTTAATCGCCACTGAACATGTATCTCTTTTTGACTGCCGAGGAGACTTTTGGTGCAACGAGTGTGAGGTACTATAACCATTACTCCACTGAAAAGTCGATACAGGCCATCAACCCTCAGTAACTACCGGTAATTCTATACTGCAATTGGCCACTTCAGATAGCGATCGAGGATTTAACTTAAATCAGACGATCACGACGCCAAACAAGGATTCAAACATTCGATATAACATTCAAGAACACTTTGAAGTACTCACTACGGCAAGAAAGGCATCACCGTAGCAGCCTGGATTTACTACACGAAAATAGATTCACTTTATCAATAAATTAGTCACCATGCAAATCAGGGACTCATTACGCAAATCAAGGACTCATAACTCCAATCAAGGAGTCAACATGTAAATCAAAGACTTTCTACTGAAATCTTTCATACGCTATAACAAACGAGACAATACTACATCTACCAACGGCTCACCATACACACCAAGGACTCTCCATACCCATCAAGAACTCTTCATAGTCACCAAGGACTCTCCATAGTCAACAATGACTCTCCATAGTCAACAATGACTAATCGTACCCACCAATGACTTTCCATATCCACCAAGGACTCGGCATACCCATCAAGAACTTGGCATACCCATCAATGACTCGTCATAATAAACTAGGACTCCACATGCCAATCTAAGACCTATCACAGCAATTAAAAAATTATGATACGAATCAATGACCGACCATAGCAATTATACTGATGAATTACATGTTAATATTAGGCAAAATAAATTCAAACTGTTATATAAAGCATCCATCTCTTCTTGAAGGACTTATCTGTCTTGTTTCTCTTGGAAGTCTGCAGTGAACTTTACGGTGAATTGTGTGTAAAATCACTGTTGGAGCAGCAATGAGCGTAGACAATGCCATAGCGAAGTTACTGAAATTATCCCCTGTACTGAAACACACACACGTTGCGCTTCTCTCATTAACAGATCGCGAACGACTGGTGCCGCGTGGGCGTAGCGTAGTCAGCACGCTGTGGGTGATACGATGCTTGGCAACGGTGCTTCTCTCGACGCTAAGTGTCCCCAATGAGCAGTGCAGAGGGGGCCAGACGGTTCCATCCGCATTAGGCAGGCAGGAGCGCTCTTCCGACAGCAGCAACCAGCCCAACACACTGACTCACGCAACCAGGACACCGCGTACCGATGCAGTAACACGACTGCATACACGGAACAGCTGTCGCACATAGCAACGTCACAGTGATATTGCAAGAGTATGGATGCAGACCCAAGTTACATAAGAACCAAGTTTCTCTCGGAGTTGAGAATTTATAAAATGTTATCGGGTAATTATGTGAGGTGAATTGGGGGGGGGGGGTCCGGCGAAATCTCACGAAACCTCACCAAGGGGGAGGGGGGGGGGTCAACGGAATCCTAACGTGAGGTTTTGAAAATCTTGCAGGACTGTAGGGCTAAAAAAAAGGTCTACAAATTACGTGAAAGTCGAGTTTAGGAGGGGGGGAACTTCGTACAAAAGCCTAACTTACTTAGGGGTATAACCTTCCTTTGAAGCGTGTGACCAAAAAAAATGTCTCAAAAACTTACGAGGTTAAAAGTAAGAGGGGGGCAGGGGCGGGGGTATTGTCTCCGTCAAAATCTCACGTCATTTTAGAAAGGGGTGGGGGGTCCTACCAGATCCCACGAAGTCTCACCAGAGCGGGAGGGGGGGGGGGACGTCCGTAATTACGGAAAACAGGTGACGTCATTAATAAACGCCCCCTAACTAGTCGAGTGTTATCTCCCGATATTTCGGCGATCGCATTCACTGTCGCCATCTTCTGTTGAATGTGATCGCCGAAATATAGAGAGATAACACTTCGTTAACTCGGCTAATTAGCACAGAGCATTTTATAGATCCAAGTTGTTGCAACAGATTTCTTCAGTTTCGCCGACAAAGATAAAGTCAAGAGCGTATAAAAATTTTGACACTAAAGAGTGTGAGCTACTACAGAAGGGATTCTTAACCTCTCTTTCTCCATGTCTGCATTGCTGGTCAATATAGCCTTAATGATAAGAGAGACTGTTAGAAACGTAGATGACAAAGGAGGGTAAGCTAACCAGTGAGTAATCCATTCTTTCTCGTAATCAGTGAATATGCATCGCCCTAAAAGTGCTATTAGGTACAGTCAGTATCTTGTGCAAAGTGACTATGGCTATCTTGTTGAACACAATGCTGTTTAGAACTGCGTTTTTGTAAAATATTTACAAGAAGTTCATTGACTGGTACCGGTTTAGATAATGGTAAGGTTACACTAACGGACAATTAAACAACAACAACAAAAAAAAAACTTTTTAGTAAAAATTTCAACGTGAGTAAATGTTCTAAGTCGAAGCAAGATTGGAAACCACAAAATTAATGCCAACATTGAGACAAAAAAACGTAACTCGGCCGAACGTGATAGTGACGTCTGATGTCAGACCATCAGTTATTTTTTAATTTGCTGTGACTGGTTAAAAATAAGTTCATAACTAACTCAATTGAGATTGCGGGTCTGGTTGCAAATTACTCTCTGAAGCAACAGCAGGGAAGATGGGTTTGGATTTGTACCGACCGATAGTAAGAGACGAAACAGCACAACCTTGTGGTGAAATATAGAAACTTTGCCATCATACTGAAATAGAAAGCTGTGAATATTTCCAAGCGTATATAGTCTTGGAATCATATTATTTATATGCGAATGCAGGCTTTCCTGGCGAATAAATGACAACAAATCTTCTAGGGTTTGCAGCCGGATTTTATTATAAAGCGACAAGCTTTCGGCTACTAGCTCAGTAGCCATCAAGCCAAGATCGCCGATACATAATCGACCTGAAGATGGCTACTGAGCTAGTAGCCGAAAGCTTGTCGCTTTATAATAAAATCCAGTTGCAAACCCTAGAAGATTTGTTGTCATATTATTTGTATTGAGACTTAATCAAATCGTGGTAATATTAATAAAAATGTTTCAGAAAAGCAACGTTAATTCAACAGACTTTAACTTGCAATTAAGTATACATTACTAATAAATCAGATTAATGTACAGTTTGTGGATGTGTACGTAATAATTCTGTTCTTTCATAACTAAAAATTAGAGTCGATATTTAGAGGTATTATGTGAAATGTATGGTGAAAAGACTTATTATTTCCTAACACTCCACGTTTTCAAGTGTGCGCAAGCCAATGAAACGAATAAGACGACATTTTGTAGCATAATGCCTTGAAGTCACGATCGAACCTGTTGGCTAAGTTATGTACGGTTTTCTGTAGATGAAGTTTCTTTTACAACTTTTTTAGGTTTAGACTAAATGATACCAATATCTTCCTTGGAAAACGCTGGCCGCCAGTTGGAAGGAATCTTTCTTGATCACCTTCCAGAACCCGATTCAAGTTCAACTGGTTTGTTCTTGTTTGTGTGTGTTCTGGTAGTAAACTCTCTGTGTGCGATGCTGACTAATACTGTTGTCAATCCGGTCAAAGCTGCAGCCGCTGATATATACGTAAAAATAGATATGTGTCATCTACATTTAGCAACTGAAAGAAGCATCATTTCTCTGGAACAGTAGAACACACACAGTGCCTGTACTTCAATGAAACTTTTTCACCTCAAGATCACAAGAACGATGGATCGAGTGACAGATGTGTTACTTTTGGGCTCACAAACTCTGTGATAGACTTGAACGAAACAGCTATTCCATTTTGCGAAGATTGCAATTAAAGTGCCTTTTGCCCGTTATAATTTCTATTATTTACAAGTTACATGACTTTTTAAAATAAAGTAGGCTGCACCTTTTTTAAAAAAATTTAGAGCGTTTTCAATCACTCAGTTTTGATTTTGAAGTTAAGTGGCCACTTTGGGGTCGTCATTAATTACGTGAGGTGTTTTTCTGGAATTCCGGCCAACCCCCCCCCCGCCCCCTTTTCCTGGTGAGATATTGGATTTTTTAGATCTGGTCTAACCCCCCCCCCTAAGATGACGTGTGATTTTAACGTGATCCCCCCCCCCATCCCTGATAATCGACCCCGTAGGTTTTTGAGACCTTTTTTTTAGCCACGTGCATCCGACGACGGTAATACCCCCCATAAAATCGGTTTTCACGTCGATTCTAGGGCTTATAGCCACCCCAAAGTCGATATCCACGTCATTTGTAGACTTCTACTATCAACCTCATGTGAGATTTCCTCCGATCCCTCCTCCCCCTTGTTGAGATTTCGCTGCAACCCCCCCCCCTTATTTCACCTCACGTAATTAATGGACGTCCCATTTGCCCGACCATTTCGGAAAAACTGACCAATTGGGTACTTTTATTGGTTATTTTGATACTAAACTTAATGCAAAGGTAACTAAAAAATTCTGGTATGTACTAGGACAGTTGACCTTTATGGCTTTATGTTTATTGTAAGCTGCCTTAAAACATCGTCAAACCTTAGCCTGGCCACTTTGCCCAGCCTTCCCCTACTACTGTGCTTGTCCCAGCAGAGCTGCATAAAAGAAAACACAGAGACCAGACGGAGGGGAGCGGAGAAATCTGGGAGTCGGGCGTGGCCGTGCCGCACCGTATGACCAAGTTTTAAGCGGCTTTTCCGAGTAAAGTCCATTAATCATCCCCCCTTCGAAGTAATTAACGCAAAAGTAGAGCGAGCGAGTACGGACCCGGCGTGATGTGCCGAGGGCCAAAGGCGGACGGGCGCGCTTCGCAGGCGCCACTTTGATGCAATATGAATGCGTCGGGCAGGGCGGGGCGGCGTAATTTGTACGTGTAACCCGGCATTAATTATGTGTGTGCGAGAGGCGTAATGGCGCGCGTCATGCGCCGCTATCTCGTTTCATCACGTCCAGGACCGCCAGGCTTTTTGTGACTCTATCCTCTGTCCAAGGTCCGGCCAAAGGACGGACGCGTGAAACGCGCGTCTCAAAAGGTCGGCCTCGGATGTTGTCAGTCACTGTCACCGCTTCTGATTTGCTGCTCGGCTAGAGAAACCAGCGACAATCCTTTGTGGAAACACCTGAACGCGTCATCACCAACTGGGATAAACGCAACGCTGTCTCTAACCTTCCGTAAACAAGCTCCGAAATAACTACTACAAAGGATATGTTTACTAACTCATCTGGATAACCCATCTTAAAAACTTATTTTTCGGTGAATGTTTCCGAGAAGTTGTGTGTTTTTACCGCCACCCTCCCCCCCCCCTTTCCTCTTCCTTTCCGATCCGGCCACTAATCACCATATGGACACTGGTCGCCACAGGTAGCCAGTGTGAATAATGAGAGACGTGGTGAGTTACTAACTTCCTGTCCGAAGTCAAACACAACCTGTTACGTCTGGTGTGACTAAGCTATTGCAGGAAATTCTTGTACTGACGTGTAACACAATGAATGATGAGTGAGACCTGAACAAATAACTCTAAGATGCTACATCATTTAGTGATTACACTGGCTGATAATAATGTAGAACCAAATTTGGAAGCAGTGATTGGTTGGTAATTTTCGCACGGAATAAAATCTGCAGGGTAAGATTCGTGCAGCAGTAGCTAGATAGAAGCATAACAGGTATATGGAAGGAAGTCCGAAATGGCAGGTGAGCGGTAAGGACAATACAGTAGCACGGGATTGATGTAATGATCCTTCGTGTACAAACAGACGACGCAATCGCTGACACTGCTGCGGCCTTGTGAGAGGGAGAGGGAAGGAATCAGGCCGCCGGGGATCGTCCAGCTCTCAATCATGGCTCCCCTCCAGCGGCTAAACGACGGCCGGAGTGGAGGACCGTCTTCCGGGACTCGAACGGAAAGCAGTGGAGGAGAAGAAGGGCCGGCGACATGGCCGTGCACTCGAGGGCCGCTGGGCCGCCGTGTTGCACTAATCGACAAGTGGTGTCCGCGACCCAGTCCCGGGAGGAGCCAGGGATCACTGGTTACAAACTACCTGCTGGGGAAGCTGATCGCTCCCTGTTCCACCGACTTCTCCGCTGGCTGAAACTCTCGGGAGGGTGGTATCAACAGAGTCGTTGCCTTGAAGCTACTTGCAGTATTGTGGTAATATCCATGTTTCTCCTGTGGAACGTTGACAGTTCAGAACTACTATCACTACTGTCAATCCTTTTATCTCAGTGATATCAAAGTGGTTACACGGGGTTTCAGTGAAATGTGTCTCACGGTGCAAACACTAACACAAGAAACATTGGTACGAATTCTTGGTTTTCCATCTCTTTTTCTAAACCCGTGTTAGTACTGCGTTAAGTACAACTCAGATAGTTATATATGCGTTGTGGAGAACAAGAATTAAATTCCTAGTTCGGTTTGCAAGCTGATCGGTGTTACAGATCTCAACAATTTGGCCAAATGCATTATATGTTTTATTATTACATATGCCTAATTTCACTGACAATATTTATTCTTACAGCGTATATTGATTATATGAACTTTATATTTATTCTATTAAGTAACTTTTTGGATTATCATTTCGGAAAACACAGATTAATTAAAAGCACCCATGCCTAAAACCGGATTCACGTGTTAACTAAGACATGTTAGGAGTGCTGTTTCTGTAGCGTGTTTTCTGTAGCGTGTTATCTTTAGTTAGCCTCCTTACAGGATAGTGTATATCCTAACATCAAATTGAAGCAACTTTGATGGCATAAGATTTTTACATGCAACATACATGGTGCAAGTACTGACATTTGTGGTACTACATTTGGACTTCCAACTTTCCACAATAGAGACAAGAACACTGTCCCAGCACTGAAAATACATCCAATGGAACTATACCGAATGCACCAAAATAATGCTCTCAACCCAAAAACAATTTACAGGAGGGTGACATTCTGTTTTTAAGAAGACGCAGAATTTTTACTTTTATGCATTTATCAACTTTAGAGATTCTGTATTTGCACCTCGTTGAGCACAGCAGTACTATGATACCTACATCATTTTTGCAGATACCGAAAACAACTTAGTATGAATCGATTCTATGGCAGACATCTCCCACTTTCAGGTCTTTCCTTATTCAATTTTACTCCAACAGCGTGAATACGCTGAATCACTGGACCAATAGCCTACATTCTCATCATCTATCAACAGACTGGGGTTTTTGTATCACCTTAAATTTAATTAAGTCACCGAAAATAAATTTTTCCGAATATCGTCTAGCTGAAACCCAAAATTGCATCAGTTATTCCAGGTAATATCCACGTTTACTTACAAGTGATCTATGCACCTTTGCAATCACATCTAACCTCTATTAGGTTACGATGGGCATAATTCCAGGAGTATCTCTGTAAGTCTGTTTATGTTTATCTCTATGGTTTGCTCTTTTACAATCACTTATTCATTACAATCCTCTATATCGGAGCAAGGATTACCAACATAAATGACAGAAAATATTTTGCTTTTTTGCCTGGAATTCTTAACAGCATATGTTTTTTTTTTACAAACTTGAAGCTGAAGTAAGTGATGTTTGGCGTCAGGGATAGATGGTGTCAATATGGACGTGACTGGCTTGTACCGCAGTAGCTCTCGCAGACTACGCTGTTCGCCAATTACGTCTGTTCATTAGAGCCGTGTTTATTGCGGGCAGCCCCCACCTGTTCGGCCACAGTGCGCTACCGCAGCTGCTTTTCTTGGTCCGCAATTAATCATGCGCTTTTGCGGCCGTTCCGCACGCATCGCAAACACGGACCGCCCCTATTTCCCGCTGCACACACACAGCCAGCCACAATAATTTGTTCATATTAGTTGAGCTAATGCCTGGTAATCATGAAATGCAATGCAATCGATCGGCGCGTGCAGGCGCCGATAAGGCCGGGCTCGACTCGCGCAGCTGGGAGCCGGACAGACAATTACTCTTGCGGAACGGCGGAAAGCGACGCAGGTGAACACAACCCCTTCCACCCAGCCCCTGCTACATGCAGAGAACGACGAGCGCATTAAGGGGCGTCCCTTAATGACGTGAGGTGTTTTTCCGGCAGCCCCGCCCCCCTCTGGTGACACTCCGTGAGATCTGAGCGGACCCCCATTTGTATACCTTTTTTTTAACCATTCTTCTCACCCACCCATTTCACCTCACGTAATTATAACCTATACATCGACATATCAGAATTTGTTGTAGTATAAAAATGAACCACAGATTGAGGCATAAGAACAAAAGATTTTTTTCTTGTCTAATATATAAATTTCCTGCTATTCTATTACAGGGAAATTGTAGAAATAAAATGAAAATTCTTTCATCAATCATTAGCAGCCGTGATTGACCTGTTACATCTGAGTATATGTGTCCATACTGATGGTATTTGTAACATTGTTTAACTGAGTGAACACAAAGGATACTTATCAGTTAATTTGGCCGTCAAAGTTTGATAAGCATGTGTTAATTGAATTAATTCGAATAGGCCTATTATTCTCATTTATAACAGAACGTCTTTATGTGAAGCACCTTAATGGCATAATTCATTTTAGAAAATATTTAATCTTTTATATACTCTCATGACAAATGTCTTTTTATAGTTCCATTCTTTTTGATCAAATTAACCGCAACATTTATTTTCATTTTATTTTGTAAAACATTTATGATATAAAAAATATATTTGCTGACTAGTCAGATTTCGCTTCAATTTATATTCTTTTTTTTCCCAATTAGTTATTTTGCCTCTAAAATACGATGGTACAATAATTTCTCAGTTGAAATACTGTGAAATTATCATTAATACTTTATAAACCAGAGCCCTCCGTTTACCATTTTAATCCAATAGTTTAATCCAAGATTTGTGAAGACTAATAGACAACCTGGCCTATCATTTGTTGTTTTTTTGTGTACTTATTATACCGATGGGAAAACACACTAAATTTTGTCTTAAAATGCAAAAAATCCACCTAGCAACTATGTATACAGTGGAATTTAGACTCCTCTGAAGATTTAATGAAATCGATGCACTGGGCTGAAAGCAAGTTGGTCGACAAATTACATCACGATTGGATCGGTAGGGTGACATAGGAGGCACTTCAAGATTTTTAAAGATAGCAGTTAAAAACGTAGCGTAGCATGGATTATTTACGAAACTTGCGTATAAGAAACGTTCATTTCAGCTGCTTTCGTAATAGCAATATACGTATCACAGAAATAATTCAACCAGAATGGTATTGGATGCTCTTCATCGCTGATGGATGGAGTATGCTTATTGAGAAGGCTCTATTAGCAGCTGACAAAATATACAGGGTGTGCAGGAATAAAAGTATAATCCTGTAAAAGCAAATATGTCAAATCAAGTCCTAAAATTTTATTTTGGTAAAAGTCTCACCATTTTTGAGATATTGTTAAAAAAAAAAAAAAAAAAATCGGAACATGTGAGTTGGTTCAGTTTTTTCCATGCCATTTCTACAAATTAAAACTTTTTGAACCCTGTTTGTTAATGATTTATTTTTAAATTCACTCAAGGATGGTTGAGTCACCTAAAAAAGGTTATTTTTTCTTAAAACGTTTAAAAAAATATTTTAAAAATCTTTATCACCATTTTTTCTACATTTTTAAAATCCACAATAATCTGTTTAACAGATTTAACTACCATAAAACAATAATTTTAAAATGAGTATAAAATAATTATACCATTAAAGATTTTTACTAGGTTTTTTAATGTTTTAAGAAAAAAAAATTGTTTTAGATGACTTCAATATTTTTCAGTAAATTAAAATAAATCTTAATGTTTAGAAATGGCGTGGAATAAACTGAACAAAGTAACATGTTTCAAAAAAATAGTATAAATAAATAGTTAAATAAATGGGAGACTTTTACTAAAATAAAATTTTGAGATATAGTAGGAAATGATGTGATCTATCTGTGGTTGCAGGATTATCCTTCCATTCATGGACACCTTGTGTTATTACTTGTATCCGATACTTAGAAATAGACAGCAGTACAAAGAAAAGGTAGTATTAACCTCTTGGCCTCGTCAAATGATATCACCCTGGATGCGAAGGGAAGGGTTGTGCGAGATAAGGGACAGCAGAAGGCGAGACAGCGTGGCTGGCCGTGGCTCATGGCTGGGCCCTATAAATCAGGGCGACCACACGTTCAGGGCAGCGCCGTTGCCACATGGGCCCCGCCCAGCACAGACAAGACCGCCCATCAAACATACACGGTGCTCGCTTCACATGGTCACTCACGGCGCTTCCAAACACCAAAACGCAGTCCACGACGGGACCTCGCAAAAGAACCCTCCTCACATAATTGACGGCCCATGAGGTTTCGTTATAATATGTGGTCATTTCCGTTACGGAATGAAAGGACTGGTTATCGAAAAGAAAAATTCGATTATCGTCTTTGGTTTTGCCTGACACAATGACAAGTAGATATCACGAAAGAACGTTGTTGTAAACTAGCACGTGAAGAAGCTAAAACTATCGCATGTAAGAAATGGGAACGTCCTTCCGTACAACTGTAGCTTTGGGAACGTTCATAAACTACGTGGCTTGAGCTAGAGGGGGAGGGGTTGAGTAGGAAGGCTACACTGCGTTATGTGGAAAAGGGGGGGGGGGTGTTCCGTTTCATGCCACGTAACTTTCCATTCATATTATTTTTCACAGTTAAAATGAGGTACAGAACACACAAAACATAGTGGATATTTATTTCCTTCATTTAATTATCTCTGTATGTAGTTTACAATAGTCTGACAAGAGAAAACAGTAAAAAATGTCTTTTCGAATCAAAAAGGGTGAAAACTACGTGCTACGTAGGGGAGGAGGGGAAGGGGGGGGGGGGGTTCACAGGAATTCAAAATGTAGCTACGACGTTTATGGACGATCCCTATGTCATGAAGTAAAATTTTGTGAAAAATATGTGAGTTATATTCAGCATAAAAACAGTCATCTGACATTAAAACTGTTATTTTTGCTTGAATGCTATCTTTAAACAAAAACACCATAACCTTATATTTGCGTGTTTATATTTTACCAACTTATTTCCATCTATATACATGGAATTTCCGAGTTCGATTGCCTCTACAATCCAGAATTTTTTTAGACCTAACCTTCGATAAAGAGTTCTGTGATGAATGATTCCTCGCAAGATCCAATTAACTTTCACGTTCTCCAGAAACAGTAAGTAAACTTTCAGTCACGTATTAACAGATCTGAAGGAATATAGAAATTTGTTATCTGCATAGTTTCTTACAATATAAATAGAAGAAAGGTTAAAGGCATTGGGTTTTCACAGCTTTCAAGTCGTATTCGCGTAGGATTAGCGGAGGTAGAGCTCCAGATTCTTATTCCCTGACCGTAGGCACTAGTGAGGACGTGCCGTGCTCGGTGACGTGGTTCAGCCCTTTTCCTTTACCTCCCCGCGGAGTTTCCCCCCACGGTACTCATTTGATAGCAGGCTGAGTGGACCTGGAGGGCCGTTACAGGCGTTCAGCTTCGAGGAAACTTCCGGAATCGAACCTCGGCCGCCTGGGCCGTGGTCAAACGCTCTACCGCTTGAGCTACGAGGCAGCTCCTTAGAGCATACTGGTAAATAATACGTCAAAAAGACTCGATCGCTTGAATAAAAGATACAGCTGCTAGTCTTGTTTTTAAATATTAGTGATCAACTAAAATCAACACTTCTTGTCGATAGTTACAATTCTAATACAGCACTTTGAGTTTGTCTTAAGGCAGGGGTGGCCCACCTTGAACATTTTTCCGGCGCACGAGATTCATCACACTTTTACAAACTATATTTATTTTATAATGGTCAAAGAAGTGATAACCAGTGTATTATAAAAATACAGTATTTGTGCATGCATATATTCAAAAATTAACTGTCGAAATTATGAAAAAAAAATAACTTTGATTTTAAAATAACATTCTTGCCAATATATGACAGGTATTACTTGTTCTATTTATGAGTTTACAGTTCGCAGAGTAATTATATTATATTGTGCGAACCTATAATGCACGCGCCTCTTGGAAAATCTAATATAATATATAATGCACAATTTTATGTGCAGCCTGCGGAGTTATGACGCATTTCCAAAGTGGCCCGCAAGATCTTTTTGGTTGCCACCCTTGTCTTAAGGTATTACCAAATGGCTTACTAAAATACAATTTCCTTCCTCTGCTTAGATAATTGTCTGGTACCATTATACCACTTGCTCAGACTATCAGAATGACGATATTAAAAGTAACATAAAGCTTTATAAAAATTAAATAACCTTTGATTTACAGCTCCGTTTCCGGAGTCGTCCATGATCGCAGTTTCAGCCTAATGGTATTATAACAAATCTGAAAGTTTTTTATGGCTTTACGCGTCGGCGACGTCGAGATCGTTAGAGGCGAAATTGGACTGGAGACAAGGAACAGGAAGGAATTCGGCCAAGACCTTTTGAAGGAAGCATCCCGACGTTCAGCTCGATTGATTTGGGGAAACCATGGAAAACCCAAATCTGGATGCCCGGACGGGGATTCGAACCGCTGTCCTTCCGAATGAAATCTGCAAGAATTGGGGAGAACTAAGTAGCCTATTATATCTACTTCGTCGGTAAGCTACGAATCCCGTCAAACAAATGATCTATAGAGCTGTAAAAATGTGTATAGAACTATCTTTTTATTGTAAATTACTATATTTTTGTTGAAGCTTAATAGCGTGCCGCTTACGCCCCTTCTATTAGCAACAGCTATCCCATAAATAATGTAGGAGTTGTTTCCGGCTGACAGCAAGTAGTTGCGTGAGGTATACAGTACAAAGCTGGAAGCCAGTGAGGCAGACAGCCAATGGGGGCGGACAGGAGCAAAACACCCCGGCCATATGCACACCCCACCCCGCCCCTCTTACTCACCTGCCACAGTCACCCCTTCACGTTCGCAACGCTATTGGTGCGAAAGCGATTGTGCGTGATCATTATTAAGTACAATAATTAGCCCGCGCCACGCCCCCTCTGCACGAAGGGGGGACCAAAGAATGAAATTAGTACCAGCTGACGCCTCCGACCAACCCCCCAGAAAGAAAAGTCCCCACTGAATCCAGAGCACGACTTTATTAACACGGTTGGCCGTGTTACGGTGGGAGGGAATCACAATGCACGCGTCCACCGCACAATGGGTAATCACCGGATCCGCGTTTCATTATTTTGCCCGTCTCAAAGCAGTGCGCTGCCCGCAGGCTTTCTTTGCACAAAACACACATTCGGATCGCGTGCTCGTCTTTGGTTGTTTATAGGTGAGCCACAAACTTCAGAGCAGTGCAAATGGTTTCATTCAACGAGAGAGAGACAATAGATAAACTTTAATCAGCAGAACTACCCATTCAGTACTTGAAATCGGATAGTAAACATCTGTATGACTTACAGGTCATCCACAATAACCTTCTAGTAGTTGTTGCATACGAAAATTTGCGAATAATAAATGACAAATATGAGCAGTCTGGTAGCTCAGTGGTTAAAGCGCTTGCTTTCAACATGTTCGTTGTTTCGGGTTCGAGTCCCGGCAGGCGCAAGAATTTTTAAGAATTGTGTTTGATCATATGAGCTATGCCAGGCCGCTATGTGGTTCGGATTCCACGTTAAACTGTAGGACCCAGAGGAAAGGAACTGGCCGTCCTACCTCTGACACAATCGCTTAGTATGCGACCTTCGTGAGGATCCAACCAACCTTCTGGTTGTGGAATAAGTTAGTTACATGACGAATACCGAGATTGATGATTTGAAGTAGTATGAAAGAAGAACCGATTCATTTGTAGCAATTGTTTGTATATCAACCGAAATAGGTACCTAGAAATGACGAAATGTTTCCTTAACACAAACAAAAATGTCCGTAAAGCTCCTTACTGCAGAAAACACACACAGTTTATCTATATCCATGTGATATGTCGTTTGTTGTCTAGCGATAATGCGAGCACTCTACTAGTACTGAAGTGGAGTCTTCACGGGTGTATCGCCGGATAGTGTTTTGAAAACACGATATTTCGACGACAGCCCAGGTGCCGCACCTCCTTATATAGGCCAACGGCTCTCTTCGACACCCGCAACTGTTTATTTCTCAACTGAAATATCTAGCAATATCGCAATCATAGCCCGTCTGAAAATTTGAATACACAGTGCTACTATCTAGTAGCATGATATCATTCCTTATAGACGCCAGCAAAGCCTAGCAGAACTATTAGCATGCCCGCGAACTTAATTGTTAATAATTATTCCATTTACGGCTTCAAATGCGAAAAATTTCTTTCTTAAGCAAAAATGTTACCAAAGCAAAAGCTTAATGTATAAAATGATACCTCACGTTTCGATTTTGCTTAAGTATGAAAGGAACAAGACGAATAGTCAAAAAACAAAAAAAAATCTTTTAGAAATAATACATAGGATTTTGTTAGATCTTTGTTGCTCGTCAACGCAAAAGTTGTAAGATTCAAGAGAAAGTGGCGACCAAGTAACGGATCGGTAATTATTAATGGAGGAACCATCCCAACACTCCTCTGAAATAATTTCAGGAAACTAGGGAAAATCTGGAAATCAGGATGGATGGACAGGGATGGAACTCGCGACCATCCAAACGCCAGGACCGAATGTTTCCCCCTCTGACTACAATGCTCGTTGAAGCAACATCAAATTCCAAAGATAATGAATAATATGCTGCAAAGGCAACTTCTGCCTGCAATGTTAATACTGAGGAGTTGCGAAATTCGACTACCTTTCCGATAGAACGAATCAGTTACTAGGAACCTATCACACTTTATTACTGCCCACAGAGCATACAACTAACAACATAATCTCCTAGAATGAAGGAACAACCTGCTGCTAAAGCAAATCGGCAGTGTTTACAGTCGATATCTCTTTCGATGAGTACGTACTTTTTTCAGCGAGACAACGTAGAAAAATTATCGATGTTTGATGTTAGCAGCGCTTGTTGTCTGACTAATAAATATTAGTTCACAAATAATTTTGAGTAGTGGAAAGCAAGTAGCGACGTTCGCGATTAACTCGGAAGACAACATTATTACGCGCGCGGCAGTTTCACCAATTTCGACCAGTCGAACGTGGGGGCTTGTCGACACGCCACACCGCCGAGTCAACGGTACCGGTTGCACTGTTTGTTTTCCGTTACTCTGCGCTGAAGCCAGCTGTCTGAGACAACAACCAGTAAAGGGTGGATTTACAGCAGGGCCACTTCCAAGAGTCTGTTTGACGACTCAGCCAGCTCAGGGAAAAAAAAGAAAGAAAATGCCCCGCAGAGGGGAGCGAGCGACAGCGTGCACAAAAACACTCTCTTCCTACTACGGCGCATGTATACAAGGGTCAGCATTGTGCGGGCGGGGCACCTCTCCCGGCGCAGGATGTGAGGCGAGGCACGCACTTAGCCCGTACACTCGTACGCATTCATGCCCGGGCGGCGACGGAAGCGCCGGCCCAGATTTCATAGTTCATTAATAGCGACAGCGATGCGGGCGAGACCAGATAATTAACGTCGAATTACTTGCTGACGTAACGGAACGCAAAAAGAGACACTGAATGATCTTCATTCACCAACGGCTCATAAAAGTGGTACGCTCAGCTAGCTGCAGATCACTTTCACATCTCCAGTTCTTCATTCGTTTAAAAAACAAGATTATCACCGAAAACTGTTAATTCAGTATCTACTATATAATTTCCTAAGCTCGCTCACTCACCCACCTCGATAGCTATTGGCTGGAGAACGGTGTCACGTGTCAGCCTTCGCTCGCAAATTAACAGCCACCATAGATATCATTATAAGAAATTCGAAGTTACGTCCACAATTTAATAGTTACCCAATTTCTATCAAATTAATTGCCATAATACATTAATTAAGTTATATATATATATATATATATATATATATATATATATATATATATATATAATAGTTATTGCTTTACGCCTCGTCGACGGCTAAGGTCATTAGAGGCGGGATGGGACTGGGGACAAGGAACGGGAAACAATTCGACCATGGCCTTTTTGAAGGAAGCATCCCGGCATTCGCCTGGAGTGATTTGGGGAAACCATGGAAAACACAAATCTGGATGCCCGGACGGGGATTCGAACCCGCGTCCTCCCGAATGCGATGCCAGAGCGCTAGCCGTTTACCCACCACTCTCGGTAGTTTTATATTCATAGCATTTCATAGTTAAAACAATATTGATACATTTTTTACTGAAGAACATTTATTACATCTAAAGATATGCATTCATTTGTATAACAATAGAGCAACTCCAGTATTTTTAGGAATCTCTTTAAATAGCTTTCATCCTATTGACAATGACATCTATGAGGTACAAAGATAATGGTCTGTACTATAGCTTTACAAACACACTCAATTGTGGGTGCAATAATTGCAATTGATTGATGTTACATTTGCTAGATCGCTGCAGTTCTTAACTTCAGTTGTCCTTGCTGTTTACAATATGGTTTCACTCACATCTTCCACGTTATAGAAGTTGTGTACTGTTTCGTTTGGAATCATCGGACTAGA
Organism: Vandiemenella viatica; assembly: GCA_031002005.1. Classification (NCBI taxonomy): domain Eukaryota; kingdom Metazoa; phylum Arthropoda; class Insecta; order Orthoptera; family Morabidae; genus Vandiemenella; species Vandiemenella viatica. The sequence continues at coordinate 286,576,531 of JARYHS010011408.1, read as the reverse complement.
GCATAAACAACGGAGAGTATTAATCCATACGCACGTTGTAAGTACTGCACACTATGTGGTTTAATGACGGCAGCAATTAACGAGTCGTTGTCGACTTTCCCTCGCTGCTATCACAGGCTGACGGCAATTTGCCGCGGCCTCGACAACACGAAACAGTTTGCGTACTACACAGTGGAAGCGGCGATTGTCTTATCAACCTACAAAGTCGCCCTTATTGGAGGTAGTTCTGCGTTATCACAACAGGAACACTGTTTCAACCGCCAGCCAGCAAAATTATTTCGGAAACTAGAGTAGGCCTTCCAATTGAATCGTGGTTCAGGAAATGTACGAATGAGAGAGATATCTGACATGTGATTAATACGAAGTCCTACAACGAATGTTAAATTTGTGACAAGTCGATTAGGAGCGTGGTGGGAAGAGCGATTAAGACAGCTCTGTTCAAACAGCGGAGTGGTGATGTTTACAGGCTGGTAGGACATACCCAACTAATGTTCCCTTTATCATAACAGATAAAAAGTCTCTTATCGCGATGACTTTCCAACAACAGGTTTTTTTTGTTCGATCTTTGTTCAGTTAGAGTTTTCCCAGTCCTCATCTTGTATAGTGCTAGAGATCAACTACTTATTTTTTTATCCTTAAGACATCACTTCAGGTTGGATTATCTTGGGCTATCTCCTCGCAAATTACACAGTGAAGTTCTGAGTACAGTCAGAAGTTTTAGAGATTAAATTATGACCATTACACATATAGAAAAGTGTATAAGCCCATGTTCTTGAGGTGTCAGGACCCGGTGGTCCTTCGTTGAAAATGAAGCTCCACGTTTCTTCACCGATAGTAATTAGAAATTGTTCCTCTACCACTATTTGTATAATTGGGCTATCGCTACAGTTTACGAACCATCAAACCTGTTCATGACGTAAGAGTCGCCTGTTCGGATAAGGCCTGAATCTTTGCGTTGAAAATCGAGTATGTGCCGATACCTGTACTCTTCCGGAACCAAAAAAGAGATAATCCAAACTTTGCGGTCGTTGTCGATGTTATTTTGGTTGTCCGGGTTGAACCACGTCAGTTTATCCAAACTTGAAGTTTCGGCTGTCATTTTGTGGCCATCTTCAGAGGACTGAATAAAGCCACAAAATGATGGCCGAAACGTTAGGTGTGGATAATTTGACGCATTTCAATCCTGACAATCAAGATAACACAAACTTTCAAGTTGTCGAAATCGGTACTCTAGTAGCCAGCCGTGCCACCACTTTATCCAAATGCAATCATTCCATATATAATTTTATGTTGCCGTGCCCTATTCCGAGAGCAGGCAATTAGCTTGGAGGATGTACCTCTGTAAGAACTCTCTTGGGAGGGTTGGTTTCCCGTTGCAATCCCCAGCGTGTTCTCATTGGATCACTGTGGTAGTGTCTGTCTACAGAGAGGAGTGTTGTTTTTGCTGTATGAAATGAAAGCAATGGGCTGAAACCTCGTACCATCCCATTCAAACCTACTCTTTCTAAATTCGGTGTTGTGTCGTTGCAGTGGTAGCTTCGCTATGACATCTCACCTGATGATGGTAGCGGAGGTTGCTGCTGAAACATTGTGGACAGAAGAACTTATCCGGCAGAATACCCGAGAAGATTTTTTGTCACAAGTTAGATTGTTTCCAAATGACATAATGTTATATAAAGAATCGAAATGGTAGAAGACTGTAAACGGCCGCAGGGTGATCTACCTAGTATATCTAGCTGGGTGAGTAAACATGGGATGAAAATAAATGCAAAGAAGAACCAGATTAATAGGTACACAGATAAAAAGCTAAAAGTTGATTATGATTTTTAATGTGGTCAAGGAATTACTTGTTGAAGACTCGAAATGTAAATACATTGGTATAACATTTGATAACAAACTTAGCCGGTTGTTGTTGTTGTTGGTGGTGGTGGTGGTGGTGGTGTTTTAGGGCGCGTCGACGTCGGGGTCATTAGCGCCCTAACTTAACCGGGCAGGACACATTGGACATGTAGTAGCGAAACGTTTATAAAAATCCTTCACCTGTCGGAAAGAGGGGATGTACCAGAGAAGTAAGGGAATTGTGTTACAAAACACTGGTTAGACCACTGCTGGAATAAGGTGATGCAGTATGGTACCCACATTTTGAGTATCAAATACAGGGGTTGGAGTGGGTGCAAAAAAGGGCTGCCAGATTTGTCTCTGGAAATTACCGCAGAACATAATCAGTAACCGATATGATAAAAGAGCTGGAATGGGATTGACTTTAAGACAGGAGGAGGGTAAAGAGAGTCATGGGAGTGTACAAGGCGTAGGTTGTTGATGAACTGTGGAAATATATTGCTATGAGAATTGAAAGTAGTGCATGGAAGGGAAAAGATGATCGTGACCACAAGCTGGCATTTGATTTGAGGCATAAAAGTGTGGTAAAATTTTCTTTTGTAGGGAGGGGTGTTTGGAATAAATTACCAAGTGAAATGATGAATAATCTACAAAAAAAAAATATATATATATGTATATATACTGAAAGAATTCGAAGTTCAAATTAGTAGAGGGTATATATATATATATATAACAATGGAAAGAAAGAAGTGCCGAAGTGGAAAGGATAGATAAAATACAGCCAACACTCACCATAGTTGGAGCGAGGAGGGCAGAATCAACACAAAACAACACACAAACACAAAAAAATATACACTATTTCGGGTATATCCCTTTGTCAAGTAGGTGGCTGCGATCAACGCAAGCCTTGTGCTAGACGCAGCAACTCATAGAATATGTATAATAAAAATTGCACAGCTGAACATTGTGTGACAATATTTCTTTACTGTTAATTTCAGTTCTTCGTCAGTAATACCTCTTTTTGGTCGGGCAGGACATCTGTAATGAGTTCGCCTTTGGTCTGAGAGACTATTTCGAGCCACACGAGAGCGGGATATTGTTTCCGACAGAAGCCGGCGTAACTCGAGAAGGCCACGTGGCGGCTGCGCTCGACTTGGCCCGCTCGCGATCTGCTTTCATTTTCGTTATGGAGATGCTATCGCCGCGCTTAATTAAAGATCGGCTCCGCCCCCTCAGAAGGTCTACATGTGGGTCGTTAATACTTAATAAATAACGAAAGCGAGATCCGTGCGCCAGATATCGTCCGCAGAGCAGCGGGATTTTGTGTAAAATGAACAAGTGTGACTGTGCATCCTACCTGTTCCTAGCGCTGCCAACTTATCAACAACGAAAACAGAATCTCTTAATGCGACAGATTTCTGGGTAGGTACCGATGAATATTTACTGCTGATTACATTAGCCGTTGTGGGTTCTAATTTAAAACAATACGTCTAATTATAACAGTAGGTAGTAAGTGCTGCCTGAACAGGAACTGAAGAAGGTAACATTGAATGAAATTAAAATTATTTAATTATAGATGTGCTAAAAGTTGTATATTTCGAACACTGAAAGAAAAAGAAGAAAAACTAAAAGTTAAAAATAAACATGAAATGTGTTCCCTTAATTATTTTTAAACGAGCTCATTGGTTGTTGACAAAACACGTTTAAGAATTTAAGAATTACTTTGCACTTTTCTCATGTGGATAATTTTGATTAAGTTTTGTCTAGTTCTTGTGTTGAGCCTAATTTGGATGTGCAATTAATACCAACAAGTATACAATACTTGGGATAGTAAAATCTAAAATTTAAGTAAATGGCCCAATTTAATCTAGTGCAACTAATTATTATTAATATTTTGAAAAAAGAACGTACATGACGAATTTCGTTTGTTGTAAATGGGTCGTCACACTGATTCCGTTTAGTGGCCTTATAAACAAATGTTTGGTGTAGAAAAATTTGTACGTAACACTTAACTGTATTTGACGAGATTTTAAAGAAATCTTCGCAAATAACTTTTTCTCTCTTTTTTAAAATTTTTATTTAAAAGATTAAAACGTACCACGCATCTGTCTTTGTGTGTGTTTGCAGCACGAAATAGTTTTCGTTGAATTAATTAAACATTATCTATGCATGTATATTAACTATCTCATATTCCGGGGTTAGAGGCTTTTGGTCAAGAGGGACCTTTGCAGCAAAAGTTCAGAGAAAAAAGTTTCCCTTTTCATGTTTCCAAGGTGATACAACACAAACTGAGATCCGTAAAATATTAAACACGTCCTGACGATTTGTGAAGCAAGTAATATGAGAATCAAACGAGCTTCGGTTCGTGTCGCGTGGTTAGTTTTCACCTCTTTCGGCAGAGACCGTTGACGCATACCGGAGCCGCGCTGTCCAGGGAAGTAGTTAGAGAGGAACAGCGAAGGGGTGGAGCAGCCGAGATGACTCAGGACTGCGAACAAAGCGGCGTGGGAGGTTCCGCTGCATTGTGCCCAGTGCAGAGGTTGCGCCGTTGCTACCAGGTGCGATACCGGAAGCCGGGTCCCCGCCCCGCACCACTTCCGGGACAAATCGTCGCGAGCTGAGGCCAGCGAGGCAGCTGCTCGCGCGCAACAGATGTGCGAATCCGCAACGCGACGAGCAACCGTCGGCGGAGACATCCGCACTTCCCAGCGGCGACGAGACATGGGGCTCCAGGCACTGGGGAGCATTGGAGACCCCAGAGGGAGAGAGAGGGGGGCAGGGAAATGAAAGAAAGACAGACAGGCAGAGAAAAAGATAGAGACAGAGAGAAAGAAAGAGACAGAATAAGAGGCAGAGACATAAGGAGATATGGGGAGAAAGAAAGAAATGGGCAAACAGAAAGAGGCAGAGAGAAAGAAAGAGGCAGAGAAAATGAGGCAGAGAGATAGGAAGATATGGGGAGAAAGAAAGAGACGGGCAAACAGAAAGAGGCAGAGAGAAAGAAAGAGACAAAGAGAAAGAAAGACAGAGAGAAAATGAGGCAGAGAGATAGGAAGATATGGGGAGAAAGAAAGAGATGGGCAAACAGAAAGAGGCAGAGAGAAAGAAAGAGACAGAGAGAAAGACAGAGAGAAAATGAGGCAGAGAGATAGGAAGATATGGGGAGAAAGAAAGAGATGGGCAAACAGAAAGAGGCAGAGAGAAAATGAGGCAGAGATAGGAAGATATGGGGAGAAAGAAAAGAGACGGGCAAACAGAAAGAGGCAGAGAGAAAGAAAGAGACAGAGAGAACGAAAGAAAGAAAATGAGGCAGAGAGATATGAAGATATGGGGAGAAAGAAAGAGACGGGCAAACAGAAAGAGGCAGAGAGAAAGACAGAGACAGGAACAAAGAAAGAGACAGAGAGAAAGAAAGAGACAGAAAAGGAGGCAGAGAGATAGAAAGATATGGGGAGGAAGAAAGAGGCGTGCAAACAGAAAGAGGCAGAGAGAAAGATAGAGACAGGAACAAAGAAAGAGACAGAGAGAAAGAAACAGACAGAAAAAGAGGCAGATAGATAGGAAGATATGGGGAGAAAGAAAAATACGGTAAAACACAAAGAGACAGAGAGAAAGAAAGAGGCAGGGATAAAGAGAGAGGCAGAAAGAAATAAAGATACACAAAGAAAGAGGCAGGGAGATCAAGACGGAGAGAAAGAAAGAGGCAGTGAGATAGTAGGAGACGGGGAGAAAGAGAGAGGTAGGGAGAAACAGATAGGCAGGAAAAAGAAAGAGAGAAAGAAAGAGAAAAAGAGGAAGAAATAGGCAGAGAGATACAAAGAGACGGGAAGAAAGAAAGAGGCAGGGAGGAAGCGTGAGAGATGGGGTTATAAAGTAGTAGTGTAACCAGATAGTTGTTTAACCTTCAGTTGAAATTCTTAATATTTCTTGACTTGTGATTTTCCCGTTGTGGTATAACGTAAATTCAAATAGATTACTTCCATAGGTTGCAATACTCCATCTCTAGCTGTAGTGCAGGCTTTACTGGTTTGCAGCTGGGTGGTGTTATAGAATCTACTGTTTCAACAGAGCTAATGTTAAAAGCCTCTCTGCTTTCAAGACAAAAGTAAAGCAAAGGCTCGCGTGGTCTTAGCGACAGGGATTTCACTGTCTAAGCGATCCGCCAAGTCGTAGCTTCACCCAGCAATCCTACGAGATATAGGGAACTTACAATTCAACGTTTAATCGGAGCCACGGAAGGGTACCTCACGTTACACAGCAAGTTGTGCCAAAGGCGAAGGTCAATTTAAGTTTTTTTTACTTTGAAAATTCGAGCTGACAGCGTGATTCGAACCGGGGACCTTTCGATCTTCAGTCAGACTCCTTGGCCACGGACCCACCCGGCATATGCCTCCCCCCCCCCCCAATTTTTTGACAGTTCTTGAAAATAATGTCTGCTAATCGCCTCATTAGAGAACACTCAAAACAAAAATTGTTATTAACATAAAAGTAAACGTAATACGTGTCTCTGGGGCAACGAGTATCGAAAAATATGTGTAACAGGTGAAGTAGAAGGAAGAAAGAGGATGTTAAGAAGGAGGAAGAGGTAAGAGTGTGGGGGATATTGGGTGACCAACAGTAAGCATACAATAGGAATTGATGCGTAGAATAGGAACTGATTTCTGAGACATGATGCTATGTGTGGTTATTATGATTGTTTGGAGAATATGTATATGGTTGGAAAGTTAAAATAATGATCATTAAACATTATTCCCCCGCAAGTTGAAAATTACCTTACTTCGAGTCAATTTTCCTAACTTTAAGCTAATTTTTCACCATTGCTTTGCTCTAATATTTTTTTTTTTACTTATGGCTTTACGCCTAGTAGATGTCGAGGTAATTAGAGGCGGGATCGGACTTGGGTGAAGGAAAGCGAAGGAATTCGGTCATGGCCTTTTGAAGGAAGCATTCTGGCATTCTCCTTGAGTGATTTGGGTAAACCATGGAAAATCCGAATCTGTATGCCCGGACGGGGATTCGAACCTGTGAATGGGAGGCCAGAACGTTAACCGTTGACCCACCACGCCCGGTTGCTTTGTTCTAGCTTTGCTCTATGATCCCAATGCAGGCTTAGTTTTCTACCTTGCAGAGTGTAATGCTGTGTTGTAAATGATACATCACACGGTACGGCATAGCGCGCTGCCGCACCGACTAATTGGATTCACCATTAAGCACACAGTAGCAGTTTCCGCCCCCGCTTATCAGTATGCGTGCTGGCAGCCTGGTATCTAGACCTCCGTCCCGGCACGAAATCCTTAAGAGTGGACGTCGAGCACTTATTTAAATGGACCGACGGGAAGGATGTCAGGTCGGGCTCAAAAATAAATCAAGCCGGCCGGACCATTTGCATATTTAGTCCCGCGTTCCAAGGCGAGCGAGATTCGGCCGCTGCTTTATTTAGTCGATAATTATGAATGAACAACTCTTGTTTTGGTATGCTACCAACGAATATCAACACTGGCGACATGACTTGGCCGCATGCCGCGTCCGAGCTTTAGGTGGCAGCATTTCATAAAAGGGCAACACAATACCCAGCCAACCCAGAGACACATTAAATCCACATGCAGGAAAAGCCACAAGTTTAAAAAAAAAACAAAAACAAAAACTAGTGATATCCGTTCTGAGGTCTTAGTAAGAAATTTTTGAGGAATATGTCTTCACAATTCTCTTTTGAGACTATATCTTTTCACTTCACTCCTTTGTTCTGTAAATCCTCCTTAATCTAGCTCAATCGTTTCGTAATAATTTCTTCTACCTTTCCAAACATATTCTGTCCAAATATAATTTTATTAATATTGGAAAATGCTTCACGCTTCTTACATTTCCTAACCACTTTCACCTTGCAATACCCAATCTTTCTTACACTGTAAGGTACAAATTCGTGACTGTTCTAATACATTCATTTCTGTTTTTACCCAATATTGTCTCATCGCACAGACAACCTTCGAAATGTCATTTTTCAGGCTTTTAATTGATTGTTTTGTTTATTACACAGTTCTCTTAAGCTTTATGTTACGATTCGCATGCGATATGTCTTCTATATCTTCTAATCAGCTCTTAGCAGAAGACTCTTGTCTCATGGAACTTACCAAACCCTTTCATTTTGCTGTTTCGATACTCTATATTTGCCCTTCCATCCCCTAAAATGAAGTCATACTGTCACGATGGTTAATCATTTAACAAATCACATAAAGATTATGAATTAAGTAGAAGACAATAGAATGTCTAGCTTCTACGTCAGCAAACCTAAATTATAACGTGAATCTTGAAGTCACTAATATAGTTATACTATTTAGAGCTTGTTGCATAACTTTGATAATTAAAATAAACACAAATATATCTTTGTTATGCTGCCAGTGAAACTGACTTTCAATTCGTTTATTCTATGCACACGTTTCATTCATATCGTTAAAGCATAGATGGTTGTATGTCTATTTGTTCACATTTATTTCATGTGGTCGATCTCAGAGATATACGTCAATATTCTTTTCCGGCTTTGATGACGTAGTTATATGTATATATATTCGTTTGGACAGACTAGGCTCACATTAGGTCTTCGTTTGGCTCGAATTTGCTTTGAATATGTATACATCCGTGTTACCACTAGGGTTCTTAGTCCTACAGGGGATCTACAACTGAATGTGGAATCCAAAACATGAAAGCGTTCTGGCATACTTCACATTACACACAGGGATTTTTCGAAAATCCCCGCGCAGACATGGATTCGAACAGGGTACCTATCAATCTCAAGTCAGACCACTTACCAAAAGAGCCACGTGTCCACTGTACGTAGTTATTTATTTCATGTTTCAGGAAGCACTGTCAAGTTGCTAGTTATGCAACTCTTCTGCACTCAAATAGATAACTTAAGTTTGCTTAGTAACGTCAAATGTGTCACAATAAATCTCAGAGAAACGTTAACCGCTAACTGCGTCCAGCTGTAGCCTTTGATTATCAGGCCTACTGAATTCTCATCCTGGCCATTTCAATGAAAATGAAAAACTATTGGCTGCTTCAAATCTAAAAGGATATCCAGGAAATCCGAATCACAGATATCACACAGGACATAAGCAGATTTAGGAGCATGGTCAATAACCACCATACTGGAATATATATATCAGAAAGAGGAACACCTGGACGGAGGAATGTAGGAAAGAGCTCAGCGAGAGGATGAAGAAAATTTGGGGAAGAAAGAAAAACATTTCAATCGTTTTCCTCAGTTGGGTATAACGATGGAAGAAGAAGACCTATAACCCTTCGATAAACTGGGAGTGCGCAAAACTAAATTTTAAAAAATGTTATCTCCTTTTCAACGAATCATGCATTCCCAAGCACAGGTCCAAAGTGGGCGTCCATCAATGGCGTGAGTTGAAGTAGGGGCGGGGGGGAAGAGGTTCTGGTAAAACTTCACGAAATTCATGTATATAAAAAAAAAAAAAAAAAAAAAAAGAGTTGCGAAGTCAATTGGTAGGGGCGGGGGGGGGCCTCCCTCACGTCGTTTTAGAGGGGGTGAGGGTCCGACCAAAACTCACGAAGTCTCACCTCTCACCAAAGATGGGGGGGTCCAGAATTTCGGAAAAACATCTCACGTCATTAACGGACGCCCCCTAACTGTAAAGGTATATAGCCAACATCAACAGATTAAATCAAATCCACAATACGATTACCCAATCGATCAACGTTGATTTTTTAACGAACGTTAACAGCCCAGGTAAAAAACGCGGTTGATGTCCAGAACAGAGTGGCCTATATACTTCGCAACAGCTGTTCCCCAGTGCTGGGTAGAACTGAAGAAGTTTTAATCGGGATCTGCCGTTAGGTTGGTAACGCGGCCGTTTCCGGCTCGCGCGCACCTTGCGCTAAACGTCAGATCGCGTGGTGCGCGCCCGGTAAACAAGGTCTGCGCCACGCATTTCGCCGCAAACTGCATTATAATTCCACGGCCCAATAAGAACGGCGTTATGGTCCGCCGGCGGGGTGGACATTAACTACCGTGTGTGTGCGCTGGGTAAATACCGACGGTAACCCTCCACCGGGCGCAAGGTGAAAAAAAAGTGTGCCTCCGACGCGTCCTACTGTACTATTATTTACACACCAACTTTTTCGGTCTTTTTGGGAGCCACGGAAAATCCACATAAGCGAGCTGGACACCTGGTGCTCGGACACAAAACAAAAACGGTTTCCTGGGCTCGTGGCTGCCCCGTTGTGCGATACCACTAAGTCTTCCTGATGAAATCAGCTGCGGAGGGACTAGTCTTCTAGTTACGGCAAAGTAATTCCTCCAACAAATAAGCATCTGTCGAAACTCTATCAGAATCTGAAGACTGTACAGATTTCTTCTTTTGTTTAAAAACAGACTATTGAGCATCGCACAAAAGATACGTAAAAGACATTGCTACACTGGTTTCACAACCATTACATCTACATGTCAAAAGAGTTCGGAAGGTATCATTAAATATTGTGTCATCTGGCATTAGTATGAAAATAGTGACCGCAACAATAAACGAATTGAACCTCCCCTCTTGTTCGTCACCACGTTTAAGGCTCCGCCCTGTTACGTCTGTTTCTAGATATTTTCTAGATCGTTCTATCTGATTCCTTATCCTACACTTCGTCCCGATGGTGGAATTTATGAAGTATTTTCTCGAATGTACTGTGATTTATCATCTTGATATGCTCTTTCTATTTTTTCCTATACTATTTTTTGCCATTTGATCTGTTATCGGAAATTACCTCCTTATTTCTTTATCACGTTTCCCCTGTTATTTTGTGTATCTGTGCCAATTATCTTACAAATCTCATGTCTCAACTTTCAATTCTAGTTTTTTTGTTATATCTTACTATCGATGTTTCATTTATATGTAGTTTTACCGGTAAGAAATTAGTTTTTTTCTTCTTCCTTACTTCGTTCCACAGATTGAGTTTACATGTTTCCTTCATCTTGCTTATAGCTGATTAAAATTAATGATGTAGATTGCACTCCTGCATTATAACTATAAAGACTTTATTGGATCCTGCCAAGGACGGTGGTCATTCAAGGTCTTATGACAACGAAGGTGATTAAAAGGGATCTCTGCAAAAGGAAAGAAATAATGTTTTGTACTCGCACGCAAACAAATTACGATAATTTTTCTGATACTCTACATTCAAATGTGAATTTTTAATGTGTAATAGGCAACCGTCTCAGGTATCTGCTACACCGCAGCAATAAATTATAGCTGAAGTTGTTCGCTTAGGGGACAATGTCCGAATCCTGACCTGCACAATCGACGGTACTGGTGATCAATGACTCGAGACGACTGAGGCTAGCCATCTGGCAGTGGCTTGGCCAATGGAACCGATGTGGCTTACAACAGAGCGGCAGGTGATGGTGAATGCTAACGAGAGCTGTTCGGCTCGGCTTAGTGCTCTGGCGATAACGACACTTTAATTGGCAGCGGCTGAGCGGGCGGAACTACAACCGACTGCCGGCTACCCACAGCAGGAAGGACTAGAGCAAGTGTCCAGGCCAATTCTCTCACTCAACAGACCTAGTACCTTCGTTTTGCTGCGTAACAAGACAAATTTCTTTTCACAAAGTACTTAATACGATATACTGAATACAGTGACGAGTAAACACCTGTTTCTTCACCGAGCCTTGTATTTGGGAGGACGCGGGTTTGAATCCACGTCCGGCCGTCCTGATTTCAGTTTTCCATGTTTCCACCACATTGCTTCATACGAATAGCGGATTGGTTCCTTCAAAAGGCGACGGCCAAATTCCTTCCAGTTTCTTGCACCTATTCCCTTTCCGCTTCTAATATCCTTGCCTTTGACCAGGCGTAAAGTCAGAAACACAAAAAAATCAATATCTTTTAAATGATGTGATCAGTAAACAAGAAAAAATGAACTTCGTCTGCAATATTATCTAAAGCTGCGTTCCCAAGACGTCTCTTAACGAAGGTCACCCGGGACGGGACCGATACCCAACAACACGCTATGGGAACAGGGCCGCCTCTGCTAGTGGGGACGAGACGCAGCTACCCACTCTATATCGGTAAACATCACAGGTGTGTGTAGTGGTGCGCTGTTGCCATCGGCTAGCAGCAGAGGTGCGCACCCCTACTGTAGCTATAAAGTGCTCCATGCCAAACGACATTAGGCAACGTGGTGAGGAGGTGGTGGCGGGGTAGCGAGGGCTAACCTGCGGCGCGCGCTCATCCCTACACTGCGGCGTGCGGCCTCCGTTACAAGACGTGGGAACGCAGCATAAGATTTAAACCACTAATTTCATATCATTTTTATCCACTTTGCATTTTCTCAAGGCTAACTTCTTGGCATTTATTGGATCCTATGTGCGATATTAATTGATTCTTGGTGTTTCAGGTAATTTGGATATAACTTTTATCCAAAGATATCAAAATCACTGCCACTTTTCTGGTCAAACAGACTTTTTTTGACACGGTAAATGCGTAATGTTTGTCATTAGAACACAAAACAAAGAAACCAAGTGGTCTTCAAAAGAACGAAAGAACTAACAGCTACATTGTGACGTTTAAATTACTTGTACGCGTCGACTCCCCAAAGATAAATATCAGATACAAAGTCTGTTTTAGAATCGCGAGTGGCAACCCGTCATCTTCCACTTGCAATCGCCTGTAATTGCCACGTAACGCATCTTACTCGGCGCGGCAGTAAAGTTCGCCAAACAGGTACAGACCTCCAGGTTTGTGGGCGCGTTACCAAATTGAAGGGCCCGACGGGTTAGAGGGTGTAGCCGTTTATAAATCTGCTGGAGGAACGCCTTTAATGTGGAAGAAGCCGGCGAAAGGGAAGACCGAGGCTGCTCCGCGCGTGCTCCAGCCAGCAACCACAATAAGCGTTATTTATGGCCCCCACGAAATGACAACCTTCCGCCAGACAAGTATAGACTGGGCGCCCTAAAGTAGGGGTCTGTACACACCTCGGGAAACGGCAGCCAGGGGTGTCCAGGTCGGGACCGCTCGAAACACTGTGCACGTCTCTCAACTACAGCCTCCGTGACGAAGCTCGTGAATTCTGCTTCGACTAACACAAAACGAGATAAATCCCAGAAAAATTCTGTCCTCGTGTATCCTACATCACATCAGAGAGAAGAAACTAAATCTAGTTTTCATAGCTTTCTGTAAACAGTTTCAGTAACTAACCGTTATTGCTTGATAGGAGGTCTTTTGAATCGTTCCATTTGACTCGATTACTGATGTAACCGATGAAGGGATAGTTGTTGAAAATTCGCAAATCACATTTCCAAAAATCTCAAGAGCCAGTTCCAGATAGATTCCTTACAGTTGTATTTCTTTATTCAAGGTACTGACTGTATGATCTCGCTTTCCATCGTCATTAAAGGGCCGAAGTATAGCCTTATTTCGACAACAATGTGTTTGTATCAGACAGTACTCCATATGTGATATCACAGTGGCCTTGCCTAAGTGTCTGCTGAGCGCTGATACAGTTTATTTTTTCTGGACGTAATCAATCATTGAATATGATAGCAAATGTCATGCTGAAAAATGCTGATAATCAAAGGCAGATACATTTTAAAGTCAGACTCTGTAGCTACCTAGCAAATCCTCTATCGTTTTATAGTTACTGACTTTTCATATTACTTTTAATATGTTGTTGAAGTGTTAGTGAGGAATGGGGGAGGGAAGGAGAAATAATATCTTTTTGTTAGACGTAGTTTTCTGCCGATGTTCAGATAATTATTCCAATGGTTTTTAATGTTTGAAAGTAAAATCAAGGTGCTGCTGTAGATGTAAAAGACACTTTCGTTATGAGCAAATTACAGTAAACACTTAAAATAACTTTCTCCACTAAACATTCAATTGAATTTTGAGAAGTTAGTAGCTAGCAAAACTATTTTCAGAAAGTTAAATGAAATTATAGATATAAGTTTGGAGCAATTTTTTGTCCAATGGCGAGATGTTATTTACCCAAAAACCATTTGCAGATAAGAACTGGGATTACTACTTTTGAATTACGGGTTTATAAAAACTTTTGCCCGTACTATAGACACCTCGAGTTAACATCAGAGTAAATATATCATTGGGGAGCAAAATCGCCACAACAGGGATCAATAATATTGGTCTTATTGCGAGAATGCTCATCAGTCATTTTGGGAAATCTCAGTAACAAACTACCACTGTGAGCATAACGACTGCTTGGCTTCACGCAGTTAAAACTATATCAACACGGAATTGAGTGAACTGAAGGAAAAAGTAGGGAAACAACGCCGTGTGTCAACCAGAACTATGCAGTAATCAAGAGTCTGGCAAGACTCAATACATAAAATCACTCATGGAATCATTTAACAATGTTTCACTTCCGTAAATGGTTACGCAGAAGATCTCGCAATTCGTATTTCAGTCTGGATGATAGGGAGAAATACAACAGGTGTTAAAGTTGCTATTATTCCTGTAAAGGAGCTGTATGCTTGGGAGGATCTAGGATTAGCTGTATAAGGTTTGCTGATGATATGGTTTTGCTGGCGGAAGTGTCAAGATACCCAGAAGATTGTTGGAGGCTGTAGACAAAGGGTATAAGGAATTTGGAATGAGAATCAATAGGAAGAAAACTAAATGTCTCATGGTGGGAAGGAGTAAGAAAGAAATGATGATAAAGCTACAACGAAAAATAATTCAACAAGTGGAGTCCTTCAAATATGGCGAGACATGAATTGCAAGAGACGGGTGAAAACTGTAATTGCAATGGCAAAGGAAGCTTTCAATAGAAAGATAAATTGGTTATGCGGAAGGCTGGATAAAAAGCTGAGGAAAATACTAGCTAAATGTTTTGTATGGAGTGTTGGACTATATGGTGTGGAAACATGGACGCTACGCAAAGAAGATCTAAAAAGGCTGGAAGATTTCGAGATGTGGATATGGAGGAGGAGGGAGAAAATTAGTTGGAAAGACAAAGTAAGGAACGATGAAGTGCTGGAACCAGTAGGAGAGTAAAATTCCCTTATAAAATAAGGGACAGAAAAAGGAACTGGATTGTATATGTGTTGATGAACGAGTGCCCGCTTAAAACCGCTCTGGAGGGGATTGTAAACGGAGGGAAAAGACGAGGGCTGCGAAGAAAGAAAGTGATTGATGACATCATGATAAATAGGAAATGTATAGAGACTATGAGAATGGCGGAACAAAGGGAGGCTTGGAAGGCCGTTGGTGTGAATTGACCTGCTGAATATCAGAAAACCCTTGCCGATGGTGACTGTTCCTGTGCCTGAAGTGTTATAGCATATATCTCTGGTCGCGATATTGTTCGCCTCCTCCCCCGAAGCTGAGCTGAGTGCAGCGGTTCGGACCAAGGTGTGGCAACGCAGCACTCGCCGCCCCGAAGTCTCCCTATGAAAAAATGTTTGTGGGCCCTGCGAGCTGCGGCTGCGGCTGCCAGCGAGCTGTCTCCAGTTTCAGCCAGCTCCAGAGCAGGTACCACAACAGCTGCAAAAAAAGAAAAACACCCCGCATTCCGGAGCGGTGGGCGGGGGCAGGGTTCGCGGGCGCCGGGGTGGCTCGACGTCAACCATTGGTCGACCCGAGGGTGGCGGCTGTCTCCACCATCACCGACTGAATTGCACAGAAACATCTCACGGCCAGCAAAACGTGTAATCTCGCCCATACCACGCGTTTACAAAGAAGTTGATAGGACTATTATAGCCCCGGCCACTAGTTTCTCTAATTCAAGCACTCTGTTGGGTTCTCGTCTACGTTGAGGT
Source organism: Vandiemenella viatica (assembly GCA_031002005.1). Classification (NCBI taxonomy): domain Eukaryota; kingdom Metazoa; phylum Arthropoda; class Insecta; order Orthoptera; family Morabidae; genus Vandiemenella; species Vandiemenella viatica. Next base: position 286,560,915 of record JARYHS010011408.1, on the reverse strand, counting down.
CATTAGAGGGGAAAAAGAAACAGGAACTAATTCGGTGATAGCATTTTGTACGAACTATTCCGGATATCCATGGAAAACCGAGATGTGGATGGTCGGACGAGGAATCGAATCTGTGTCCTCCCGAATGCGAAGTCAGAGCGCTACCGATCACCATCAGATTTAAGTTAGCCTCTGCTGTGAGAGAGTTACATTCTCTGAAATGAATCAAATGCAGTTGACGATGGTAGAGTTACAATTCCAGCTGTATGCCCCAGGCGTGCAAAATTTATATTTCAATAATTTGTTCATGATGATAAAAATAAAGTTACTCCAAGTAAAATGCAAAACTGTGCTTTTATGTTTTAGTTTCTATGTGTAAAAAAAATAATAAAAAAAAAAATAAATAAATAAAAAAAAAATCTATTGGTTTTAAACATTGGTGGAGGACTCAAAGATATTACAGGAAGTGTTTGTAAGTAGCACAGCACCTTATAGAAGCAATACTTGGTCTTTAGAAAGGCTGAAAACTGAAGAACTTGAAAATATGGTGCTGTAGAAGGATATTCAGAATTAAGTGCAGTTTTAAGGTACAAAATGAACTGTTTTGGGCATGATATGGGAGAAGTAAATATGTGAAAAATCTCACAGGAAAAAAATTATTGAATTGACGGCCATATTTTAAGACAAGCGGGATGGGTAAAGTTGTTAATGGAGGGAACTGTCGAGTGAAAGAATTGTTAAAACGAAGTTTAGAAAATGTGAAGCAAAGTTATGTTCTGATTAGTTTGTCGCGATAAAAAGATTAGCTCAATACATGAAGAGTGAGAATGTTGTATCAAAGCAAATTCGGAAATGCAGCTATGATTTGCGTCATTATTGTTTCACGCAATTTCTCCTTCTTCCAAAGGAAAACAGTTAATAGACTGGTTTTCAAAGTAGAAAAAAATACTCAAGAGAAGCTACTCCAAAAGTTAATTACAAATATTACGCATGGAAACTAAGAAAACATTTTGTCGACATCAGTATTCATTCCTGGAAGTTATAGAAATGATTCGTTTTTCCAGTGTACAATAAGAAACAATCTAAACTAATAATTAAACACTCGATTTCTATAATTCGGCGGCGAAGATAAGACAGGGTAACAGGAGAGGGCTAAATCCCATAACAATCCTGGTTTTCCTATGTCACTCCAGGCAAATTCACACTAGCAAACCATGAGCAATTTGTCTTCAATCTCGCAAAAGAATCGCATGTTAACCGGACATAACAACCAAAAACATGACGACTTAAAGGAGCGTTGTTTGGACTTAAAACAGTTTCCGAGCTATTTCAATCGCAGGTTTTACTCCCTCGAATATATAGGCTCATTCACGAAGCGCCCGTGATGAAAGGGCGGACGTTCGTCTGAGTACAGAAGAACCCTCTAGCAACACATCAATAGCCTTCAACTTTAACGTCTTATGAATGATTGATCAAAGAAATTGTGGCTTTAGTCTGACCTTCCAGAGGTCGCATTCGTTACTTCTCCAATCTTTCCTACAGCAAAAACATCAAATAATATATTTTTGAACTACCACTAACGATTAATAAGCATGACGATAGAAAACACGTCAAGAGGTGCACACCACAAATACTGTTGTTGTCTCAATACTTTCAAAAACGTGACATCTCATTTAACAGTTGTACTTTTCTCATTCATATTAGTCCTCTCGCATTTGCCGTTATAATATTACAGCAAGTGGTTACCAACCGGTGGCTGAGTTTGGGGCTTCTCTTGATGAGATGTTACATTTATTCTATACTTTTATACGGAGTATTAGTGGTCTGGTTTTCCTATGTCACGGTCTTCGGAATGAAACTGAAGTGTGTTTAGATAAGGATACACAGAAGATTATTCCGAGTCTGGTGGATGAAGCTAGTAAGCAATAATTTAGTGATGAGACCGAGTTTTTCCTCTACTTTAAAAATTGGAAAAATTCTTTTTTTTCTCCAACTTATGTGAATCGCAGCATAATAATAATAATAATAATGCTGTGTGGTCGTAATGACCTGATGATAGGATTTCTATTGGCTGCGTATCCCACCCCGGTTTTAGGCGCCTTAACCTAACTAACCCAATAGTGCTACCAGGTACAGGGCGCCAACTGTTTAAAGTGTAACCGGAAAGTTTATTGGCGTACTTCACATTACACAAGAAGTTGTGCCGGTCATAAGTAATGGTGTATGAGAACTTCGTGAGTAATTTAAACCTGGTATCCATTACACGCCTATGAGCTAGGCTATGAGTGATCTGGACGTGTGCCACTTGTCTGGCTGCGAGAGACGATTCGGTGGCGCCAGCGACAACAAACATTGCGGTTGTACGAAAACACTCGTGCCTGCGGAGCGCGTCCCATTGAGCGGGCCGGGGGCACGTGCCGCGCATTACCGAACAAGCAGCCCGGCGATTACCCGAGGCGGGTCCGCACAATGCTGACCGAATTAGCAGCTACGTGACGCGTCGGTCAGCGGCACAGCTGCCGCCGCGGCCAAGACAACGCGCAGCACTGACCCTCCACAGCAGTACATCACATCCGCTTACAAGTGTCTTCTCGATTTAAGAGGTCCACTTATATTTTTTACTGTGATACTAGTTTTAGTCTTATGTATGAACAACGTAAGGTTTGATGTGTAAATTTTCAGGCAGGAATCGAGGACCGTCGAACAATTTGTCTAGGGAATCAAGGAAAAATATTTAAAAACTTCAGTCACGGTGACCGAAAAAAGGCGGCTGTATTTCATCCTAAGCTGCCGCTACCTTCATGTGTCTAGTCCAACAGCTCCCATTCGGCCGAACTACAGCTTTCTTTTAAAACAAGAATAATGACATTTGGCCAGGTGACTCATACAAGTTATACAATTGTGTTCATTATTATTATTTCCACTGAACTTTTGGACAATAAAAGACAAACAGAACGCTTAGTAAAAACCTACTAAAGAGAACTGCTGCCGAAAAATAAAGAAATATATCTACTAGAGATTGAAACACCGTTTCAAATGTGAACAACACTTTTCGTCAGGTTTCGAACTGTAGTAAGCGATTTAGTTGTACGTATAGTCGAACTAGAGGTTACAATTAGCAGTGGATTGGAAATTTGAAAGAAACCCGTTCTGAATTATTTTCAACAATCCTTCCCGGTCTAATTCGAGCAGCACCGAGCGTGGTGGGCGAGTGGTTAACGCCCTGGCCTCGCATTCGAGAGGACGCGGGTTCGAATACTCGTTTGGGCATTCAGATTTGTGTTTTTCATGGTTTCCCCAAATCACTCCACGCGAATGCTTCCTTCAAAAGGCCATGGCCGAATTCCTTCCCGTTCCTTGTCCCCCATCCTATCCCGCCTCTAATGACCACCCCGTCAACGAGGCGTAAAGCACAAGCAAAAAAGCTAAAAAACAAAAAAAAACTAATTCGAGCAACCATAGAAACATTTATTGTGTACGGACTATCTACTACTGGAACCTGATTACGAGTCGAACGTCACAGAAATAACATTTCTTTTTCCTTCTATTTTTTTGCTTCTGGGCATATTCCTCGTCGATGTCGAAGTCATTAGAGGCAGGAAAGGACTGGGTGCAAGGAACGTGAAGGAATTCAGACATCGCCTTTTTCCAAGGAACCATCACGGCAGTCACCTGGTGTAATTTCGGGAAACCATTGAACTCCAAATATGGATAGCGCGACGGGGATTCGAATCGTCATCCTCCCGTATGCGAGACCGGTGCGTTAACGAGCAATAACATATTATTTAGTATCACGCAAAATACTTCAGTCATGTATTCTCACATGGAATAGTGGAACTAATTCAGTGAAGAAAACAACTGATACTGAAAATTATTTATTTCCCTGTAATTGAGAAAGAACTGGGCAGTTAAAATTTCTGTAGAAAATCAAAGCAGTCCGGATGATATCTAACTAATAGTATGTATAAATTAACAAGCAAACAGTTTTTGTGGAACAAAAGCGTCATGCATTACCACTGTAATCTCTTGAAAAATAGTTAATATTGCAAAAAGATACAGCTGCTGTCTGGAGATGGAAGTAACAATACGCTCGTTTCCGTCACCATAGGATGGTGTTTAAATACTTTATTTTGCAGAATAAACATCCATAACTAAGGATGCATTGTTCTGCGAACGAGTGTTCATGCAGTTAATGAGACAGATGTATACGAGAAATGGGCAAGGATATAAACCAGGGAACGCTGCGTTTGGGAAATATGTTGGCTCTATAACTGTCAAACTACGGTACACATAAGAATAGTGAGAAACTGAAAAACTATTCGAAACACAAAGAATCCATGGCCTTTCCGAATTGGCTGTGCTACTCGCTATATACAGCGTTGCACAGGAGAAACAAAGTGCTTCGATAAATTGACGGTAGAATGTCAGAGTTGAAGGACATTAGGTCAACACTCTAGCTTTCCACGTGATGTGTAAAGCGTCGACCGTTATCACTCTACGGGGCGTGGTCGCTATAGCGAATCGACACCTGTTGCCGGAACTCACTTTATACGAAACGGAATGCTTGGTGATTCTGCAGTGACCGGTAGTGTTGCGGTGCCACTGCCTGCGGATCCGTCAAGCGAGAAGCGATCGTCGGGATACATAGTCAGCGAAGGGACAGCTGAAGCGAATTGTGGCCTCATGAATAACAAAGACGCGTCATCGGACGCCGTTGCCGGCATCTGGTGTGGCGGGGAGACACATCTCGAATCGTATGCCAGAAGGCAGGCTCTTCCATTAGGCTTGGCCTCTTTATCTGAACACGATACTTCCATTACTGCCAGCAGGCCAGCGTTAATTTAGTGATTACTTTTAATCGGCAAAACCCTTGTTTCCTTTAGTACTTCCCAGCGGCGTGGGCACGGACACAACCAATAACCTTTGCGTGGAACCCGAGACATATCGAACTATTTTCTCACGTTGATAAGTAGTATATTTACGCCTGAGGAAAAAACAAAACTAAAAGAATTGAGACTACTCTGGAACCTGTTTTGGTCTGTAGCCTCTCCATCGAATAACTATTTGCTAATTAACGATGCTGAATCTGGATTTGCGCTGAAGCAAACCATCCTTCCATTCAAGCTTCCAGAGCAAGATGGACGGAATATTATTCAGAAGCATCAATGTTGCTTCTCCGTCATAAAAAAAGTTTACCACAGCAACCTACAGTAAAAATTAAAGATCTCCACTCAACAGCACTCTGGCCTCGCAATCAGGGGGACATGGGTTCGAAATCCCAGTCCGGGCATGCAGGTTTGGGTTTTTCATGGTTTCCCCAAATGTCGGGATTCTTCCTAAAAAAAAGGCCATGGCAGAATTCCTTCCCGTTTCATCACTTAGAAGAGAAACTTTTTACTAGTTACTAAGCAAAAATATCGCCAAACGACGAACAGAGTATAAGCGTAAGTGTAAAAATAAAAAAATAAAAATTTCTTAAAAAATGGGAGGAAGAATTTGTCAGATTGGCTTCAAAAATCTTGACTTCAATTTATATTATACGAAGATAGAAAATTACATCAATACGAAACCCATCTTTTCGAATGCAAATTGAAACAAAAATTTTCTCTCCAACTTTTGGTGACAATTTGTATTATACAGTAGTTGCGGCAGACGATTGTCATCAATTTGATGCTCAATTTGATGTGAAACAAGTAGCAAGTCTTGGAGTTCCAACTCTGCTAGTCAAGTTGGTATCAAATGGGTAGCAATTGGTGGAAAACAAATCTTGTACAGCTAATTGACGTGTATTTTCTTCATACACCGATTTTGGGTACAAATACACGGATATTAGTGAGCAGCTCTACCGATTTCGCATTTTGACGTTCAGGACCACTGCATTGTGGCTTAGAACTGAACTAAATTACATTCTGTGTGGTCGTTTCTAGAGAGATCGGCCATACAGTTAGCCAAATAAAGCAAAATACTAAAACATTCACTGTAAATTAGTCACAGCTGGTTGCCTGTAAAAAGGCCAAGCAGAATACTGTTTGATGATACAGTATACAATCCAGAATTCATACTGCACTCCTTGTTTTGTAAGCAGTTAGCTCGAAGCTTCATAAAAGAAGAGTTTCAAATATTGATCTAGGACTTAGAAAGAAATTTTTAAAACTATGTGCGGAGCAAAGCACTTTATGGTAGCGAAGCAACGACTTTAGGAATTCCAGAAAGAAAGAAAATTAAAGCATTTGAAATATGGTGTTACAGAAGAATGCTGAAAATTAAGCTGACAGACAAAGTAAGAAATGAACGAGATTTGGAAATGATGGGTGAGAAAAGAAGTTTTGTGGAAGAAGCTTACAGAAATAAGAGTCAGGATGGTAGGTCATATTTTGAGACATGCTGGATTGGTTAATTTGTTAGTTGAGGGAACAGTCGAAGGTAAGAACTGTAGAGGAAGACAGAGATTAGAATATATGAAGCATATAATTGGGGACCTGGGCTGTAAGGGATATATAGAAATGAAGAGGTTAGCACAAGATAGGAAGGGATGGAGGATTGCATCAAACCAGTCGAAAGATTGATGACAGAAAAAATGCTGGAAGCTACTGCAGCTGTCGTGGAGTCTCACAGTATTGGGACAGAGCGTCGCAAGTGTCTGAGACGGGAGGCTGTTTGGATATTTGGCTTCCGGCTGCCTTCCCAGAATCCCGCATCTCTCTCCCGCCCACTCCCCTCTCACAACAGACTTGCGGCTTGTTTTTCTGTGTATGCCCCCGCCGCGTCGTTTGTTTACACGGTTTTAATAATCAAAACTTTGTTGCTCCAGGAATTTGGGAAGAATCACAGTGTCATATGTCGCAGCGTGTGCTTCAGGCGCTAATCACTGTAGGAGTAAACGATCAAAGTAAGACAGACGCAAATTTCGAGGTTCTGATGATGAACCTTTGATAGGATATTTCCGCAGATATCACACGGATCAGCCTGTCCCACTACCAAAACTTATTGATTCTCTCGGATTACCCTTAGTCATCAGATTTACGTCACAAATTAATGTTACATACCATTGTAAAAAATATTTTCTTTAAGAGATTAGGACTCAAGAGATCACAACGACTACAATAAGGATATCATTTCGCTGAAAGACTAATACGTTAGTATGTCAGTGATAAGATCTATAGCCTGTTTTCAAGACGTTTCCACCAGCTTCTATACTCCTATACTCTATGGTAAATTTACCACCACAAGGAAGCAACAATTAGCACGTTGAGAATAATAAAACCTAACTACTGCTTTCACCAATATGCCGGGCAATAATATTGAAAGCGCACAATCGGTTACCAAATCACATGACACCAATGTAAAAGTTAATTACATAGATTAAATGCACACAACTGTGAATAACTTTCAATATAAATTTCGAATGGTGACGGTAACAAAACGAAAGACAGATAAACATTCGACCAGTAAATTTCACTTTTGATTTTTTATATTACAATCAACCCTACTTAATTATGACGTTCACCCACGTTTTCAACCCCTACAAGCTCTGAAATACACAATAACTGTCCCTTATATAACCTATTCCAAAGTCGCCCACTAGTTGAAATTTAGCTAAATCGTTCGCGAGCAATACAAAGCCATTGCGTTGGAGATAAAGCATCTAATTCCTATCTGTAGTAACAGGGAACTTGGACCACACACACACACAAAGCAATCTGTTCCAGAGGTGACGATCGGCGTTATACACCACATTGCAGGCCATAGCTGTGATTCTAACTGAAGATCTCTCAGTAACCAGGTCAGATGGCTTACGATACTTACATGTAACCATAAGTTCACTTTATTTTTTCCTTTATTCGGGTGTTGAAATGCGTTTTTTCGATCTTTACTTGCGGCAAATTTTCGCCCAGAGCCTCCTGTCATCTAGGCAGAATTTTTATTTTCTTGTAACTGAATATCCTGGATGTCAACGAAAGTAAACAAGCCAGTCACATTACAGAGATGCAAAGATCCTGACTATGTTTATTATTTTTCTTTGTTTACATTTGAAGCGCGGCGTTTTGAATAGTTATATCTCTGTAATTTACCTGACTTGTTCCTTTTCGTTGAAAACCGGAATATTTGGTCGGGAATGAATTGAAATTCGATCTAGAAGATTTCCGGAGGCTTCGTGCAAAATGTTGCAGCAAACGAACGAAGTATATCAACGCTTTATAGAAATACAGTATCATGTTCCGACTTTATAAGTTCTATAATCCGTAGCACGTATTGATCAAATCAAATTTTTTAATGTGGGGACAAAAGTTAATATAACTGTCTGGGCTAGAGATGTCATTGTGGTAAGTGACTTCGGTTTCAATACCGAGCGTGGTGTGTGAGTGGTGTAGTGATCTAGGCGATCACTTGCCCAAATACTACATATTAATTTCGAAGACGGCGGGCGAGCATGGAAAAAGTTAAGCAATAGAGCTATGACCTGGGAAGTAGCACGCATATCAGCAGGCTGTAAGTCGCCAGTTGCCAAGCGCCTGCCATAACTGCAAGCTGTTAAAGTTACTCCATACAGCAGGTTAGCGAGGAGTATTGCCCTCTCCACATAGTGATGATAGGAAGGGGGAGTATCTATTTAAACCCTGGGAGCAGCGGTCTGGGGGTCTGTCTACGAAAGTCTTTCAACGTATCACATCGACGCCGTAGGCGTCTACGCCGGCGCCGCCGGGGCGGCGGGTTGCAGAGAAGAAGATGGCTGTCGTCTGCTACTAAGGTGGGCTCTGCTGCGATAGTTGGGTGTGGACAGTAAAGAATCATTTGGTCATATTCATATGGGCATAATCTTGTAGAGTTCTTATCAATATTCCAGTTAGTTTGGGCTGCGAGGTGCCCATAAGTTACATGCTCGCCCCGTCCTTGGCCGTATCTCTAATGCTTTGTTACAACTCCAATTAGACAATGTAAATGTTCACATATGCCATCAGTCATTGCTCATGTAAATAAATATGTAAATATGTAATTGCCGTTTACCGTATTTTATCCTAGCTTCCTCAGCCATTCCACTGTTATTATCTGAATGCACTGAGCATAAAACCTGTCAGGTGTTGCAGTAGGAACCTATGACGAATATTCATATCAGAACTATGGTCGATCTCCTATGGTCGACCCTTATCCACGGCTCCAGTGGAAGTTACCCTGTCTGCTCTTATCAATCAGCTTTCAGGGTCACTACAGTGGTTAACACTCTGGCCTCGCATTCGAAACCCCGTTCGGGCATCCAGATTTGGGTTTTCCATGGTTTCCCCAAATCACTCCAGGGGAATGACGGGATGCTTCCTTCAAGAGGCCATGCGGAATTCCTTCCCGTTTCTTGTCCCCAGTCCCATCCCGCCTCTAATGACCTCGATGTCGATGATGTGTAAAGCCATAAGTAAAAAAAAAAATAAGTTTATCTACTAACTCCTTAACTATCTAATCTTTCTTTCTCCAACAACAGATATTTTTCTGCAATCTTAACGATAATATGTTTGCGGCAGCAATCTGTTTAGATACAGATCTTTGCAAAAACAGGAAGTAAACAAGTGCCTGGTAATGTCAAAGAGGAAAGTGATACTCACGCAAGAGGAGGTGAATGTTTTAACAAAATTTTACACTAAATTATAATGATTCAACTGATAAAAATCGAAATCTGTTTGAGCAGCGACGAAAAACTCTAATTTCTACCTCTGCAACGTGTGTGATCGGCTTCAATATCTCTGTAATGTGTTTAACATGTTCCTTTTCGTTGAAAACCAGAATATTTGGTCACAAATTAATCTAAATTTGATCTAGAAGATGTCCGGAGTCTTCCCGCAAAGTATTGCAGCAAATTAAGCACCGACAAAACGCACGACTTCCGAATATACGAACAAAGAATCAATGGTTAATTATTGAAACCTAACGTGTCGGCCATTATTTTGTGGCCTTCTTCAGAGGACTGTCCTCTGAAGAAGGCCACAAAATGATGAGCGAAACGTTATATTTCCATAATTTGAAGCGGTTTAGCCAAGATAACATCGACAACGACCGAGAAAGTCTGATCAGTCACTTAAAGAATGAAATTGCAACTGCCGTACAATTTGAAGTCGTCTTTCACAAGTCTTAGCTAGTCAGGATCACGCTTTCTGTGAGGCAGTGCTATACTACTAGGATGGCGCTGTAAGGCTGGTGCGAGTCCAGGCTAGCGAGGCACGTGGCGCAGCGAGACAGCCTGAATTATTTGTTTATCGCGAGCGACGCCTGGAGCGGCGCGGCCGCGAGGCCAATTAGCTTAAAACGCCGCGACGCCCAGCACCGCGGGGCCGGGAGGCGTCGGGACGCCCAGCCCGCCGGGGGGGACGGACGCCCCCCGAGCGGGCGCCGTAACGCGATTATATGCATTAGTGTGTCATAGTTAATTTTTGTGTCGCGGGAAGAGCAGTAACATTAGCGGGAAACTCGAGATGAACGCATCTTGCTGCCAGGCTGATGGATCGGCCGGAAGGGAGCGCGCGCACTACTTTGCGAAATGTAACGTAATTTGGGTGTAGAGTTGCCGGGGGCGCCCGCCGGGCCGTCGCGTCGCGTCACGCGGCGATAACCGACGGCCGATCGATGTGGCAGCCCACTTCACTAATTCGTCACTGCCTCCAACAACAACAGCCTCGAGATTTACAGAGGATACCCGACTAAACACACACTCCGAAGAAACCTCGTTCGAACCTCCAATAGCTCTGACTCCCTTTACCATAACAGGTGGATGATTACTTAGTTTCTCAATTCCACAGTTCGGGGGCATCCATAAATTACGTGAGGTGAAATAGGGAAGGGGGGGGTCCGGCGAAATCTCACCAGATCTCACCAAGGGGGAGGGGGGGGGGTCTACGGAAATCTCACGTGAGATTTTGCGAAAAATTTGGGGACAGTAGAGCAAAAAAAAGAAAAAAAAAAAGTCTCAAATTTTCGGCAAAGTCGATTTTAGGAGGGTATTTCGTCAAAAAAGTTAGGGTGTGACCTAAAGAAAAAAGTTTCCAGGGTGATTTCTAGAAGGCTTTTCACGGACCAGATCTCACTCGAAGGGGAGGGGGGTCCGGCCAGATCTCACGAAATCTCACCAGGGGGGAGGGGGAGGTCCAGAAATCCGGAAAAACACCTCACGTAATTTATGGATGCCCCCTTCCATCATATCTGTCAGAGAAAGTAGTTTACTGGAGTGATTCGCTGTGGTCGACATGTGCAGATTCATCACCAAGTAAACAAACCGCAGCTTTTTGGCTTACTTGGGGAGTGTCCATAAACTACGTGGCTGGTCTATGGGGGAGGGGAGGGGGTGTCTGAAAAGCTACGCTGTGTTACGTGGTGGTGGTGGTGGGGGGGGGGGTTCTGACCCCGACCACGTAGTTTTTCATTCATATTATTTATCAAAGGTAAAATGAGATACAGAACACACAACAGCATATGAATATTTATTTCCGTCATTTAATTATCTCTGCATGTAATTTACGATAGTCTGACATGAGAAAACAGTACAAAATGTCTTTTGGAATCAATGGGGGGGAAAAGCTACGTGCTAGGTGTGGGGGAGGGGGAAGAGAGGCAAAAACCACGTTGTGCTACATGGGGGGGAAAGGGGTTTGCATGAGGTCAAAATCGAGCTACGTGGTTTATGGACGCTCCCTCGTTAAACATTGAGCCGCTAAAATCAATAGTGCTTGTGCAGACGCGTAATGGCGCATGCCTAAAGTGTCAGCCAGATGTAGACACGAAATGTCTTATGTACATGTTGGCATTCTAAGAACATTTACCGGCTTTTAAGCGAAACTGACGGATAATTATATACAAGAACGGATATACTTCGAGGAAACAGTGTCAGATGTTGCTGAAATGCATTGGAATTAGTCTTTACCGTTACACTAAGCGGTAGAATAAATATTTACTTTAAAATATGCTTCAGAACCTTTATAACGTTCTGCATTTTGCTGCATATGGTTTTTGTATATGTAGGTATTTGTCTCTATGAATTGTACTTCCTGCCACTTTTACACTACTATTTTTTTTGACGATAGTTATGAATTATATTTGCCAGAAATCGTATCGTGAAGGATTGTAGCACACAAGCTGAGTATCGACTTGTTAAAAGGTTGCGTACAAATACAGTCGGAACATCCCTGTAAAAACCATTTTCGGACTCCTATCGCTCGTCTCACAACACATTTTTTTGGTTCTGTACTTTCTATAGATTAAATGTCGTCAGTATGGTCTTCTATTACTTCAAAATTCGTTGGACACATCATTAAATATTATTCGTCTAAGAGTTAGGTCTATCTCTTGGAAGTAGCCATGAATCATTAATACCGACATGTAATATCGTCGTTCTTTATCATGAATTTAACCTTGTATCCTTTCATTCTTCAAAGCAAAAAGGAAAATCCATTCACATGTGTGAACGTATTTTAGAAAACCATCTAGTCGTCAATCTGAATTATTCTTCGATACACTCGAAAAAACTATATAAATAAAGAGTGAGATCAAGGTCCTCGTTTATTGTTTTTTTTTTTTTTTTTTTTTTTTTTTTTTTTTTTTTTTTTTTTTTTTTTTTACATATGGTCATTAGAGGCGGAAAAGGAATGATGACAAGGAACGGGAAGAAATTAGTACATTACCTTTTGAAGTAACGAACCCGGTCTTCGCCGGAGTGATTTTGGGGTGCCATGGAAAATACAGATATGGATGCCCGGACGGTGATTCGAACCCGCATCCTCCTGAATACAAGGCTAGAGCGTTACCGCTAACCCACAACGCTTGGTACAGTGCTCCAGAAGCCAAAAATTCATATCTCTAACTTTCACTTTTGTGGTATGCAATGCCCACGGTAGAAGTCACTATCTGAATAATGTTAAAATTCTTTGTTTGTCGCTTATTCTGTATGATTCTAGCGACGAAGTTCAATGCAATCATCAAAAAAAGAGGTTTCATTATAATTTAATTTGTAGAAAATTACAATAGCGAAAAAACCATCTTTAAATTTTAAACACTATCGTCATGAACAAGAAAAAATATGGTTGTTCCATGATCGATGTAATAAGCTGAAGTGAAGAAAAACCGTGTAAAGGATGTCTGAGACATAATTGGAGTGTGGAACAAAGACGGTACACCCTGAAGACATGACCTGTGTTTTCCCCCGTCTGAAATAACACGCTCAAACACTTCCTTAATTGCCCCCACGCGGCCGAGATGGATGGTGGTTTCTGTGGCAATGGCTGTGCTCCTTCAGAGATGAATGGCTGCTAGTGGTCTGGAGGGCGCCCTCTGTTACACTCCACTCGACGTCTCCTGCATTGACACACGCCTGCCAGCCGCACTAACACCTTTGTACTTGTTTAAGTGGCCGAAAACGTGACGTCTCAGCTGATTAACGAGCTCCCAGTTAGAAGACAAATTAATAATCACACCTGACTAATTACACGAAATTTGGTGTTCGTAAACCAAAGTTATCTTGGGTATCCCTCATAATACTCTTTCTGTGGTACAAACGGCTGCAGGTAAACAATTACATGCGATGATTTTCAGAACCACTGACAGTGGATTTTAAAGTGAGGTCTTCCAGAGACGAGTTATTGCATACAGTGAATGGTCATAAGTCTGTGTATTCCTCTCATTCAGATACAGAAACCGAAGCTTCTTTTTTTTTTTTTTTACTTATGGCTTTACGCCTCGTCGACGGCTAAGGTCATTAGAGACGGGATGGGACTGGGGGCAAGGAACGGGAAGGAATTCGGTCATAGCCTTTTTGAAGGAGATATCCCTGCAATCGCCTGAGTAGTCACATTCCATTGAGATATTCGTGTTGTTTGAGGATTAATTACTTATAAACTTTCATACACAATCAGATGCTCAGGAAATGTACAAATCATGTGTGTTTCCTTTCTGGCCACATTACTAATGGTGTAAGTATCTTCTATCATCGAGACTCTAAAGAAAGTAACCTCGGTTTCATATTACTGTGCTTTTCATATAGCCTACCACTAAGAACTAGAATTCTAAAAATCATTCTAGAATTAATTTCTTTATTTATTCTGAATTTGAGAACTGAAATATTTGCACGTGTTTCATTGTGGTAAATAATATTGATTTCTATTCAAATGAAAACAATGGGAGATTGATAACACCTCACATATCATAGTATTCAAATGTAGAATTTCATATAGTAATTCGAATAATATTACTAAGAACTTAGATTAGTTTTGACGAGTTGCTGAATGATAGACAGGGATCATTGTGTAGAGGGATACAGCATTAATATTCTCGTGAATTTGCAAGAAAATATTCATACAGAATCAAGAGTTTAAAGACGGCAGGTAATTATGCTTCCAAGCTGTTAAATACCGATATTAATTTATTTTTTGTTAATTAAAAATCCAAACACACATCGATATATAACCATCAATGATTTTATGCAGATCTTTGAGGAAATTAACAGAAACTAGTTACATGTTATAAAATGATTTTCATAAATACAGGGCTTGGAAGTATTGATTCTCAACGATGAAGACTCATACATCAACTTGGTATATTCGCTGATGTTTAATGAGAACACTATAAGGATTTTGTGTTTAAATACAAAGTATCAAGAAGATTTTGAGACTTTTGTATCAGATTTTCTCACAGAGTGACGGTGCAGTTAGCTCCGAACAGAAGCGCACAGCTTGAAGCTAACGCATTAATTTCTTCAATCAGGCCCCGCCGACGGCAAAGGGGCGAGGGAGGACGCGTCAATCTAATCACACCAATTGATTTTTAGCCAAATGGCATAAAATGGCCTCGGCAGGCGGCCTTGGGACAATGCCCGCCACCCCGCAAATCTAATCTGCGGGGCAGGGAGCCGCCCGTAATGGGGTTTGTGTCTCCGGTGCGCGGAGGCACTAGTGCTGTCCCAGCAGACGGCTATCAACATACCTATCACCGGTCGGTGACGGAATATTAAGGCGATCCCGCGGGGAGGCCCGAGCTCGTATGTCATTGTTCGGGGACTCACTAAATATGCGTCAGGACCCGCCATCGACGCCGCTGGTATCTTTTTCTTCGATTCCGGTGGTGGCGAGTAGCCACCGGCTGTCTGAACCGCTGCCAACAATGACTTACGTGATGTTTATTTCCTCTCCGTACGCCATCCCAGCAGCCGAGTGATGCGCTTCACATATTTATAGTCATCAGATACACGCACCTCTCGCACGTGAAAAAAAAAAGGGTCGGAGATGAGACGCGGGGTGAAATATGTTGACGTGTGATCTCGACAAAAGGTTAGCAAACGTCACACGAAAAGTATATTTACAGCACAGTACTCGCGTTTTCTATGCGTCGATGTATTGCGTTAACCTTTTCCTAGGTATTTTAACATCAAAATGGCTATTACATCTGGACGAGCATTTTAAAAACTCTCTGAACTGTCATCAGACGCTGAATAATCGAAAAAACTGATGCTTCAATACGTTTGACAACCCTTAATATTCCTAGATATATTCCAACATACTATATTTTAGAAATAAGTAACTAAAGTTGCGTAATGAAACAACAGTATTAACAGACTCCTAAGTGCAGAGCGTTTGTGTTGTAGCGTGATTTTTTTTATAGGTATGTCGAAATAACGTGTTCACCTGAGATGCAAGGTGTTCTGTTGCACCTATCTATTCTCGTTAGGAACGAATTATTATTTCTTGCTCCGCTGCTTGGACATGCATTGTCGTAAAATATTCCGCAGATTTTAAGTAACTGTGGAAATCCAATCCAAATGGATTGAGTATCTTTTGCGTGATGTATGGATAAAGAAGCAGACCGACTAAGCGTTTATAAAATTAGAACGTTTAGATGGCAAGATTCTTGGTTGAATTGGTATTACTTCTTCATATCGACAAGTCATTATTATTATTATTATTATTATTACAGATTTATCAATCCTTATTTCAGGATGTAGCCTCTTTAAGTCAAATGAGCTATATATTAGAATTTAATTCTACATAGTTTTGTTGTAGTTCCTTCCAGGATGATCGATCTTGAGCAATTCTTTTCCAGTTCACGCCTGTAACTCGACGTATGTCTCTATCCCAGCGATCCGGGGGTCTTCCTCTTGCTCTTTACAGGTTTCTCAGTATCCAATCCAGTACTGCCGTAGTCCATCTGTCATCTCTTTTGCGAGCAATATGACCAGCCCATTGCCATTTTTTGGTCTGACTGTTTTTAAGATGTCTGTCACTTTGGTTACTGAACGAATGTGCACAGCCCTTTTTCTCCTTGTAAACCTTATCATTGTTCTTTCCATACTTCGCTGGGCAGTTCTCAGTTTTTGCTTCGTGTGACTGTTTAGGGTCCAAGTCTGGAAGTAATATGTGAGAACCGGTAATACACATTGTTCAAATACCTGTTTTTAAAGATCTACTAGCATGAGTGATTTAAAAACTATTAAATTTCTTCCGTATGCTCTCCAGCCCAGCTTTATGCGTCTGTAGATCTCAGGCTTTGAGTCGCCATTCATGTTGATCAGTTGGCCAAGATTGTACTGATCTACGGACTCAATACCAGCTTCTTTCGTGTCTGCCTTTCTTTTGTCTTTTTCTGCCCATTTTTTTTGCATGATTATGCTTTTTGCCACGTTTATTTTAAGGCCCCCTTCGCTGCAAGCTACCTCTAGTTCATTTATCAGCTCTTTTAGCTCTTCCAGACTGTTTGAGAGTACATTTATTTGTTTACTTATGGATTTAAGCCTCGTCGACGGCTGAGGTGAATAGAGGCGGGATGGGACTGGGGACAAGGAACGGGAAGGAATTCAGCCATGACCTTTTTGAAGGAAGTATCACGGCATTCGCCTGGAGTGATTTGTGAAAAGATGGAAAATCCAAATCTGGATGCCCGGACGGGGATTCGAACCAGCGTCCTTCCGAATGCGAGGCCAGAGCGTTAACCGTTCACCCACCACGCTCGGTTTGAGAGTAAAACTATATCATCAGCGAATCTTAAGTTGTTGAGACAAGTATATCGCTTTAGTACACCATAACATTCGCTTTTCAGATATGTACTGTAGCATCCTCTATGGTTGACAGTAATCTTCGAGGATGAGGAGTAGTGGTCTTCGTGCGCAGTGTGGTAGGAACTGAGGAGTCCTCAAAGTCGTCGCTGGACGGTATGCAGCGACCGTGAGTCGATAGAGACTTGTAGGGGGCGGAGAGGGCGTGTTGGTTTTTTCGTGGCGTGACACCGCGCTCCACCCCGTGCGGAAAGGCACGCTCTTATCAGATTCACCACTTCCCGCCTTAATTCAAACACATACACGTGCCCTCCACGACAACTCAATCATTCAACTGCCGGAAGGTCTAGCCGTCACGTTCGCGATATGCGAAAACCTGTTACAACCGCTACTTACAGACTCTTTGCGTCGTCCGAGTCCCCCCACGTTTATATTCAAGCCGAGCACAACTTTCTCTCGGTGCAACTTCGCTACATGAATAATGCTTATCTTCCACACAGTACACGAATGTGGTTTTTTTCCTTTATGCGGGTCGGAGGTTGACAGTGTCACAACATTTGACGACCGTGACTATATACAGGAAGAAAGCCGATGCAGAAATATCGTGTATGAAGATAGAAATAATAGGATCTTGTCATAAAAATAATGTTATGGTGATAAGTTAGAATTCAAGAATACCGTGATACTGTTATCAGAGATCTGAAACAATTCACACTTATATAATTTCCCTGATATCACCACTGATACATACGGAAACTAATACCTTCAAACAGTAGTAAAACTTTTCTGGTTAGCTCCAATGGTTAACAGCGGAAGGAGGGGATGGAATATTTAAAGATTTAAATGTGGTACCTTATTTCTTTTAACTTTACTAAAAACCTAATTACACCAAAAGACGGAAGTTGTGAGATTAGAATTTATCGTGAGAGATCGAATATTAATGTGCAAACAAGAACTTCACATTCAGGTGATATTCTTTGTACATTTACACTAACTGTAGCAACTAGTTCAAAAAAATACACCACATGTTCGGATTTTTTTTAATATGTTCGAATATTCTTGTGTAATATTCGTACCACATAGAGTCAGAAAAATCATAGCAGACGCTTGCAATAATTTTATTGCATCTGCAATCTGATCAAGAATATCCATAAATAAAAAGAAACGTAAATAAAAATATTTTAATAAAGAATTATTGCAAGAAAACAGGCATAGGTTAATTGTATGCAAGATAAAAGAAATCTCAACCGATTTTTTTTGATAGAAAAAAATTAAATTGCTTCTAGAGAAAGTCGGATGGTGTGCTCATACCAATCTTCAAGATCGATATTACGGTATTTAAATTGCTAGGTTATAACTTTCTGTCGATGGCGTTGTTTCTTAAGTGAGTGAAGTAAAGTCTCCATCTATGTACCAATAATCAAAGTTTTCAAGTTAAAGTGTTTCGTGGTTTTTTGTTCGTGTGTCATCCCATGAAGGATCGTCCATAAACCACGTGGTTCGGTCTAGGGGTAAAGTGGGGGGGGGGGCCCTTGGGTAGAAAGCTACGTTGGGTGACGTGGATGGAGGGGGGATTCACAGGAGGCTAAAATGGAGCTAACTTATTTCTATTACTACCGAAAAGCGTATACACATTACGGTAATTGCGGCGTTTTGCCATAAACCAAGTTTTTGGTGATATTGTAAGCATGTAGGAGTGGAAACACTTATCGGAAGGAAGCAAATGAATTAATTCTAAAGTATAAATTCCCGTAAATTAATATTTAGCAGGAAATGCACACCATGCCAAGAAACCTTTATCAAAGAGATAAAAACGGCGTGGAGGGATAACATTCTCCGGAGTCTCTTTATTCAAGAGATAAATGGTTATCTACGAAACACTAACAGTATTAAGAACAAACACAAACGCTGTGAAAGACCAAAAAGTTTATATACAGTTCGTAGACGAAACACGTCTGCCATAAAAAAAAAAAAAAAAAAAAAAAAAAAAATTGTTTTAGTTGCAAGACACAAAAAAAGGTTATCATAGCAATTAAGGACCTGGGCCGAAAAATCACCAACTTGCTGTGAAAGAGATTTATTTGAAAAAATTGTAAACTGGAGAAGAGTCAAAGAATAACGTATTCTTTAATATAACAAGAATTTTAAGGTAACGATGTTATTCACAATCATTTAAGAAGTCTCAAAAATTATATTCAAATTCAGAAAAGGGGGCGAATTATGAATGATTAGCAACTGTATTGTAGCCTATTTGAGGTAATCGTTTATTGCTCAATATCCCCGAGAAGAAAGTAACATAGAACCAAAGCGGATATATCTAATCGTATATCTCAATAAGAAACGATTACCCATTTTCAGGCAGTCAGTAAGAAACGAAACTACGCGAAGACTGATCCTAAATTTTCTGCAACGCCTTATAATTTTAGTTTGGTATTATTACATCTCTTGAGTGTGGCGGTGACGCAACAAACCAGGTGCCACTACAAACGATCTCAGCTGTTGGTAACGCGCTGCCGGATGGTCTAGCGAGAGTTATGGCCGAGTGGTGCGACAGTACTAGAACAGAGACTGCGGAAAAATAAAAAATATTCGTGTCCTGAATATATGCCTGAGCTCCAAGCTGGCGTGGAGGCAGACTTCGCGCGTCGTCGCCTTCTGATTCACGACCCATTTGCTGGCAAGTATTTAAAATGTGCTCAATCTGGCCCCCCTCTGTACAGCGCCTTACCTTGAAATAACAGCTATTCATCCGGACGCTGCACAGTGGTTCAGGATTAGAATATAGTGGACATTCAAACTTAAGTCATAATATCGATCCAAAAAATTGCTGTAGATAGCATTTGCAGTACTGATCAAAAATTGTTATGTTCAATTTTTTATACAAATGAGTCCTTGCACTTAAAATAAAAAAAAAATAATAAAAAAACGTATGGGTGGAAATCTATTTTTCTTTTTTCTCAGCCCTATAGCGAAGTATTAAAGTCAAACCTTATGTAATCGTAAGCACCTGTCCTACTTAATGTTACTACATAAAAATTTCTTGCGAATCCTTGGCGCCCTGACTATAGGGATCAAGTGAATTTTGTGGTTAAAATATGGAAACATTCGAGAAAAAGTCATAATATCGAGAAAAAAATGATTTAGATAGTATTTGCTGTGCTGATCAAAAATTATTATGTTCAATTATTGATAAAAATGAGTCCCTGCACTTTAAAATAAAATGTATGGGTGGAAATCTAATTTTTTTCTTTTTTTCATGGCCCTTTATCAAAGTGTTAAAGTCAAACGTTAAGTAATCGTAAGTACCTGTCCTACTTAATATTACGACATAAAAATTTCTTGCGTATCCTTGCCACTTTGACTACAGGGCTCAAATGAATTTTGGGGTTAAAATATGGGAACATTTGAGAAAAAATCATAATATCGATTAAAAAAATGGTTTAGATAGTATTTGCTGTGCTGCTCAAAAATTGTTATGTTCAATTTTTGATAAAAAAAATGAGTCCTTTACACTTACAATAAAAAAAAAAACGTATGGTTGGAAATCTATTTTTTCGTTTTTCACAGCCCTATTGCGAAGTGTTAAAGTCAAACCTCATGTAATCGTTAAAGCACCTGTCTTACTTAATGTTACGACATAAAAATTTCTTGCGAATCCTTGGCGCCCTGACTATAAGGATCAAGTGAATTTTGGAGTTAAAATATGGAAACATTCGAGAAAAAAGTCATAATATCGATTAAAAAAAAAAAAAATTGATTTAGATAGTATTTGCTGTGGTGCTCAAAAATTGTTATGTTCAATTTTTGATAATAATGAGGCCTTTACACTTAAAAAAAAAATGTATGGGTGGAAATCTATTTTTTTTCACGGCCCTATAGCAAAGTGTTAAAGTCAAACCTTATGTAATCGTTAAAGCACCTGTCCTACTTAATGTTACGACATAAAAATTTCTTGCGAATCCTTGCCGCCTTGGCTACAGGGATCAAGTAAATTTTGGGGTTAAAATATGGGAACATTCGAAAAAAAATATTGCTTTAGATAGTATTTGTTGTGCTGCTCAAAAATTGTTATGTTCAATTTTTGATAATAATGAGTCCTTTACACTTAAAAAATAAATAAACAGAAAAACACTGTATGGGAGAAAATAATTTTATTTTTCAGTGTCAAGTTTGAATTGACACTTTCAAACCTTGAAAGTGTCAATTTCAAGGTTTGAAATTGACACTTCGATATAGGGCCGAAAAAAAACTAGATTTCCACCCATATTTTTTTTTAAATGTGAAGGACTAATTTTTATCAAAAAATGAATATAACAATTTTTGATCAGCACAGCAAATGCTATCTAACTCAATTTTTTTTTGGTCGATATTATGATTTTAGTTCAAATGCCCACTATCCTTTTATCCTGAACCACTGTACGCTGTAGTACAAGCTACGTCCTAGAAAGCGGCCGGGAATAACACGTGTAGCACTCCTTATCGCTACCAGAGATAAGTTTCCTCGCCAGAGAGCCCACGACAACGGGCGGGGGAAAAGAAGAATAGGAGAACAACTGGAACGAGCAGAGCAGGAGTGAAATTGAAGGCTTGGAACAATAGTAATTACCAGTATTGCGGTAACCCACGTCACGCATCACACGTCCGCAGTGAATGGCTTTTGTGCCGGCGGCGCGGGAGTCAGAAATTACGGCAGATACGCATCGTCTGTTCCGTTGTGTGTGCTTATGTTGCAGCGCCGGACTTCGCTAACAGCTTGTACTACTGTGCATACAAACGAGCAGGCGCCTTGCGGCGAGCCGTACATTTCCATGTGGCGTGAACCGCTTTTAATTCGCTCGCCGTTACCTCCTTAGCGCTATTCACGAATCACCGACCGTGACTTCTAGTCCGCGCGGAACCGACAGCACTGGAACCTGGGCGGTTCTCCTTTCCGGCTACCGTGAAATGGCTGGACCAGATGATTGCTCTTCAGGAACGTCGGTGATCCACCTTAAATAATATCAGTTACTACAAGCAAAAAGTTATTATCTAGTATATCATTTCATAAGAGCACTCATTCACTCAACTCGATAGCTATTGGCTGGAGAACGGTGTCACGTGTCAGCCTTCGCTCGCAAAACAGCCACCAGAGGTACCATTAGAAGAAATTCGTGACTATGTCCACAATTTGATAGCTAAGCAACTGCTACCAAATTAATTGCCTTAATACATTCATTAAGTTTGCTTTTCGTAGCGTTTCATAGTTTAAAAAAAATTGATAAATTTTTCGGCTGAAAAAAGGTGGATCTGCTTTTCAGTAACATGTTGCAGAAAAAAGCAACTTAAAACATTTAAAAAAAAATTACTCATAGTCTCTGTTGTACCCACGAATGCCAACAATTGTCATTCCATCTTAGGATAAATTTCAATTTAATTGAAACTTTTACTAATGTTATTGCTTGACCAAAGTTTATGCACTACAGATTATTTGATGTTTATGTTTTTGTTCATGTTTCTTTCTTTTCAACATACAGGGAAATAAGAACCATCTGGAAGAGTTTACGAATATCTATTGCATAAATGTCAATGATACGTTTCCTCAAAATTCTATTCTCCCATCACTTTTATAGAGCTGTGGAGATGAAAAGAAAACAAGATATGTGAAACACTTGTATGCCGTTTCTATTTCTACCCTAGACAACTCTCGAAAATAAACTAATCTGTAATAACTAAGAAATTTTTTTACTTACAACCAGCGGAGGCTGTGGTAGTAAAACCTTGTCATATGGTCGTAATTTGGCCATGGCCTTTTGAAGGAAGCATCAAGGTATTCGACTGAAATGTTTTGGGCAAACCATGGAATACCCAAATCTGGATGTCTGGACCAGGATTTGAATCCACATCCTCGAGTATTAAAACATGATCTACATCTACATATATACTCTGCAATTCACAAAATTGTGGGTGGCAGAAGGTGCTCAGCACCAAAGCTAATCACTTTTTTGTTCATTCCAATCCCTAATGGTCCGAGGGATAAAATAAGTCACATAAGAATCAGTGCAGCACCTTATTTCTATAATTTTATCTTTACTGTCATTCCGACTCAAATAGGTTGGTGGACAAAGTATTTCACTACACTCGTAAGTCAAAGTAGGAGTACAAATGTTTACCAATAAGTTTATACGAAACGTGCGTCGTCTATCTACCAGAGACTCCCAGCCTAGTCTACTAATCAGTTCTGTGACGCTTTGATAAGGACTGTAGCAAGCGGTCACGAATCGAGCGGCTCTTCTCTGTACTTTCTCTATACTGTCGATCAACCCCTTACGAAACGGATCCCAGATGGCACAACAGTAGTCCAAATGTGGACGCACAAGAGATTTGTACGCTATCTCCTTTGTTTCTTCATTACAATTTTTTAAGATTCGACCTATGAATCGCAGCCTAGAATTAGCTCTACCTATTAACGAATTAATATGTAAGTCCCATTTCATGTTCCTTTGTACTGTAACCCCCAAATAGTTCACAGAATCGACGATATCAATAAATGCACTGTTTACCTAGTATTTCTGAACAATCGGATTCATTTTGATAGTTATGCTCATTGTCTTACACTTTTTACAATTTAGTGAGAGTTGCCACTCAGCACACAGTTCCTGAAAATTGAGTTAAATTTAGAGAATCATCTGGAAGAAAACGCATTAAAGCCAACAGTGCGAATGTACCAAGATAGGAGTGTGGTTGGAGGTTTAATCGAAGGATCCGGAGTCGGGAAGATCGCAGGAAATCGTAATACAGACATAACGTGAAGTTTAACACAGGCTAAACACGTGACCAGTCCGCTGACAGGAAGAAATAACCGTAACCGAGAGAGCCAACAAAGAAACGTCGGGAGGGCCAGCTGTAAACAATTTGTCCATCAAGCCACACACTTATTAAAAATGTAATCTACTTTACGAGCCGCCCTCTCGGGAGGAGACGGTGGTCATCGCCGTAAATAATAGCCGACAATGTGGATGTGTGTCAGTAAAAGCGTTGTTCCCGACTAGTCGCTTATTGGAATTCCTCGCGTTCTACGGCCTCGCTACACTCTGTATAGCATCGTGTGCGGGTGAGAAAGCACGCCACGATAAATCATATGGCCATTAGCTCCTCTGCAACAGCAGCAGCTGAAACGCGTTTAAATTAAAGAAACACAAATTGTTTTGCCCTTACTCGGTCGCCGTGTGTGGTCGGTCATTCAGGCCTCGGCCGCTATTATTTTTATCGTCTAGTAATCCATCACGGTTTGACAGGATCCAGAGCTGCCCCGCAGCAATGCTAAATTTGATTCGCTTCAAATCTGGACCAAGGAGGCTATGTCGTCACAGTTAAAACTATAACAGCTTCATAGCGCACACCACGCATTATTATGTACCTAACATTCTTGTTTGGGTTTCAGGGGGCGCAGACGACCTAAGCAATGAATTTCCGAATTATAAATAATAAGTGCGTTGAGGGTTACTGACTCGCACCACTATTTCGGCAGTTCGATTGTAATAAATTTTATCATAGGAATGTTAATATGCAATAAACCCTCAATTGACAGCAATAAACGTTAAGATAGTCCTAATCTCACAATAAAAAGTTTTGCCTGTTTCGCTCGAAACTTAGAAACTGTATTACAACTATTTTTAGTAATCCAGTTTAAAATACAGAATGTGGTCGGTGTTTAGCAAAAAATTCAAGTTCCTATCTAATACCATAGTTCTTTTTTTTTCTTAAAAAAAAAAAAACAAACAAACAAAAAACAAAGATTGACCCTGTAGCAAAAATAGTCTGAAATTGAGAACTTTGGAGGCAGCTCACATATTTATTTTAAAATTAAAAAAAAAGCAAAATTTATTAGTTCTTCTTCAGCAAGATCTGTATGTCACATGTTCAAATAGATTTTTTTAATTATTATTATTATCCCAGAGTATAATTTAACTAACGATATTATGTTTTCGTCTATGAAACATATTACATGAAATGTCTAACTTGAGTCTGTTTAAGAACTAACGGCCTGTGACGAGCTGACTGACAATGGAGCGTCAGCAGTAAGAGCCCTAAAACCGACGATAATCACAAATTGTAATTATATGACAATTTTATGTTCATCCCTGCTTTTGTACAGTTACAGCTCGACTGCCTTCAAATTTTGTAAGGGGTGGGTTTATTTTCGCCACCATTGTCTGCATTTGTATACGTATCTGTTTCGCAACGAGCAGAACAAACAATACCATTTGGATTTTAAATGGATCAACAGTAGCATGTGTTCTCTATAGAGCTATGAACACTGGCCAATTAAATCCAATTTAAAGCTTTAAATTCACAGTAAGTTCCAATTTTCTTTTCCACAAAGCACTTATGAAATGGAGTTGTCACCTGCCCATTATGTAAAGAGCATATCTTTTGTTCTATATTTTTATTCTAGCATATACCTTTATTGGTTAGTAACAGAAGAACAATTCCAATTTCAGTATAGTCAAGAAGAGCAAGCATTTTTGCCGGTTAAAATTTTCAACATTCTTATGATATCTGATTTTCTCCCGTCTCTCCCTATTCCAAGTTTAGCCAGTATTTGTGATGATTTAGTATACATGAAAACCTAGTTTCAATAATGTTTGCAAATAAAACTAAGCAATAATTTTCCCTTATCTTCAATGTTAATACGATGTCATAACAGTAGCAAAGGCTGCCCCCCCCCCCCCCCCAGCGTAATAGCTGTTGCACTGCCCTCATGTTCCTAGTTTCATTGCGGTATTGAGCACGAGTGTTTTTAATTAGATATTGTTCCTGCTTTGTGTAGTATTAACTGTTAGCTTGTGATGATTGTAGGCCAAACTAGGATTAGAACTTACAAAACCATACCAACTAGCTGAAGGGCTTAAACATCAAAGAAATCCCGTCTTCTTCTTAAAAATAAGGTTATAAAAAGCTTTGACAAACGCCGCTTACTTTCTTGGAATAGAAAATGACAGAAGGTACAGATAACGATGAGGGTTGTCAACACCCCGCTGGATGAACCCGACTACCCAGCTACCCAGTAGCTCATCATTAAACTGAAAAGTATGGAGAACATTGAACCACATTAGGTAATGTGTGGCCCCAATAAACACCAAACTATCAGGGTGGGGTCTTATAACTGATCATCAGATAGACTGCGACTGCCACTTGTATATCTGACGACCTATGGACTCAAAAGAAAGAAGCATTTGACAGAGCTCAATACAAGGCAGAAAGGCTTCTAATTTCAAGCACGAAAAAGTAAAGCAAGTCTAAAATACGAGAACAAAATAATAACATTTTAACTATCTGAGGGATCATTTTGCAAAGGTAAACTATTATTCGGTTTGTATTGATGATGAAAGTGTTTTGGATTGCGGAGAAGGAACAGGAAGGTAATCGGTCATGGTATTTTGCGGCATCTATCCCTCACGTGTTGCATGATTTCGTGAAATCAAGGCAAATTGAAACAGGTTGGAGGGAGTGAGAGGAAGATCGAACCAATGCCTTCCTGAATGCCAGCACCGGAGTAAATGCTCACCCAATAGACTCATTAAAAAAAACAGTTTAATATACTTTCACTACCATTCCCCTATACAAATCCCGGTTCGGCTGAAGCTTTTGCGATCGTTAAAACTGACCATCACATTCGCTTTATTTTAAGATACAAAGACGCGCCGTGAATTGGATTCCAGATTAAAGTTTAGGTACCACTCACCGGGTAGGATTAGCAGGTAATATCACACGAAACTATTGTTGTCATCAGGGGCGGATCCAGGATTTTGGTTTGGGAGGGGCTTGAGCGGACTTTGGTTTGGGGAGGTGGGGGGAGAATTAAAAAAAAAACTAATTTCGGAGGTGGACCGTGATACTTTTTGGGGGGGGGGGATTGAGCCCTCTAGCCACCCCCTGGATCAGCCCCTGGTTGTCATTACTACACTAGCACCAAGTCAGTTCAGCCTACAATTCGAATTTTACGGAAATCGGGGCACGGAAAGACATGGACGGATTACCACAGGTTTTTTTTGTCCTTGGGAGGTCACAGTGTGTTTAAAACCACCCGCTGCGCTGTACGCGAAACCGAATGGGAACCCTTTCACGGGTCCGCGAGTTCTGACAGAGCTAACAGTA
Organism: Vandiemenella viatica; assembly: GCA_031002005.1. Taxonomy (NCBI): domain Eukaryota; kingdom Metazoa; phylum Arthropoda; class Insecta; order Orthoptera; family Morabidae; genus Vandiemenella; species Vandiemenella viatica. The sequence continues at coordinate 286,533,788 of JARYHS010011408.1, read as the reverse complement.
CGTTCGCTACGCTCAAAGGAACACAGTGGGGTACTGTCCGGTTCATATGTTAACGCAGACGTTCCCCGGAGACAAAAGTCGATAACGGGTCGTCAAATTCCATACCTGACCGAGCCACCAAGGGACTGTGAGGAAGACAAAGGCATCGCGGGAGTCCCCGGCAAGTGGACGTTTCCAATAGCAACGCTCCGGTCCCAAAGGAAAACGGAAATATTTCTCAGGTGAGGCGGGGTGGCCAAAGCCGGCGCTGACTTTCACAAACACACCTCGGGTGGATATTGTTGTAGCGGGGCGGGCTATTCAGCTAAGACCATTAGACCGGCGTGCACATTGTAGTGAACGAGAATAGCCCCCCGCTGCGAGGGTCAGTGAAGGATGCGGAGGGAAGAATGTCTTGGGAACCGTCCACGGCCGGCTCGCTGCCACTCTTCGATTTTACGAGATCGTAAAAACCTCCGTGTCTCGTACGCCGCTCGCGTCCGGGGCGTATTATTTATTTTATACCCTGATGTAGCGAGTGTTTTCCCGTTTTCTATTCGCGGCTTAACGAGGCTGATCACACGACAGATGGCGAGACGGCCGGCTGCAGGTAATGGACACGGATGAGGAATGCGGCTTCGTGAGGGGAAACTGCGTGGAGTAGTCGTAAATAAATGCTTTCTGCAGGAATACTGTCGTCAAATCAAACACGATTAACGCCCATTAGCTGTATGTACGCTACAAAGTTGCACCGTTGCTACTTAACTAGCATCCTGATGCATGTGCAAAATGCTGGGTTATCTTATCCGTCTAGTGCTGCTAACAAATGAAACCTTCGTTATGGCATATGCGTTTCGGTTTATTAGACCATCATCAGTGCCCTAAAACAAGTTATGTACAAGTTTTGATGTTTAACATAATGTCTATCTAAATGAAGGTATAAATCTGTTATTTTTATCTTATTTTAATGACTTTTTGTATATTACATTAATGTGTGGAACTGTTCCATATCAGTTTATCCTCTTGAGGTACAACTTTGTATAAAAAAAAAAACAACATATTTACACACGAATGTAGCTTCTGGAACGAGCTTATGTTATTGAGGTTTTTCACCAACTGCACAATTTTGTATAAAAAACATATTTATACACGTTGCTTTTCGCATGTAACTTCTGAAACAAGCTTTTGTTATCGTTATGTACAAGTTTTGATGTTTAACATAATGTTTATCTAAATGAAGGTATAAATCTGTTATTTTTATCTTATTTTAATGACAGTTTTTGTATATTACATTAATGTGTGGAACTGTTCCATATCAGTTTATCCTCTTGAGGTACAACTTTGTATTAAAAAAAAACATATTTACACACGAGCTTATGTTATTGAGGTTTTTTCACCAACTGCACAATTTTGTATAAAAAACATATTTATACACGTTGCTTTTCGCATGTAACTTCTGAAACAAGCTTTTGTTATCGTTTATGTTTGATTCTCAAAGATGTTAACTGTCTCTGGCTTTATGTGGTTAAGTTTCATCTTTGCTATAGCGGTGTGTTTGAACGCGAGTTTATTTTTAGTGCCCTAAATAGTGTTTGGTTCGTGAGATGTATGTATTCATTGATCACCTTTCCCCCTACAATTAGTGCTTTTTGTATATGAATTTTTTTTAAACTGTCAGCATGTTTTTATGTGGTTGTTGACTGTCAATATTTCCATGTATGTTCCGATTTTTGTGTGTTCATGTTTGCTTTCAATTAAATGTTCTGCTATGGTAGAATGATAGGAGCATCTTAATGCCCTTATGTGCTCTTTATATCGAATTTCGAATTTTCTGACCGTTTGAGCGATGTAAATATCCTTACACTGTTGGCAGGTCAGTTTATATATTCCTGAGAAAAGTCCATAAGCAAAATTGCTGGATACAGTGATGGATCTGAAATATTCACCGAGCGTGGTGGTGTAACGGATAGCGTTCTGGCCTCGCATTCGGGAGGACGCCGGTTCGAATCCCCGTCCGGGCATCCAGATTTGGGTTTTCCATGGTTTCCCAAATCACTCCAGGCAAATGCCGGGATGCTTCCTTAAAAAGGCCATGGCCGAATTCCCTCCCATTCCTTGCCCCCCATCCTTTCCCGTCTCTAAAGACCTCGCTGTTTAGAGACGTAAAGCAGTTAAAAAAATAAAAAAACCTGAAATATTCAATGGAGCTGTCACATACGAAATATATAAAACGAAGATATATGAAAAGGTTTGTCTGAATACGAGCTGCTTGACTCATGTTGAGCTGTGTTCAGTCGCAAATAATTACGGGATCCAGAATTTCTCTGTGGACCACCTACCATTGCTGCGTAGTTTTTTTATATAAGTTCTAGATTCTGTTCGCATTTCACATGCCATAGTTATGTACGCTAGTATCAAACGTACGAGAAAGTGACATAAATACTGGGAACTACGCAAGTTTACTCGAAACACTCATTTATTTCTCTTATCGCAGAAGAAAAAGATATTAATGAAATAATGCTTTCCTCTTACGGGCGTTAAGATACAACAGGTCAATATATACATTCACCAGCCAATAGTACCAACAATATTTACTAATGGGAAAGTCATCTTTGTGGTATTATAAGGACCTTACCATAACGGCGACTTAATTCATTTCTTGACGATTACAGATCAGATTATTCTCCGAACTATTTGGTGAAATTGAATCACTGTTTTTTGAAATGGTGTATGGACCAAATGTAAGCTTTCGGGAAGCTAACAAAAAACCAGTCCAGAAGCCTTATTAGAAATTTTTGTTCAGCTTTATATAATATATGTTACCTTCACATGTCCCACTAAGCCTTTTTTTATTTTAAAAAAAAACACTATAGTAATATCCCCTCGAGGAATAAAAAACGCCAGAAAAGACAACTGTGAAAAATGACGATTACGCCCTTTCAAAAAACGCTGATTCAATTGCGGTTCAAAGTTTACTACCTACGTCACAAAATTAGTACAGATAGTGAGTTCCATAAAGAATTATTTTCTAATATATTTTTTTTTCACTGGTATTCTATCGTTTGTCGACAACGAGATCATTTCCGACGGAAGAGAAGGTTGAAAGGAGATGGGAAGAAAGAGAGCCATGGTTGAAGTAAAGAACCATCCGGGCATTCAGGGGAAAATCATAATCCGTATTTCTGTTGGGAGAATGGAGGCTGTCTGGTATATCAAGCTTAAAAACGTTGCCTCCAGACTCCTGGCTCAGTTTGTTCTGGAAATCCCTGCGGTTATACGTACCACCTAACATGTATCCCAACACGTTTCAACTCGGAATCGTCTGGCAGCATCAGATGGTAACTCAATCTGAATCATAATTTCATACCAACACGATCACTTTGCCGACCCCGGCAGCGTAGGGGTAGCATGCTTGCTTCTCGTTGCAGGGGTTGCCGGTTCGAGTCCGGCCTAGGGCATGGGTAGTTTTAATTAATTGTGTTCGTCTTGTGTTGCCCTTACACATTAGAGAAAATAATCATACTTACAAGAAATCTGTACATTGTAATAGAAACAAACACATTGAGCTGGCTGAATGTCTAACAAGGCCGAATGCCATTTTAATAATAATAACAACAAACACGATCACTTGTTACAGGAGAAATTTTCCCTTTTTAGACATCACAATCCGTGAACGATGGATAATTCATCTTTTAGACGGAGAAGTTTCGGTTCGCACGGTATGCTTGATTACACAGGCAGCGGCGGAAGGGTGTTTGCAATTGCAGGGTGTCCGTCAGCGACAGCTGCCAACGGGCCCGCTTGGCCCAGTACCCGTACTCCTGCCACGTGACCCACCCGCGCATATCCTAGCGGAACAAGCGCGTCGAGCACCGCATGAATAGCCGAGGGGAGAGAGGATTAAAAAAGAGAGAAAAAGAGAATGGAATAGGTGGTCCCATCGCAGAGGAAATGATCGCTGCCAGCGCGGGGCGAGATAGGGGCGGGAACGCACTCTGCTGTCACCGCCAGATGTTCTCAATTTGGATGCGAATTGTTCATCGGAGCTCCCTCTCTCCTTGTGTGTTGTCTCACAAACCACCCTCTCGACGCTCGACAACAAAAACCACGCGCCCGCCGACAAACAAACGGCGGTCGGTCGCACACGACGCGACGCGACCCAACTGGTCCACCGCTCACTCCGATGATGCGCACTTTGAGCAGATTTGTGTCAGAATTTAAGGTTTTGAAAATAATGCTCCGGTTGTCAGCAGGTGGCATCAAATAGCATTACCAATTACAGTACAGTACAACACAGTAAAAGTTTTTTTTCTGCCAACAAATGAAGCTTTGAGCGAAAATGATGTATCATGTACTTAGTATGCAATGTAGCTAGCAGTTACCCACGTTTCCCTTCGCGTTATATTGCTAGAATTAGATATAGAAAGCTGTAGATACGCGAAAGATTTCCCGCAAACTTATTGCGAGAGAGAACAAAAATCATGAGTGACAAATATATCATTAAAGAGATTTGAACAAGCTATCCATCTGTCTATCACTGTTAGATTTCGAAATTTCATGACAAAATATGTTATATATCCCAAAACAGAATCCTTTGTCCTTTCTAATGTTACATAGTAATTCCTTGTAAAGTTTAGCAGTTCAGTATTGAAAACGTATCAAGTAGATAGAAAATTTATAGTGTTGGATGTAGAGTTCATATAGATATAGAGTTCATTTTACCCACTAAAACATCTTTATTATCTTTTGTTTACCGCTTAAGTCTATAAATCTAAATTGCCCGATTTCTTGCTTTGATCATCCCTACTCTCGATTGCTGCGTTGTCTGCACTTCCAATACGAAAACAAAGAGAAAAGTCCAGAAATAAGCACTTTACTCTACCTGTCAACATTTACTAAACCTTTGTTTCTATTCCATCTTAGTTGTCTTTAGGGTATAATACACACTTTCTTTTCCGTTATGAAACTTATGAATTATCCTTGACTGAGTAGACCGTAAGTGAAGATTACGAAGTAATACAGAAGAAAAAAAAATTTGTTCATATCTCTCTGATCTAGTATTCTTCATCTGAATGATAACAAGGAACAAATAATAGTAAAATATTAAAGTGAAATTAAATTAACACTGCCTCAGCTTTTCTTAGGAAATGAATGTAAATTACTGTTATGTTTTGAGCTGTGTAGCTACTCTATGCATGGCAACATCCGGACAAAACAAACAATGTGAGAAGAAAGGAATTCCGCAGATTATGACTTAATGTAAAATGGTAATTAAGATTCACTTAATTATGACGAATTAGAAAACGGGGGTCAGAAGCAATGTGGGTGGAATATGCGCAAGAATGGCTCGTCGCAACAGATTTAATCTTAAACTGCACATCGCCTTAGAAAAGACAAAAATAAAGGCATAAGTAGATTGCGAGGCAATTTGAAATCCTGTTTACTTTCGGATCTGCAACAAATAATGTCGTACGTAGTGTTGTTGCTTTAGATAACCAGTGTTCAGGTGCAAGGAGGACATATCGTTACTTCCCACTTAATCCAGTATCAGACGAAATTTTATGCAGAAAATAAAAACCGCTTTGGAAGCTTGTCGTCTTGAATTCCATACCAAATATGGAAAGCAACTATGGGAGCAACGCACCTTTTCATAATCACCGGTTCAGAAGTTTCTTTTCATTTTGAAAATGTTGGATGGCAGTGCGTCAAGAATGACTGTACTGAATAGCTACTGGACGAGTGAAGAAGTTGGCGACATGTCTCGAAAGAGGAGCAAAGGAATGACGTTCCACAGAATCCGAACTGCGCAGATTTCGGAAGAGATGAAGAGGTAGCGAGGTTCCCATCTGTGGCGTGTCAGCTGACAGCCCCAGTGAAGAGACAGTGGTGTCAGTCAGGCGGGACGACACTGGAGACGGCCAAGTCGCGCGCTGACACTGTGCAAAGGAGGACCACCAGGCTGCTAGCGGCGTCGCGGCTCAGCGCCGGACACACGTATGCACAAAGGGCGCGTTAATTACTGGCGCCGGCTAATTAACGTGTCCCGGGAGGGGAGGGCGGGAGGGAGGGGCGGGCGCCCCGTCGTGCAAGTGACAGCTCCGCTGACGTCGAGTGGTGTCCCACCCCAGCCGAGTGGAACACTGCCGGGGATTACTGCAAGAACGCCCACCGACGACTTCTTACCGACTAGCTTAGTGGGGAAAATTAGCCGCCCGATTCGCTCTCTAACGCGGGGATGAAATATCAAATACTTGAGCATGGAGAATCATCTAATCAACCCAAGTACGAAACTCAATATCGTTTTATTTTACTTACAGAACTCCGAGTCACATTACTTACTGTGTACACGTTTCCTTTCACTTTGCCTCATACGTACGTGGAACAGAAAAGCAAATACAATCTGCTACTTTTTTTCTGTTTATTTTTACTCTTATTTACAATAATTAATGACAACTATGACTCGTAGATAACAGGAAAATACAAATTGATCTATTCGAAAATTTACATACATAATATTTGACTATAAAACTGTTCAAAAGCACAGAGTATGTCGGGACGATCAATCAAAGATTTCGTTTGGAGTAAAAAATTATTAAATCTATTTTCCTCGCTGAACAAAAGATGTTGAAATAAATTTCTAAGAACAGGATGCGGAAACCATAGTACGACCAACTAAGAACAGAACTAAAATTCGGTTGGTCTTATTGGTAGCAATTTCGGTAGAAATATTGTATACATACAATCAACTACTTTTTTCGGGTTGCTTCTTAGATTACATAAAAAGCATCTAAATTAACTTTATTTCATACAAAAACAATAAATAAATTGCACCGTTTTCTTCAGGATAACATCTGCCAAACACTGCAAAACAACCGATTGTACCGCTTACCTAAAACAAGTGATGTTATGTGAAGATTCTTTTTTTTTTTGTTTTTTGTTTTTTTTTTGCTGCTTAACGTTTCTTAACAGCGAGGTCTTTAGAGACGGGAAGGGATGGGGGGAAAGGAATGGGAAGGAATTCGGCCATGGCTTTTGAAGGAAGCATCCCGGCATTTGCCTGGAGTGATTTGGATAAAGATTCGCACTGTAGCATTATTCAGATATATAGTTGTTTTATAAAAAAATACTGGAACAGTAATTTGTATATTATGTGAATTCTGGATACTATTTAGGCGCAAATGAATACAGTGTTAAGGTTGAAGCTACGTAGCTAATAAGTTCAACTACAAAAGAGAAGATGACTGTTACAATTAGTGCGTTTGAGGAAATTATATCGCAGAAAGAAGTCTACAGTATCACACGTCACCTTCTTGACAAGTGTTTATGGGTTCCTTCCGCAGAAACGCTTTTTCGAGCGTCCCCTCCTAAAATCATCTCGAACAGAGATCAAAACACCTCGACTACTTTGATCTGCGATCAAAGGAAATTTAGAAACGTCACTCACTTTAATCCACTTTTTCCTGTATATGACAAGCGTGATAAACACTTTATAAGTGTCACAGACTGACAAGATTCTCTTCCCGTTTGCAGACTCATTCTGTAATTAACTAGCCGAATTAAATAACTGATTATCAATATTATTATGACCTTCACGTATTCAGTGGAGAACTATAAATAGGGCTACTTCAGTTTTTGTCAGTAGATTTTGCTGTAATTGAACAGATCACAGTTTGAGAAATATTTTCCTACTAGTACCCTCGCGTAGTTATATTTAGAGCAGTTAAACATTGTTTTTACTGGATGCCTCTCACGGAAGCCACACTCGATTAGCACCCGCCAGTGTTGGTGCGCACGGTAAGGTGCTAAATAGTCTGAATCGGGGAGATACAAGGGGACCAAGTCGAGTCCTGGTTCTCCCGTACCGGCAGTCCTGTTTGCGATTGTCAGGCGGCTTCCACGCAATCAGCTAGGCGATTCTTGAGACGGTCTCCACTCTTCGCATCATAAACTGCACGTTTTCACATTTATTATACTGGATGCAAGTTACACGTATCACAGATAAATTGTAACACAAATATTTCACTGTTAGGGTGAACAGTGGAGATCTAACAAACCTGATTTTACCTGTGGTGAGGACTTGCCCTTCCCTCTGCCCCCTTCCCACTTGATTCACACCAGCTGCTTGTTTAAACAGCATAGTGGCCGAATTAACACAATTAATGTTTTGGATCAGTAAGTAACCTCAGAATTATAGTTCAGAATGCAGATCACAACTATCAGGGAATCCAGAATGTGTGGAAGGAACCAATTGAAATGGTGAATAAATATACTGATAGATGGACTTGAGAATTATTAGCAGGGTGGCTAATGCCACAAGAAAAATCGGATTAGAATAGTAGAATAGCTGATCTCACCATTCAACACTTAGTGGCTTAATTCAGTTTGAGTTTTTTTTACTTATAGCTTTGCGCCTGATCGACGTCAAGGTCTTAAGAGGCGGGAAAGGACTGGAGACAAGGATCGGGAAGGAATTCAGACATGTCCATTTGAAGGAAGCATGCCGGCATTCGCCTGGAGTGATCTCGAGAAACCATGGAACACCAAAATCAGGATGCCCGGAAGGGGATTCGACTTCTACATTATTATTTTTCTTATGGCTTTATGCCTTGTCGACGTCGAGGTTATTACAGGCGGGAAAGGACTGAAGACAAGGAACGGGAAGGAATTCAGACATGGCCTTTTGATGGAAGCATCCCGGCATTCACCTGGAATGATTTGGCGAAACTATGGAAAACCCAAATCTGGATGCCCGGACGGTGATTCGAACCGCCGTCCTCCCGAATGCGAGACCAGAGCGCTAACCACTCACCCACCACTCTCGGTGATTAATACCCATATCCGTCATCGAACGAGTGATACATCTGATATCTACTTAACGCAGCACTGTATGCTACAGAGGTAGTACAGGGCAAACTCGTGTGGTACAAATCGTGCGGTGGTCTCGTCGAGGTGACCGCAGACCACATAAGCCATGTGTGACGGCGTGCTCGCCAGTTTTCGCGACGGCCGTGTTGTAACTCGAGGAGCAGCACGGCAGCTGCACACCAATGAGCGCACGAGCCAACTGGCATAAGGACGGACGGCCACCTCAGAACACTGCTAGCGCAGCTTAGGTGGAAACCATCGCACAGGAATCTAAACGTCTTTCTCCTTATATACTGTACAGTTTATTGCCTGCGACTATCTCTGCCCATATTTTTTATTTGTTTGCTTTTGACTTTACTGATCGTCGACGTTATTAGAGCCGGGAGAGTATTTGGGGGGGGGGGGGAAAAGGAAAGAAAAGACGTTTAAATATGGTGTTTGGAGGCGTACAATAATGAAGTGAAGTGTTTTTCCGAAATTCCGGACTCCCCACCCCCTCTGGTGAAACTTCGTGAGATCTAGTCGGACCACCCTCCCCTCTAAAATGACGTGAGATTTTGTTGGAGACCCCCCCCCCCCTCCTCTACTAGTCGACCTCGTAACTTTTTGAGACCTTTTTTTAGGTCTCATGCTTTCAAGGCCGGTTATACACCCCTCCTCCCCAAAGGACGAAGGGACTAAATACCCCCTTGCCCCTGAAGTCAACATTTTCAAGATTTTCAAAACATCACGTGAGATTTCCGTTGAACACCCCTCCCCCCCCGGCCCCCTTAGTGAGGTTTCGTGAGATTTCGGTGGACCCCTCCCCTCCCCTTTTCAACTCACGTAATTAATGTATTAATGTAATTTTTATGTTATCTTCCCGACATTCCCATCAAGTGGTTTCAGGAAATCGTGGAAAATCGATACTGGATTTGAACCTGCACCTGTTTCATCGGTCTATCGGTCTTTTTCTTTCTCCTTGGCACTTTCCTGGACTCCAATACCCACTTGCCTGACTTTTACATACGTGTCAACTTCACGTAGTACAAATCCGAACGTTCGTTACGTCCTTCCATATCGGGTATACTAAATCAACGTGTCAGAACATTTTTCCAGGACCAGAAATTTAATTTGGAATCCAAACAACGAAACGATCTCACAGCGTTCTTCATATATATATATCATGGTTTATCAGAGGTAATTGTAATATTAAGAACCTTTAAAAATTCCTGGAACCAAGCAGTGGGCCTTCAGTATACAAGTTTACTGTGAAATACCAGGCAACCATTCCTTTTAAGAGGAAATAACAAAAATTAATATCCTGGATGATTTTCTTATAGTTGGGTAAGAAAAATTTCCAATAGCACATTTGGATGCTTCAGTCTTAATAAGAGGGCACTTTATGTAAAATAATAAACTTGTGATGTCATTTAAAATAGTGATCATGAATGCTCTAATTGAAATATTTAAAGCGGTAGAAATAATTTATTATTATTATTATTATTATTTTTTTTTTTGGTGGTTAAGGAACCTTGATGCTCAATAACGTCTTTAAATACTGGTGCAACTTTCCTGGACATATCACCAATTTTCACTTTAAAATTTAAAAACAAATTGTTTCTGTATACAGGTTTTCTAGTTAAAATTTCTACTGCAACAGTTTTTGTCTAAGCTTGACCTCATTACGTGTACTAAGCAATACTGTAAGGTCAAGCAGACACCATTTCAGTTTGATTCAAAAAGATATTGTCTGTGAAAAATTTCAACTTTTTGTTCTCGGTTATTAGGTGGTAATTCATATCACGTAGATATTTCAGGTATTGGCTCTTGGTAGGGATACGGGTTTGATGAAAAATTTTGCAGGATTTTTCTTGTCGTGAAAAGTAATCAATGGTTGAGAAGAGGCATACACGTAGGAAAAATCAATCCCACCGATGTTACACACCAAAACTAACATCATAAACCTGAGGTAGTAAATAACATGTAGAAGCAATTCCTGGAAGGGCAATTCTGAGATACGGTAAGCCGGAAAGAAAAGGAAAAAAAAATCAGCTTGGTGCTATGTAATGATGTGGAAAATAAAGTGAACAGAGGATGTGATGAGGAAAACAGAAAAACAAAAAAACACACACACAGCCAGTAAACTACTGATGGGGTAATCGCTGCAGGAAATTTTTCATAAAGAGAAAAATATGATGGTAGGTGTTATTTTGGAACACAGGGGGATGTAAGGAAAGTAAGAATTGTCTGAAAAAAAGGGCATACATTCCAACAGATACCAATATTGTATCTGAAACATATGGTATGCTTAGGATTGCTCAAAACCGTTTCAGAGTTTAAAGACAACACAGAATTATTTTGAAGAAATGAGTGTCAATCTTGGGCATGGATTATTCTGCGAAATTAAGCGATTTCTGTCGTCACCAGGTCTCATGCGTCACATTCGTCGAAAGGTTACTGTGAAGTGCTTCAATCAAAGGTCCCGCCACTTATTGACAGTAAGGGCGTTGCCGGATCAGTCCGCAGATAAAACAGCCAATCGATGAGTTGACACAATCGCTGATACGATGAGTCCAACCTGACTGCTGTCACTGGCTCCACTAGACTGCTTTAGAATGTGTTTCACAGCATTCCAGGCTGTAGTCTGAAGCAGTTTCCAACATCGTAAAGGTGAAATGAGAGTGTTTAAATAATTCGCGAAAACAGTAAAATATTTTTCTTGTTACATAGACATCCACAAAGCAGAAAATGATTAGAAATTAACCTGTATCAAAGATAGAAACGGTAATACCGGCTTGCGCAATGTGTTGCAACTTTCAAGTCGGATCCTTCATACTTTATGCCAAAGTACGTCCTTGGCAACGAATGTACAATAGCTTCGTTTCTCACTCAATTGTTTACAGTGGTGGTTTCGCCCACACAGCTTGTAACAGTGATGGATGGGGGAAAACTGACAGCAAATTTCTCCGACAACTGAACAAAAGCATGCAGGATACACCGAAACAAGAGAGTAACGGGAAGGAAATATGATGGGAGGTTGATCGGTAAGATTCGGATCTTAAGGACAAGTCGTATTATTTTCCTGCCTTCTTCTTGAGCTGAAATGCTAAATCAAACTCTAATTCAACGTTTCTGATTGTAGTTAAATGTACTTTATGTAGCATATAAATGCATATTCATACCATTTTCCTAGTTTGGTCATATTTCGATAGTATTTATTGTCATATTTTGAGGAAAAATCAGTAGTTTTTTTAATAGCACCTGGAATTCTCTAGATATGGATGAGAAAAATTAAAATAATTATTCACAGAACTGTACTTCTGCTGTACAGATGAGGGAAAAAAATAATTTTCACTGTGGTCAGAATTCACCAGTCAAGAATTAATGTTATTATCACTCTCAAAAACGTAATGTTCCGCCCGCCTTTTAATCTCAACAATGCAGCAGAAACATGCCTCTCTCGATCAATATCTCAATGAAATATCCCCGTCATCGTTAAATCTGCTTTGAATCAGTAAGTAGATCTAACGCCATGCCGAAGGTAAATTTTCCAAAAAGTGAGATGTTACGTAAGGGAATTTAGAGTGGAGTATTTTATTACAGATGAAAGAGCTCTGTTCTGTAAATTACCTGAAATTAAAGTGACTCCAACAAAACGATTTAAAATGTAGTTTCCCAGTGGTGCAACGAGTGCAATGAAGCAAATTATGCTGTCTGCATGAAAGCGACACTACTGGATAAAATAAATGATGTGTAATTGAGCATGTGTTAATGTAGAGTACGTTTAAATGTTTTGTAATATTTTTTCATTTTTAGGTCATATTTTCCCATTTTTAGGGTCATATTTTCCTGCGTATTTCTCTATTTTTTGGTCATAAAGATACGGGAACTGTTGATCAGGTACATGGATAGCAGTCCACATTATGCATGAGCGTAGTGGATGGGAGGTAACGCTTTGACTTCGCCTTCTGGAAGTTTGAATTCCCGTATAGCCATCCAGATTTTTCTAAATCACACCAGGCGAATGCCGGGATAGTTCCCGAAAAAGGCCATGGCCGAACTCCTTTCTGTTCCTCAGCCCCAATCCTTTGTCAACGAGGCGTCAATCTATAGGGGGAGGGGGGAGGGTACGAGGATAGTCTTCATAGTTAATTTCTCGATGTTTGCAAAACGTTTAAATAAAATGTCTTAAGTTCGCGAGTAACGATTTTCCACAGTCACATTACTGTTCTGTTGTGACTCGTCACGGACAGCTAAATTGCTCAGCAATTCTCATAAGAATATAACGCTTCGAGATAGGCGTGCTGCTATGACGCTTCCTTCCTGTTCCCGGTAGTGTTAATCCGGGATCGTCTTTCCGAGCGTCTACTTGCGGTGCGGGCGGTGCAAGGCGCGGGAATGCTCAGGCAGGCGTCTGTGCGCGTCGCGACGCCTCGCGTGCCTTGGCGTCGTAACGGAGTTCTGCCTGGAGCGTCGCTATTGACCGCCACCAACTTCT
>JARYHS010011408.1:286488517-286519464 GCA_031002005.1 Vandiemenella viatica | reverse complement strand
GACATAATGTTATATAAAGAATCGAAATGGTAGAAGACTGTAAATGGCAGCAGGGTGATCTACCTAGTATATCTAGCTGGGTGAGTAAACATGGGATGAAAATAAATGCAAAGAAGAACCAGATTATTAGGTACACAGATAAAAAGCTAAAAGTTGATTATGATTTTTAATGTGGTCAAGGAATTACTTGTTGAAGACTCGAAATGTAAATACATTGGTATAACATTTGATAACAAACTTAGCCGGTTGTTGTTGTTGGTGGAGGTGGTGTTTTAGGGCGCGTCGACGTCGGGGTCATTAGCGCCCTAACTTAACCGGGCAGGACATATTGGACATGTAGTAGCGAAACGTTTATAAAAATCCTTCACCTGTCGGAAAGAGGGGATGTACCAGAGAAGTAAGGGAATTGTGTTACAAAACACTGGTTAGACCACTGCTGGAATAAGGTGATGCAGTATGGTACCCACATTTTGAGTATCAAATACAGGGGTTGCAAAAAAGGGCTGCCAGATTTGTCTCTGGAAATTACCGCAGAACATAATCAGTAATCGATATGATTAAAGAGCTGGAATGTGATTGACTTTAAGACAGGAAGAGGGTAAAGAGAGTCATGGGAGTGTACAAGGCGTAGGTTGTTGATGAACTGTGGAAATATATTGCTGTGAGAATTGAAAGTAGTGCATGGAAGGGAAAAGATGATCGTGACCACAAGCTGGCATTTGATTTGAGGCATAAAAGTGTGGTAAAATTTTCTTTTGTAGGGAGGGGTGTTTGGAATAAATTACCAAGAGAAATGATGAATAATCTACAAAAAAAAAAAAAAAAAAAAAAAAAATATACTGAAAGAATTTAAAGTTCAAATTAGTAGAGGGTATATATGTATAACAATGGAAAGTAAGAAGTGCCGAAGTGGAGGAAGTGGAAAGGATAGATAAAACACTCACCATAGTTGGAGCGAGGAGGACAGAATCAACACAAAACAACACACAAACACAAAAAATATACAATATTTCGGGTTTATCCCGTTGTCAAGTAGAAAGTAGGTGGCTGCGATCAACGCAAGCCTTGTGCTAGACACAGCCACTCATAGAATAAGTATGATAAAAATTGCACAGCTGAACATTGTGTGACAATATTTCTTTACTGTTAATTTCAGTTCTTCGTCAGTAATACCTCTATTTGTGTCGGGCAGGACATCTGTAATGAGTGCGTCTTTGGTCTGAGAGACTGTTTTGAGCCACACGAGAGCGGGATATTGTTTCCGACAGAAGCCGGCGTAACTCGAGAAGGCCACGTGGCGGCTGCGCTCGACTTGGCCCGCTCGCGATCTGCTTTCATTTTCGTTATGGAGATGCTATCGCTGCGCTTAATTAAAGATCGGCTCCGCCCCCTCAGAAGGTCTACATGTGGGTCGTTAATACCTAATAAATAACGAAAGCGAGATCCGTGCGCCAGATATCGTCCGCAGAGCAGCGGGATTTTGTGTAAAATGAACAAGTGTGACTGTGCATCCTACCTGTTCCTAGCGCTGCCAACTTATCAACAACAAAAACAGAATCTCTTAATGCGACAGATTTCTGGGTAGGTACCGATGAATATTTACTGCTGATTACATTAGCCGTTGTGGGTTCTAATTTAAAACAATACGTCTAATTAAAACAGTAGGTTGTAAGTGCTGCCTAACAGGAAATGAAGAAGGTAACATTGAATGAAATGAAAATTATTTAATTATAGATGTGCTAAAAGTTGTATATTTCTAACACTGAAAGAAAAAGAAGAAAAACTAAAAGTTAAAAATAAACATGAAATGTGTTCCCTTAATTATTTTTAAACAAGCTCATTGGTTGTTGACAAAACACGTTTAAGAATTACTTAACACTTTTCTCAAATGGATAATTTTGATTAAGTTTTGTCTAGTTCTTGTGTTGAGCCTAATTTGGATGTGAAATTAATACCAACAAGTATACAATACTTGGGATAGTAAAATCTAAAATTTAAGTAAATGGCCCAATTTAATCTAGTGCAACTAATTATTATTAATATTTAATGAAAAAAGAACGTACATGACGAATTTCGTTTGTTGTAAATGGGAGGTCACACTGATTCCGTTTAGTGGCCTTAGAAACAAATTTTTGGAGTAGAAAAATTTCTACGTAACACTTAACTATATTTGACGAGATTTTAAAGAAATCTTCGCAAATAACTTTTTCTCTCTTCTTTTTTTAATTTTTATTTAAAAGATTAAAACGTACCACGCATCTATCTTTGTATGTGTTTGCAGCACGAAATAGTTTTCGTTGAATTAATTAAACATCATCTATGCATGTATATTCCGGGGTTAGAGGCTTTTGGTCAAGAGGGACCTTTGCAGCAAAAGTTCAGAGAAAAAAGTTTCCCTTTTCATGTTTCCAAGGTGATACAACACAAACTGAGATCCGTAAAATATTAAACACATCCTGACGATTTGTGAAGCAAGTAATATGAGAATCAGACGACCTTCGGTTCGTGTCGCGTGGTTAGTTTTCACCTCTTACGGCGGAGACCGTTGACGCATACCGGAGCCGCGCTGTCCAGGGAAGTAGTTAGAGAGGAACAGCGAAGGGGTGGAGCAGCCGAGATGACTCAGGACTGCGAACAAAGCGGCGTGGGAGGTTCCGCTGCATTGTGCCCAGTGCAGAGGTTGCGCCGTTGCTACCAGGTGCGATACCGGAAGCCGGGTCCCCGCCCCGCACCACTTCCGGGACAAATCGTCGCGAGCTGAGGCCAGCGCGGCACAGCGAGGCAGCTGCTCGCGCGCAACAGATGTGCAAATCCGCAACGCGACGAGTAACCGTCGGCGGAGACATCCGCACTTCCAAGCGGCGACGAGACATGGGGCTCCAGGCACTGGGGAGCATTGGAGGCCCCAGAGAGAGAGAGAGAGAGGGAGAGGGGCAGGGAAAATGAAAGAAAGACAGGCAGGCAGAGGGAAAGAGGCAGAGAAAAAGATAGAGACAGAGAGAAAGAAAGAGACAGAATAAGAGGCAGAGACATAAGGAGATATGAGGAGAAAGAAAGAAACGGGCAAACAGAAAGAGGCAGAGAAAAAGAAAGAGAGAAAATGAGGCAGAGTGATAGGAAGATATGGGGAGAAAGAAAGAGACGGGCAAACAGAAAGAGGCAGAGAGAAAGAAAGAGACAGAGAGAAAATGAGGCAGAGAGATAGGAAGATATGGGGAGAAAGAAAGAGATGGGTAAACAGAAAGAGGCATAGAGAAAGAAAGAGACAGAGAGAAAGACAGAGAGAAAATGAGGCAGAGAGATAGGAAGATATGGGGAGAAAGAAAGAGACGTGCAAACAGAAAGAAGCAGAGATAAACAAAGAGACAGAGAGAAAATGAGGCAGAGAGATAGGAAGATATGGGGAGAAAGAAAGAGACGGGCAAACAGAAATAGGCAGAGATAAACAAAGAGACAGAGAGAAAATGAGGCAGAGAGATAGGAAGATATGGGGAGAAAGAAAGAGACGGGCAAACAGAAAGAGGCAGAGAGAAAGAAAGAGACAGAGAGAAAATGAGGCAGAGAGATAGGAAGATATGGGGAGAAAGAAAGAGTCGGGCAAACAGAAAGAGGCAGAGAGAAAGAAACAGAGAGAAAATGAGGCAGAGAGATAGGAAGATATGGGGAGAAAGAAAGAGATGGACAGAAAATGAGGCATAGAGAAAGAAAGAGACAGAGAGAAAATGAGGCAGAGATAGGAAGATATGGGGAGAAAGAAAGAGACGGGCAAACAGAAAGAGGCAGAGATAAACAAAGAGACAGAGAGAAAATGAGGCAGAGAGATAGGAAGATATGGGGAGAAAGAAAGAGACGGGCAAACAGAAAGAGGCAGAGAGAAAGAAAGAGACAGAGAGAAAATGAGGCAGAGAGATAGGAAGACATGGGGAGAAAGAAAGAGACGGGCAAACAGAAAGAGGCAGAGAGAAAGATAGAGACAGGAACAAAGAAAGAGACAGAGAGAAAGAAACAGACAGAAAAAGAGGCAAAGAGATAGGAAGATATGGGGGAAAGAAAGAGACGGGGAAACAGAAAGAGACAGAGAGAAAGAAAGAGGCAGGGATAAAGAGAGAGGCAGAAAGAAATGAAGATACACAAAGAAAGAGGCAGGGAGATCGAGACGGAGAGAAAGAAAGAGCCAGAGAAAAAAAGAGGCAGTGAGATAGAAAGAGATGGGGAGAAAGTGAGAGGCAGGGAGAAACAGAGAGGCAGGGAAAAAGAAAGACATAGAGAAAGAAGGAGACAAATAGGAAGAAAGAGGCAGAGAGATACAAAGAGACAGGAAGAAAGAAAGAGGCAGGGAGAAACAGAGAGGCAGGGAAAAAGAAAGACAGAGAGAAAGAAGAAGAAAAAGAGGAAGAAATAGGCAGAGAGATACAAAGAGACGGGAAGAAAGAAAGAGGCAGGGAGAAAGCGTGAGAGATAGGGTACAAAGTAGTAGTGTAAACAGATAGTTGTTTATCCTACTGTTGAAACTCTTAATATTTCTTCACCTGTGATTTTCCCGTTGTGGTATAACGTAAATTCAAATAGATTATTCCATAGGTTGCAATACTTCATCTCTAGCTGTAGTGCAGGCTTTACTTGTTTGCAGCTGGGGGGTGTTATAGAACCTACTGTTTCAACAGAGCTAATGTTAAAAGCCTCTCTGTTTTCAAGACAAAAGTAAAGCAAAGGCTCGCGTGGTCTTAGCGACAGGGATTTCACTGGCTAAGCAATCCGCCAAGTCGTAGCTTCACCCAGCAATCCTACGAGATACAGGGTACTTACAATTTAACGTTTAATCGGAACCACGGAAGGGTACTTCACGTTACACAGCAAGCATAACTAACAAAAAGAATCCAATTGTTCAGAAATACGAGTTAAACAATACAGTTATTGATATGGTCGATTCTATGAAATATTTGGGAGTAACAGCAGGGCCGCATTTAAGCATAGGCTACATAGGCTGTAGCCTAGGGGCCCGCACCACAAAGGGGGGCCCGCACCACAAAGAGGGGCCCCTCACCACCCACAACCCTCGCCTGGGCAGGTAGTAGAGAAAAAAAAAAAAGGTCGCCCATAAGTTTTTTAGGTCGAATTTCGAAATTTAAGAATCAAGCCACAGCCGACAGGGGGCCCGCACCACATGCACATGTATAGCCTAGGGGCCCACAGAGCATAAATGCGGCCCTGAGTAACAGAACAAAGGAATATGAAATGGGACATACTCATTAATTCGTTAGTAGGTAGAGCAAATTCTAGGCTGCGATTCATAGGTCGAATCTTGAAAAATTGTAATGAACAAACAAAGGAGATAGCGTACAAATCTCTTGTGCGTTCACATTTGGACTATTGTTGTGCCATTTGGGATCCGTTTCGTAAGGGGTTGATCGAAAGTATAGAGAAAGTACGGAGAAAACCGCTCGATTCGTGACCGCTTGCTACAGTCCTTATGAAAGCGTCACAGAACTGATTAGTAGACTAGGTTGGGAGTCTCTGGTAGATAGACGACACACGTTTTTTTTTAAACTTATTGGAAAACATGCGTACACCCACTTTCACTTTTGAGTGTAGTGAAATACTTCTTCCACCAACCTATTTGAGTCGGAAGGACAGGAAAGATAAAATTAGATAAATAAGGTGCCGGAGTGATTCTTATATGAATTCTTTTTTCCCTCGTACCATTAGGGATTGGAATGCACAGCAAAGAGATTAGCTTTGGTGCTGAGCACCCTCTGCCACCCACAAGTTTGTGAATTGCAGAGTATATATGTAGATGTTGAAGTTGTGCCAAAGGCGAAGGTCAATTTAAGGGTTTTTTGACAGCGTGATTCGAACCGGGGATCTTTCGATCTTCAGTCAGACTCCTTGGCCACGGACCCACCAGGCATATGCCTCCCCCCCCCCCAAATTTTTTGACAGTTCTTGAAAATAATGTCTGCTAATCGCCTCATTAGAGAACACTCAAACCAAAAATTGTTAATAACACAAAAGCAAACGTAATACCTGTCTCTGGGGCAAAGAGTATCGAAAAATATGTGTATCAGGTGAAGTAGAACGAAGAAGGAGAAGGTTAAGAAGGAGAAAGAGGTAAGATTGTGGGGGATATCGGGTGACCAATAGTAAGCATAGAATAGGAATTGATGCGTAGAATAGGAATTGATTTCAGAGACATGATGCTATGTTTGGTTATTATGATACTGCAAGAATTGTTTGGGGAATATTTATATGGTTGGAAAGTTAAAATAATGATCATTTAAGATTATTCCCCCGCAAATTGAAAATTACCTTACATCGAGTCAATTTTTTTAACTTTAAGCTAATTTTTTGTCATTGCTTTGTTCTAATATATATTTTTTTATGGCTTTATGCCTCGTCGACGTCGATATAATTTGAAGCAGGATGGGACTAGGGTGATGGAAAGGGAAGGAATTCGGCCATGGCCATTCGCCTTGAGTGATTTGGGTAAACCATGGAAAATCCGAATCTGTATGCCCGTACGGGGATTCGAACCGGTGAATGGGTGACCAGAACGTTAACCGTCGACCCACCACCCTCGGTTGTTTTGTTCTAGCTTTGCTCTATGATCCCAATGTGGGCTTAGTTTTCTACCTTGCAGAGTGTAATGCTGTGTTGTAAATGATACATCACACGGTACGGCATAGCGCGCTGCCGCGCCGACTAATTGGATTCACCATTAAGCACACAGCAGCAGTTTCCGCCCCCGCTTATCAGTATGCGTGCTGGCAGCCTGGTATCTAGACCCCCGTCCCGGCACGAAATCCTTAAGAGTGGACGTCGAGCACTTATTTAAATGGACCGACGGGAAGGATGTCAGGTCGGGCTCAAAAATAAATCAAGCCGGCCGGACCATTTGCATATTTAGTCCTGCGTTCCAAGGCGAGCGAGAATCGGCCGCTGCTTTATTTAGTCGATAATTATGAATGAACAACTCTTGTTTTGGTATGCTACCAACGAATATCAACACTGGCGACATGACTTGGCAGCATGCCGCGTCCGAACTTTAGGTGGCAGCATTTCATAAAAGGGCAACACAATACCCAGCCAACCCACAGACACATTAAATCCACATGCAGGAAAAGCCACAAGGTTTGAAAAAAAAAAATAACTAGTGATATCCGTTCTGAGGTCTCAATAAGAAATTTTTGAGGAATAAGTCTTCACAATTCTCTTTTCAGACTATATCTTTTCACTTCACTCCTTTGTTCTGTAAATCCTCCTTAATTTAGCTCAATCGTTTCGTAATAATATCTTCTACCTTTCCAAATATATTCTGTCCAAATATGATTTTATTAATATTGGAAAATGCTTCACGCTTCTTACATTGCCTAACCACTTTCACTCTGCATTACCAAAACTTTCTTTCACTGTAAGGTACAAATTCTTGTCTGTTCTAACACATTCATTTCTGATTTTACCCAATATTGTCTCATCGCACAGAAAACCTTCGAAATGTCATTTTTCAGGCTTTTAATTGATTGTTTTGTTTAGTACACAGTTCTCTTAAGTTTTATGTTACGATTCGCACAAGATATGTCTTCTGTATCTTCTAATCTGCTCTTAGCAGAAGACTCTTGTCTCTTGGAACTTACCAAACCATTTCATTTTCCTATTTCGATACTCTATATTTGCCCTTCCATGAAGTCATACTGTCACGATGGTTAATCATTTAACAAATCACGTAAAGATTATGAATTAAGTAGAAGACAATAGAATGTATAGCTTCTACGTCAGCAACCCTAAATTATAGCGTGAATCTTGAAGTCACTAATATAGTTATACTATTTAGAGCTTGTTCTATAACTTTGATAATTAAGATAAACACAAATATATCTTTGTTATGCTGCCAGTGAAGCTGACTTTCAATTCGTTTATTCTATGCACACGTTTACTTTCATATCGTTAAAGCATAGATGGTTGTATGTCTATTTGTTCACATTTATGTCATGTGGTCGATCTCAGAAATTTACGTCAATAATTTTTTTCCGGCTTTGAAGACGTAGTTACATGTATATGTATTCGTTTGGACCAACTAGGCTCACATTAGGTCTTCGTTTGGCTCGAATTTGCTTTGAATATGTATACATCCGTGTTACCACTATGGTTCTTAGTACTACAGGGGACCAACAACTGAACGTGGAATCCAAAACATGAAAGCGTTCTGGCATACTTCACATTACACACAGAGCTTTTTCGAAAATCCCCGCCCAGACATTGATTCGAACAGGGTACCTATCAATCTCAAGTCAGACCACTTACCCAAAGAACCACGTGTCTACTGTACGTAGTTATTTATTTCATGTTTCAGGAAGCACTGTCAAGTTGCTAGTTATGCAACTCTTCTGCACTCAAATAGATAACTTAAGTTTGATTTGTTACGGCAAATGTGTCACAATAAATCTCAGAGAAACGTTAACCGCTAACTGCGTCCAACTGTACCCTTTGATTATCAGGCCTACAGAATTCTCATCCTGGCCATTTCAATGGAAATGAAAAACTATTGGCTGCTTCAAAACTAAAAGGATCTCCAGGAAATCCGAATCACAGATATCACACAGGACATAGGCAGATTTAGTAGCATGGTCAATAAACACCATACTGGAATATATATATATATATATATATATATATATATATATATATATATATATATATATCTCAGAAAGAGGAACACCTGGACGGAGGAATGTAGGAAAGAGCTCAGCGAGAGGATGAAGAAATTTTGGGGAAGAAAGAAAAACACTTCAATCGCGTTCCTCAGTTGGGTATAACGATGGAAGAAGAAGACCTAAAACCCTTCTATAAACTGGGAGTGCGAAAAACTAAATTAAAAAAAAATGTTATCTCCTTTTTCACCGAATCATACATTCCCAAGCACAGGTCCAAAGTGGGCGTCCATCAATGGCGTGAATTGAAGTAGGGGGGGGGGGAAGTGGGTCTGGCAAAACTTTACGAAATTCCTGAAAAAAAAAAATTAAGTTGCGAGGTCAATTGGTAGGGGGGGGGGGGCTCCCTCACGTCATTTTAGAGGGAGTGAGGGTCCGACCAAAACTCACGAAGTCCCACCTCTCACCAAAGATGGGGGGTCCGGAATTCCGGAAAAACATCTCACGTCAAAGGTATATTGCCAACATCAACAGATTAAATCAAATCCACAATACGATTACCCAATCGATCAAAGTTGATTTTTTAACGAACGATAACAACCTAGGTAAAAAAACGCGATTGGTGTCCAGAACAGAGTGGCCCATATACTTCGCAGCAGCTGTTCCCCAGTGCTGGGTAGAACTGAAGAAGTTTTAATCGGGATCTGCCGTTAGGTTGGTAACGCGGCCGTTTCCGGCTCGCGCGCACCTTGCGCTAAACGTCAGATCGCGTGGTGCGCGCCCGGTAAACAAGGTCCGCGCCACGCATTTCGCCGCAAACTGCATTATAATTCCACGGCCCAATAAGAACGGCGTTATGGTCCGCCGGCGGGGTGGACATTAACTACCGTGTGTGTGCGCTGGATAAATACCGACGGTAACCCTCCACCGGGCGCAAGGTGAAAAAAAAGTGTGCCTCCGACGCGTCCTACTGTACTATTATTTACACACCAACTTTTTCGGTCTTTTTGGGAGCCACGGAAAATCCACATAAGCGAGCTGGACACCTGGTGCTCGGACACAAAACAAAAACGGTTTCCTGGGCTCGTGGCTGCCCCGTCGTGCGATACCACTAAGTCTTCCTGATGAAATCATCTGCGGAGGGACTAGTCTTCTACTTACGGCAAAGTAATTCCTCCAACAAATAAGCATCTATCGAAACTCTATCAGAATCTGAAGACTATCTGATAAAGGTAGTTTTTTTTTTTAAATAAATTGTATAGATTTCTCCTTTTGTTTACAGACTATTGAGCATCACACAAAAGATACGTAAAGGACATTGCTACACTGGTTTCACAACCATTACATCTACATGTCAAAAGAGTTCGCAAGTTATCATTAAATATTGTGTCATCTGGCATTAGTATGAAAATAGTGACCGCAACAATAAACGAATTGAACCTCCCGTCTTGTTCGTCACCACGTTTTAGGCTCCGCCCTGTTACGTCTGTTTCTAGATATTTTCTAGATCGTTCTATCTGATCCCTTATCCTACACTTCGTCCCGATGGTCGAATTTATAAGTATTTTCTGGAATGTACTGTGATTTATCAACTTGATATGATCTTTCTATTTTTTCCTATACTATTTTTTGCCATTTGATCTGTTATCGGAAATTACCTCCTTATTTCTTTATTACGTTTCCCCTGTTATTTTGAGTATCTGTGCCAATTATCTTACAAATTTCATGTCTCAACTTTCAATTCTAGTTTTGTTGTTACATCTTACTATCGATGTTTCATTTATATGTAGTTTTTCTGGTATCAAGTTAGTTTTTTTTCTTCTTCCTTATTTCGTTCCATAGATTGAGTTTACATGTTTCCTTCATCTTGCTTATAGCTGATTAAAATTAATTATTCGATCCTGCCAACGACGGTGGTCATTCAAGGTCTTATGATAACGAAGGTGATTAAAAGGGATTTCTGCAAAAGGAAAGAAATAATGTTTTGTACTCGCACGCAAACAAATTACGATAATTTTTCTGATACTTCTCCATTCAAATATGAATTTTTAATGTGTAATAGGCAACCGTCTCAGGTATCAGCTACACCGCAGCAATAAATTATAGCTGAAGTTGTTCGCCTAGGGGACAATGTCCGAATCCTGACCAGCACACTTGACGGTACTGGTGATCAATGACTCGAGACGACTGAGGCTAGCCATCTGGCAGTGGCTTGGCCAATGGAACCGATGTGGCTTACAACAGAGCGGCAGGTGATGGTGAATGCTAACGAGAGCTGTTCGGCTCGGCTTAGTGCTCTGGCGATAACGACACTTTAATTGGCAGCGGCTGAGCGGGCGGAACTACAACCGACTGCCGACTACCCACAGCAGGAAGGAGTAGAGCAAGTGTCCAGGCCAATTCTCTCACTCAACAGACCTAGTACCTTCGTTTTGCTGCGTAGCAAGACAAATTTCTTAATTTTCACAAAGTACTTAATACGATAATCGAATACAGTGACGACACCTGTTTCTACACCAAGCCTTGTATTTGGGATGACGCGGGTTTGAATCCACGTCCGGCCGTCCTGATTTCAGTTTTCCATGTTTCCAGTACATCACTTCAAACGAATACCGGATTGGTTCCTTCAAAAGGCCACGGCCGAATTCCTTCCTGTTTCTTGCACCCATTCCCTTTCCGCCTCTAATGGCCTTGCCGTTGACCAGGCGTAAAGACAGAAACACAAAAAAAAATCAATATCTGTGAAATGATGTGATCAGTAAACAAGAAAAAATGAACTTTGTCTGCAATACTATCTAAAGCTGCGTTTCCAAGACGTCTCTTAACACGGGACCGATACCCAACAACACGCTATGGGAACAAGGCCGCGTCTGTTAGCGGGGATGAGACGCAGCTACCCACTCTATCTAAAGCTGCGTTTCCGAGACGTCTCTTAACACGGGACCGATACCCAACAACACGCTATGGGAACAAGGCCGCGTCTGTTAGCGGGGATGAGACGCAGCTACCCACTCTATATCGGTAATCATCACAGGCGTGTGTAGTGGTGCGCTGTTGCTATCGGTTTGCAGCAGAGGTGCGCACCCCTTCTGTTGCTATAAAGTGCTCTGTACCAAACGACATTAGGCAACGTGTTGAGGAGGTGGTGGCGGGGTAGCGAGGGCTAAACTGCGGCGCGCGCTCATCCCTACAGTTCGGCGTGCGGCCTCCGTTACAAGACGTGGGAATGCAGCTTAAGATTTAAACCACTAATTTCATATCAATTTCACACATTTGCATTTTCTCAGGGCTAACTTCTTGGCATTTATTGGATCCTATGTGCGATATTAATTGATTCTTGGTGTTTCAGGTAATTTGGATATAACTTTTATCCAATGATATCAAAATCACTGCCACTTTTCTGTTCAAACAGACTTTTTTTGACACGGTAAATGCGTAATGTTTGTTATTAGAACACAAGACAAAGAAACCAAGTGGTCTTCAAAAGAACGAAATAACTAACAGCTATATTGTGACGTTTAAATTACTTGTACGTGTCGAATCCCCAAAGATAAATATCAGATACAAAGTCTGTTTTAGAATCGCGAGTGGCAACCCGTCATCTTCCACTTGCAATCGCCTGTAATTGCCACGTAACGCATCTTACTCGGCGCGGCAGTAAAGTTCGCCAAACAGGTACAGACCTCCAGGTGAGTGGGCGCGTTACCAAATTGAAGGGCCCGACGGGTTAGAGTAGAGGGTGTAGCCGTTTATAAATCTGCTGGAGGAACGCCTTTAATGTGGAAGAAGCCGGCGAAAGGGAAGACCGAGGCTGCCCCGCGCGTGCTCCAGCCAGCAACCACAATAAGCGTTATTTATGGCCCCCACGAAATGACAACCTTCCGCCGGACAAGTATAGACCGGGCGCCCTAAAGTAGGGGTCTGTACACACCTCGGGAAACGGCAGCCAGGGGTGTCCAGGCCGGGACCGCTCGAAACACTATGCACCTCTCTCAACTACAGCCTCCATCGCGAAGCTCGTGAAATCTGCTTCGACCAACACAAAACTAAATAAATCCCAGAAAAATTCTATCCTCGTGTTTTCTAAATCACATCAGAGAGAAGAAACTAAATCTAGTTTTCATTGCTTTCTGTAAACAGTTTCAGGAGCTAACCGTTATTGCTTGATAAGACGTCTTTTGAATCGTTCCATTTGACTCGATTACTGATGTAACCGATGAAGGGATAGTTTCTGAAAATTCTGAAATCACATTTCCAAAAATCTCAAGAGCCAGGTCCAGATAGATTCCTTACAGTTGTATTTCTTTATTCAAGGTACTGTATGATCTCGCTTTCCATCGTCATTAAAGGGCCGAAGTATAACCTTATTTCGAAAACAATGTGTTTGTATCAGACAGTACTCCATATGTGATATCACAGTGGCCTTGCCTAAGTGTCTGCTGAGCGCTGATTCAGTTTATTTTTTCTGGACGTAATCAATCATTGAATATGATAGCAAATGTCATGCTGAAAAATTCTGATAATCAAAGGCAGATACATTTTAAAGACAGAATCTGTAGCTTCCTAACAAATCCTCTATTGTTTTGTAGTTACTAACTTTTCATTTTAGTTTTAATATGTTGTTGAAGTGTTAGTGGGGAATGGGGGAGGGGAGGAGAAATAAAATATTTTCGTTAGACGTAGCTTTCTACCTATGTTGAGAAGTATTCCAATGGTTTTTACATGTTTGAAAGTAAAATCAAGGAACTGCTGTAGATGTAAGAGACACTTTCGTTATGAGCAAATTACAGTAAACACTTAAAATAACTTTCTCCACTAAACATTCAATGGAATTTTGAGAAGTTAGTAGCTAGCAAAACTATTTCCATAAAATTAAAGGAAATTATAGATCTAAATTTGGAGCAATTTTTTGTCCAGTGGCGAGATGATATTTATCCAAAAACCATTTGCATATCGCAACTGGTATTATTACTTTTTAATTACGGGTTTATAAAAACTTTACTCGTACTGTAGACATCACGAGTTAAAATCAGAGTAAATCTAATCGTATTCAGACTAAATATATGGTTAGGGAGCAAAATCGCCAAAACAGGGATCGCATATATTGGTTTTATAGCGAGAAAGCTCATCAGTCATTTTGGGAAATCTCAGTGACAAACTACCACTGTGAGCATAACGACTGCTTGGCTTCACGCAGTTAAAACTATATCAACACGGAATTGTGTGAACTGAAGGAAAAAGTAGGGAAACAACCGTGAGGTCAACCAAACCTTATGCAGTAATCAAGAGTCTCGCAAGACTCAATACATAAAATCACTCATGGGAACATTTAACAATGTTTCACTTCCGTAAATGGTTACGCAGAAGATCTCGCAATTCGTATTTCAGTCTGGATGATAGGGAGAAATACAACAGGTGTTAAAGTTGCTATTATTCCTGTAAAGGAGCTGTATGCTTGGGAGGATCTAGGATTAGCTGTATAAGGTTTGCTGATGATATGGTTTTGCTGGCGGAAGTGTCAAGATATCCAGAAGATTGTTGGAGGCTGTAGACAAAGGGTATAAGGAATTTGGAATGAGAATCAATAGGAAGAAAACTAAATGTCTCATGGTGGGAAGGAGTAAGAAATAAATGATGATAAAGCTACAACGAAAAATAATTCAACAAGGGGAGTCCTTCAAATGGCGGGAGTATTGTAAGTGGTGACATGAATTGCAAGAGGCGGGTGAAAACTATAATCGCAATGGCAAAGGAAGCTTTCAATGGAAAGATAAATTGGTTATGCGGAAGGCTGGATAAAAAGCTGAGGAAAATACTAGCTAAATGTTTTGTATGGAGTGTGTGGACTATATGGTGTGGAAACATGGACGCTACGAAAAGAAGATCTAAAGAGGTTGGAAGCTTTCGAGTTGAGGATATGGAGGAGGAGTTGGAAAGACAAAGTAAGGAATGATGAAATGCTGGAACGAGTAGGAGAGGAATAGTTAGTTATAAAAACAACAAGGAACCGAAAAAGGAACATGTGTTGAGGAATGAGTGTCTGCTTAAAACCGTTCTGGAGGCGTCTGTAAACGGAGGAAAATGAAGAGGACGGCGAAGAAAGAAAATGATTGATGACATCATGATAAATAGGAAATATATAGAGACTAAGAGAATAGCGGAACAAAGGTGGGCTTGGAAGGCCGTTGCTGTGAATGGAGCTGCTGAATATCAGAAAACCCTTGATGATGATTGTTCCTGTGCCTGAAGTTTTATAGCATATATCTCTGGTCGCGATATTGTTCGCGTCCTCCCCCGAAGCTGAGCGGAGTGCAGCGGTTCGGACCAAGGTGTGGCAACGCAGCACTCGCCGCCCCGAAGTCTCCCTATGAAAAAATGTTTGTGGGCCCTGCGAGCTGCGGCTGCGGCGGGCTGCGAGCTGTCTCCAGTTTCAGCCAGCTCCAGAGCAGGTACCACAACAGCTGCAAAAAAAGAAAAACACCCCGCATTCCGGAGCGGTGGGCGGGGGCAGGGTTCGCGGGCGCCGGGGTGGCTCGACGTCAACCATTGGTCGACCCGAGGGTTGCGGCTGTCTCCACCATCACCGACTGAATTGCACAGAAACATCTCACGGCCAGCAAAACGTGTAAACTCGCCCATACCACGCGTTTACAAAGAAGTTGATAGGACTATTATAGCCCCGGCCACTAGTTTCTTTAATTCAAGCACTCTGTTGGGTTCTCGTCTACGTTGAGGTCATTAGAGGGGGAAAAAGCAACAGGAGCGAATTTGGTGATGGCCTTTTGTACGAACCATTTCGGAAATCCATGGAAAACCGAGATCTGGATGGTCGGACGAGGAATCGAATCTGCGTCCTCCCGAATGCGAAGCCAGAGCGCTACCGATCACCATCAGGCTAAATTTAAGTTAGCCTCTGCTGTGAGAGAGATACATTCTCTGAAATGAATCAAATGCAGTTGACGATGATAGAGTTACAATTTTAGCTGTATGCTACAGGCGTGCAAAATTTGCATTTCAATAATTTGTTCATGATGATAAAAATAAAGTTACTACAAGTCAAATACAAAACTGTGCTTTTATCTTTTTGTTTCTATGTGGGGGGGGGAGGGGGGAATCTATTGGTTTTAAACATTGGAGGAGGACTCAAAGATATTTCAGGAAGTGTTTGTAAGTAGCACAGCACCTTATGGAAGCAATACTTGGTCTTTAGAAAGACTGAAAACTGAAGAACTTAAAAATATGGTGCTGTAGAAGGATATCCAGAATTAAGTGCAGTTTTAAGGTACAAAATGAACGGTTTTGCGTATGATATGGGAGAAGTAAATATGTGAAAAATGTCACAGGAAAAAAAATTATTGAATTGACAGCCATATTTTAAGACAAGCGGGATGGGTAAAGTTGTTAATGGAGGGAACTGTCGAGTGAAAGAATTGTTAAAGAAAACGAAGCTTAGAAAATGTGAAGAAGATAATAGCAAAGTTATGTTCTGATGAGTTTTTCGCGATAAAAAGATTAGCTCAATACATGAAGAGTGGGAATGTTGTATCAAAGCAAATTCGGAAATGCAACTATGATTTGCATCATTATCGTTCTCATTCTCATTCTTCCAAAGGAAAACAGTTTATAGATTGATTTTAAAAGTAGAAAAAAATACTCAAGAGAAGCGACTCCAAAAGATGATTACAAATATTACGCATGGAAACTAAGAAAACATTTTTTCGACATCAGTATTCATTCCTGGAAGTTATAGAAATGATTCTTTTTTCCAGTGTACAATAAGAAACTATCTAAACTAATAATTAAACACTCGATTTCTAGAATTCGGCGGCGAAGATAAGACAGGGTAACAGGAGAGAGCTAAATCCCATAACAATCCTGGTTTTCCTATGTCACTCCAGTCAAATTCACCACAGCAAACCATGCGCAATTTGTCTTCAATCTCGCAAAAGAATCGCATGTTAACCGGACATAACAACCAAAAACATGACGACTTAAAGGAGCGTTGTTTTCACTTAAAACAGTTTCCGAGCTGTTTCAATCGCAGGTTTTACTCCCTCGAATATATAGGCTCATTCACGAAGCGCCCGTGAATGAAAGGGCGGACGTTCGTCTGAGTACAGAAGAACCCTCTAGCAACACATCAATAGCCTTCAACTTTAACATCTTATGAATGATTGATCAAAGAAATTGTGGCTTTAGTCTGACCTTCCAGAGGTCGCATTCGTTACTTCTCCAATCTTTCCTACAGCAAAAACATCAAATAATATATTTTTGAACTACCACTAACGATTAATAAGCATGACGATAGAAAACACGTCAAGAGGTGCACACCACAAATACTGTTGTTGTCTCAATACTTTCAAAAACGTGACATCTCATTTAACAGTTGTACTTTTCTCATTCATATTAGTCCTCTCGCATTTGCCATTATAATATTACAGCAAGTGGTTACCAACCGGTGGCTGAGTTTGGGGCTTCTCTTGATGAGATGTTACATTTATTCTATACTTTTATACGGAGTATTAGTGGTCTGGTTTTCCTATGTCACGGTCTTCGGAATGAAACTGAAGTGTGTTTAGATAAGGATACACAGAAGATTATTCCGAGTCTGGTGGATGAAGCTAGTAAGCAATAATTTAGTGATGAGACCGAGTTTTTCCTCTACTTTAAAAATTGGAAAAATTCTTTTTTTTCTCCAACTTATGTGAATCGGAACATAATAATAATAATAATAACAATAATGCTGTGTGGTCGTAATGACCTGATGATAGGGTTTCTATCGGCTGCACATTCCACCCTGTTTTAGGCGCCTTAACCTAATCCAATTGTGCTACCAGGTACAGGGCAGGGCGCCAACTGTTTAACGTGTAACCGGAAAGTTTTCTGGCGTACTTCACATTACACAAGAAGTTGTGCCGGTCATAAGTAATGGTGTATGAGAACTTCGTGAGTAATTTAAACCTGGTATCCATTACACGCCTATGAGCTAGGCTATGAGTGATCTGGACGTGTGCCACTTGTCTGGCTGCGAGAGACGATTCGGTGGCGCCAGCGACAACAAACATTGCGGTTGTACGAAAACACTCGTGCCTGCGGAGCGCGTCCCATTGAGCGGGCCGGGGGCACGTGCCGCGCATTACCGAACAAGCAGCCCGGCGATTACCCGAGGCGGGTCCGCACAATGCTGACGGAATTAGCAGCTACGTGACGCGTCGGTCAGCGGCACAGCTGCCGCCGCGGCCAAGACAACGCGCAGCACTGACCATCCACACCAGTACATCACATCCGCTTACAAGTGTCTTCTCCAATCAAGAGGTCCACTTTACTTACTGTGACGCCAGTTTTAGTCTTATGTGTGAACCACATAAGGTTTGGTGCGTAAATTTTCAGGCAGGAATCGAGGACCGTCCCACAATTCGTCTATGGAATCAAGGAAAAATATTTAAAAACTTCAGTCACGGTGACCGAAAAAAGGCGGCTGGATTTCATCCTGAGCTGCCGCTACCTTCATGTGCCTAGTCCAACAGCTCCCATTCGGCCAAACTACAGCTTTCTTTTAAAACAGGAATAATGGCATTTGGCCAGGTGACTCATACAAGTTACAATTGTGTTCATGATTATTATTATTTCCGCTGAACTTTTGACAATAAAAGACAAACAGAACCTACTAAAGAGAACTGCTGCCGAAAAATAAAGAAATATCTCTACTAGAGATTGAAACACCGTTTCAAATGTGAACAACACTTTTCGTCAGGTTTCGAACTGTAGTAAGCGATTTAGTTGTACGTATAGTCGAACTAGAGGTTACAATTAGCAGTGGATTGGAAATTTGAAAGAAACCCGTTCTGAATTATTTTCAACAATCCTTCCCGGTCTAATTCGAGCAGCACCGAGCGTGGTGGGCGAGTGGTTAACGCCCTGGCCTCGCATTCGAGAGGACGCGGGTTCGAATACTCGTTTGGGCATTCAGATTTGTGTTTTTCATGGTTTCCCCAAATCACTCCACGCGAATGCTTCCTTCAAAAGGCCATGGCCGAATTCCTTCCCGTTCCTTGTCCCCCATCCTATCCCGCCTCTAATGACCACCCCGTCAACGAGGCGTAAAGCACAAGCAAAAAAAACAAACAAAAAAACAAAAAAAACAACTAATTAGAGCAACCATAGAAACATCTATTGTGTACGGACTATCTACTACTGGAACCTGACTACGAGTCGAACGTCACAGAAATAACATTTCTTTTTCCTTCTTTTTTTTATTTTGCTTCTGGGCATATTCCTCGTCGATGTCGAAGTCATTAGAGGCAATACCATAATACTTAGTATCACGGAAAGTACTTACGTCGTGTATTCTCACATGGAATGGTGGAACTAATTCAGTGAAGAAAACAACTGATAGTGAAAATTATTTATTTCCCTATAATTGAGAAAAAACTGGGCAGTTAAAATTTCTGTAGAAAATCCCAGCAGTCCGGATGATATCTAACTAATAATATGTATAAATTAACAAGCAAACAGTTTTTGTGGAACTAAAGCGTCATGCATTACCACTGTAATCTCTTGAAAAAGAGTTAATATTGCAAAAACGATACAGCTGCTGTCTGGAGATGGAAGCAACAATACGCCCGTTTCTGCACTATAGGATGGTGTTTAAATACTTTATTTTGCAGAATAAACATCCATAACTAAGGATGCATTATTCTGCGAACGAGTGTTTCATGCAGTTAATGAGACAGATGGATACTAGAAATGGGCAAGGATATAAACCAGGGAACGCTGCGTTTGGGAAATATGTTGGCTCTATAACTGTCAAACTACGGTACACATAAGAATAGTGAGAAACTGAAAAACTATTCGAAACACAAAGAATCCATGGCCTTTCCGAATTTGGCTGTGCTACTCGCTATATACAGCGTTGCACAGGAGAAACAAAGTGCTTCGATAAATTGACGGTAGAATGTCAGAGTTGAAGGACATTAGGTCAACACTCTAGCTTTCCACGTGATGTGTAAAGCGTCGACCGTTATCACTCTACGGGGCGTGGTCGCTATAGCGAATCGACACCTGTTGCCGGAACTCACTTTATACGAAACGGAATGCTTGGTGATTCTGCAGTGACCGGTAGTGTTGCGGTGCCACTGCCTGCGGATCCGTCAAGCGAGAAGCGATCGTCGGGATACATAGTCAGCGAAGGGACAGCTGAAGCGAATTGTGGCCTCATGAATAACAAAGGCGCGTCATCGGACGCCGTTGCCGGCATCTGGTGTGGCGGGGAGACACATCTCGAATCGTATGCCAGAAGGCAGGCTCTTCCATTAGGCTTGGCCTCTTTATCTGGACACGATACTTCCATTACTGCCAGCAGGCCAGCGTTAATTTAGTGATTACTTTTAATCGGCAAAACCCTTGTTTCCTTTAGTACTTCCCAGCGGCGTGGGCACGGACACAACCAATAACCTTTGCGTGGAACTCGAGACATATCGAACTATTTTCTCACGTTGATAAGTAGTATATTTACGCCTGAGGATAAAACAAAACTAAAAGAATTGAGACTACTCTGGAACCTGTTTTGGTCTGTAGCCTCTCCATCGAATAACTATTTGCTAATTAACGATGCTGAACCTGGATTTGCGCTGAAGCAAACCATCCTTCCATTCAAGCTTCCAAGAGCAAGATGGACGGAATATTATTCAGAAGCTTCAATGTTGCTTCTCCGTCATAAAAAAAAGTTTACCACAGCAACCAACAGTAAAAATTAAAGATCTCCACTCAACAGCACTCTGGCCTCGCAATCAGGGGGACATGGGTTCGAAATCCCAGTCCGGGCATGCAGGTTTGGGTTTTTCATGGTTTCCCCAAATGTCGGGATTCTTCCTAAAAAAAAGGCCATGGCAGAATTCCTTCCCGTTTCATCACTTAGAAGAGAAACTTTTTACTAGTTACTAAGCAAAAATATCGCCAAACGACGAACAGAGTATAAGCGTAAGTGTAAAAATAAAAAAAAAAAACAATTTTCTTAAAAAATGGGAGGAAGAATTTGTCAGATTGGCTTCAAAAATCTTGACTTCAATTTATATTATACGAAGATAGAAAATTACATCAATACGAAACCCATCTTTTCGAATGCAAATTGAAACAAAAATTTTCTCTCCAACTTTGGTGACAATTTGTATTATACAGTAGTTGCGGCAGACGATTGTCATCAATTTGATGCTCAATTTGATGTGAAACAAGTAGCAAGTCTTGGAGTTCCAACTCTGCTAGTCAAGTTGGTATCAAATGGGTAGCAATTGGTGGAAAACAAATCTTGTACAGCTAATTGACGTGTATTTTCTTCATACACCGATTTTGGGTACAAATACACGGATATTAGTGAGCAGCTCTACCGATTTCGCATTTTGACGTTCAGGACCACTGCAATGTGGCTTAGAACTGAACTAAATTACATTCTGTGTGGTCGTTTCTAGAGAGATCGGCCATACAGTTAGCCAAATAAAGCAAAATACTAAAACATTCACTGTAAATTAGTCACAGCTGGTTGCCTGTAAAAAGGCCAAGCAGAATACTGTTTGATGATACAGTATACAATCCAGAATTCATACTGCACTCCTTGTTTTGTAAGCAGTTAACTTAGAAAGAAATTTCTTAAAACTCTATGTGCGGAGCAAAGCACTTTATGGTAGCGAAGCAACGACTTTAGGAATTCCAGAAAGAAAGAAAATTAAAGCATTTGAAATATGGTGTTACAGAAGAATGCTGAAAATTAAGCTGACAGACAAAGTAAGAAATGAACGAGATTTGGAAATGATGGGTGAGAAAAGAAGTTTTGTGGAATAAGCTTACAGAAATAAGAGTCAGGATGGTAGGTCATATTTTGAGACATGCTGGATTGGTTAATTTGTTAGTTGAGGGAACAGTCGAAGGTAAGAACTGTAGAGGAAGACAGAGATTAGAATATATGAAGCATATAATTGGGGACCTGGGCTGTAAGGGATATATAGAAATGAAGAGGTTAGCACAAGATAGGAAGGGATGGAGGATTGCATCAAATCAAACCAGTCGAAAGATTGATGACAGAAAAAATGCTGGAAGCTACTGCAGCTGTCGTGGAGTCTCACAGTATTGGGACAGAGCGTCGCAAGTGTCTGAGACGGGAGGCTGTTTGGATATTTGGCTTCCGGCTGCCTTCCCAGAATCCCGCATCTCTCTCCCCGCCCACTCCCCTCTCACAACAGACTTGCGGCTTGTTTTTCTGTGTATGCCCCCGCCGCGTCGTTTGTTTACACGGTTTTAATAATCAAAACTTTGTTGCTCCAGGAATTTGGGAAGAATCACAGTGTCATATGTCGCAGCGTGTGCTTCAGGCGCTAATCACTGTAGGAGTAAACGATCAAAGTAAGACAGACGCAAATTTCGAGGTTCTGATGATGAACCTTTGATAGGATATTTCCGCAGATATCACACGGATCAGCCTGTCCCACTACCAAAACTTATTGATTCTCTCGGATTACCCTTAGTCATCAGATTTACGTCACAAATTAATGTTACATACCATTGTAAAAAATATTTTCTTTAAGAGATTAGGACTCAAGAGATCACAACGACTACAATAAGGATATCATTTCGCTGAAAGACTAATACGTTAGTATGTCAGTGATAAGATCTATAGCCTGTTTTCAAGACGTTTCCACCAGCTTCTATACTCCTATACTCTATGGTAAATTTACCACCACAAGGAAGCAACAATTAGCACGTTGAGAATAATAAAACCTAACTACTGCTTTCACCAATATGCCGGGCAATAATATTGAAAGCGCACAATCGGTTACCAAATCACATGACACCAATGTAAAAGTTAATTACATAGATTAAATGCACACAACTGTGAATAACTTTCAATATAAATTTCGAATGGTGACGGTAACAAAACGAAAGCGAAGATAAACATTCGACCAGTAAATTTCACTTAGATTTTTTTTTTATATATACAATCAACTACTTAATTATGACGTTCACCCACGTTTTCAACCCCTACAAGCTCTGAAATACACCAATAACTGTCCCTTATATAACCTATTCCCAAAGTCGCCCACTAGTTGAAATTTAGCTAAATCGTTCGCGAGCAATACAAAGCCATTGCGTTGGAGATAAAGCATCTAATTCCTATCTGTAGTAACAGGGAACTTGGACCACACACACACACACACACAAAGCAATCTGTTCCAGAGGTGACGATCGGCGTTATACACCACATTGCAGGCCATAGCTGTGATTCTAACTGAAGATCTCTCAGTAACCAGGTCAGATGCCTTACGATACCTACATGTAACCATAAGTTCACTTTATTTTTTCCTTTATTCGGGTGTTGAAATGCGTTTTGTCGATCTTTACTTGCGGCAAATTTTCGCCCAGAGCCTCCTGTCATCTAGGCAGAATTTTTATTTTCTTGTAACTGAATATCCTGGATGTCAACGAAAGTAAACAAGCCAGTCACATTACAGAGATGCAAAGATCCTGACTATGTTTATTATTTTTCTTTGTTTACATTTGAAGCGCGGCGTTTTGAATAGTTATATCTCTGTAATTTATCTGACTTGTTCCTTTTCGTTGAAAACCGGAATATTTGGTCGGGAATGAATTGAAATTCGATCTAGAAGATTTCCGGAGGCTTCGTGCAAAATGTTGCAGCAAACGAACGAAGTATATCAACGCTTTATAGAAATACAGTATCATGTTCCGACTTTATAAGTTCTATAATCCGTAGCACGTATTGATCAAATCAAATTTTTTAATGTGGGGACAAAAGTTTATAACTGTCTGGGCTAGAGATGTCATTGTGGTAAGTGACTTCGGTTTCAATACCGAGCGTGGTGTGTGAGTGGTGTAGTGATCTAGGCGATCACTTGCCCAAATACTACATATTAATTTCGAAGACGGTATCCAGGGCGGGCGAGCATGGAAAAGTTAAGCAATAGAGCTATGACCTGGGAAGTAGCACGCATATCAGCAGGCTGTAAGTCGCCAGTTGCCAAGCGCCTGCCATAACTGCAAGCTGTTAAAGTTACTCCATACAGCAGGTTAGCGAGGAGTATTGCCCTCTCCACATAGTGATGATAGGAAGGGGGAGTATCTATTTAAACCCTGGGAGCAGCGGTCTGTCTGTCTGTCTACGAAAGTCTTTCAACGTACCACATCGACGCCGTAGGCGTCTACGCCGGCGCCGCCGGGGCGGCGGGTTGCAGAGAAGAAGATGATGCCTGTCGTCTGCTACTAAGGTGGGCTCTGCTGCGATAGCTGGGTGTGGACAGTTAAAGAGTAAATCATTTGGTCATATTCATATGGGCATAATCTTGTAGAGTTCTTATCAATATTCCAGTTAGTTTGGGCTGCGAGGTGCCCATAAGTTACATGCTCGCCCCGTCCTTGGCCGTATCTCTAATGCTTTGTTACAACTCCAATTAGACAATGTAAATGTTCACATATGCCATCAGTCATTGCTCATGTAAATAAATATGTAAATATGTAATTGCCGTTTACCGTATTTTATCCTAGCTTCCTCAGCCATTCCACTGTTATTATCTGAATGCACTGAGCATAAAACCTGTCAGGTGTTGCAGTAGGAACCTATGACGAATATTCATATCAGAACTATGGTCGACCCTTATCCACGGCTCCAGTGGAAGTTACCCTGTCTGCTCTTATCAATCAGCTTTCAGGGTCACTACAGTGGTTAACACTCTGGCCTCGCATTCGAAACCCCGTTCGGGCATCCAGATTTGGGTTTTCCATGGTTTCCCCAAATCACTCCAGGGGAATGACGGGATGCTTCCTTCAAGAGGCCATGCGGAATTCCTTCCCGTTTCTTGTCCCCAGTCCCATCCCGCCTCTAATGACCTCGATGTCGATGATGTGTAAAGCCATAAGTAAAAAAAAAATTAAGTTTATCTACTAACTCCTTAACTATCTAATCTTTCTTTCTCCAACAACAGATATTTTTCTGCAATCTTAACGATAATATGTTTGCGGCAGCAATCTGTTTAGATACAGATCTTTGCATAAACAGGAAGTAAACAAGTGCCTGGTAATGTCAAAGAGGAAAGTGATACTCACGCAAGAGGAGGTGAATGTTTTAACAAAATTTTACACTAAATTATAATGATTCAACTGATAAAAATCGAAATCTGTTTGAGCAGCGACGAAAAACTCTAATTTCTACCTCTGCAACGTGTGTGATCGGCTTCAATATCTCTGTAATGTGTTTAACATGTTCCTTTTCGTTGAAAACCAGAATATTTGGTCACAAATTAATCTAAATTTGATCTAGAAGATGTCCGGAGTCTTCCCGCAAAGTATTGCAGCAAATTAAGCACCGACAAAACGCACGACTTCCGAATATACGAACAAAGAATCAAAGGTTATTTTGGTTGTCCGGTTTGAACAGCGTGAGATTATTGAAACCTAACGTGTCGGCATCATTTTGTGGCCTTCTTCAGAGGACAGTCCTCTGAAGAAGGCCACAAAATAATGGCCGACACGTTAGGTTTCAATAATTAACCTTGATTCTTTGTTCGTATATTCGGAAGTCGTGCGTTTTGTCGGTGCTTAATTTGCTGCAATACTTTGCGGAAGACTCCGGACATCTTCTAGATCAAATTTAGATTAATTTGTGACCAAATATTCTGGTTTTCAACGAAAAGGAACATGTTAAACACATTACAGAGATATTGAAGCCGATCACACACGTTGCAGAGGTAGAAATTAGAGTTTTTCGTCGCTGCTCAAACAGATTTCGATTTTTATCAGTTGAATCATTATAATTTAGTGTAAAATTTTGTTAAAACATTCACCTCCTCTTGCGTGAGTATCACTTTCCTCTTTGACATTACCAGGCACTTGTTTACTTCCTGTTTTTGCAAAGATCTGTATCTAAACAGATTGCTGCCGCAAACATATTATCGTTAAGATTGCAGAAAAATATCTGTTGTTGGAGAAAGAAAGATTAGATAGTTAAGGAGTTAGTAGATAAACTTAATTTTTTTTTTTACTTATGGCTTTACACATCATCGACATCGAGGTCATTAGAGGCGGGATGGGACTGGGGACAAGAAACGGGAAGGAATTCCGCATGGCCTCTTGAAGGAAGCATCCCGTCATTCCCCTGGAGTGATTTGGGGAAACCATGGAAAACCCAAATCTGGATGCCCGAACGGGGTTTCGAATGCGAGGCCAGAGTGTTAACCACTGTAGTGACCCTGAAAGCTGATTGATAAGAGCAGACAGGGTAACTTCCACTGGAGCCGTGGATAAGGGTCGACCATAGGAGATCGACCATAGTTCTGATATGAATATTCGTCATAGGTTCCTACTGCAACACCTGACAGGTTATTATGCTCAGTGCATTCAGATAATAACAGTGGAATGGCTGAGGAAGCTAGGATAAAATACGGTAAACGGCAATTACATATTTACATATTTATTTACATGAGCAATATGTGAACATTTACATTGTCTAATTGGAGTTGTAACAAAGCATTAGAGATACGGCCAAGGACGGGGCGAGCATGTAACTTATGGGCACCTCGCAGCCCAAACTAACTGGAATATTGATAAGAACTCTACAAGATTATGCCCATATGAATATGACCAAATGATTTACTCTTTAACTGTCCACACCCAACTATCGCAGCAGAGCCCACCTTAGTAGCAGTAGTACGAGCAGCCATCTTCTTCTCTGCAACCGCCGCCCCGGCGGCGCCGGCGTAGACGCCTACGGCGTCGATGTGATACGTGAAAGACTTTCGTAGACAGACCCCCAGACCGCTGCTCTACTCCCCCTTCCTATCATCACTATGTGGAGAGGGCAATACTCCTCGCTAACCTGCTGTATGGAGTAACTTTAACAGCTTGCAGTTATGGCAGGCGCTTGGCAACTGGCTTGCTGATATGCGTGCTACTTCCCAGGTCATAGCTCTATTGCTTAACTTTTTCCATGCTCGCCCGCCCTGGATACCGTCTTCGAAATTAATATGTAGTATTTGGGCAAGTGATCGCCTAGATCACTACACCACTCACACACCACGCTCGGTATTGAAACCGAAGTCACTTACCACAATGACATCTCTAGCCCAGACAGTTATATTAACTTTTGTCCCCACATTAAAAAATTTGATTTGATCAATACGTGCTACGGATTATAGAACTTATAAAGTCGGAACATGATACTGTATTTCTATAAAGCGTTGATATACTTCGTTCGTTTGCTGCAACATTTTGCACGAAGCCTCCGGAAATCTTCTAGATCGAATTTCAATTCATTCCCGACCAAATATTCCGGTTTTCAACGAAAAGGAACAAGTCAGGTAAATTACAGAGATATAACTATTCAAAACGCCGCGCTTCAAATGTAAACAAAGAAAAATAATAAACATAGTCAGGATCTTTGCATCTCTGTAATGTGACTGGCTTGTTTACTTTCGTTGACATCCAGGATATTCAGTTACAAGAAAATAAAAATTCTGCCTAGATGACAGGAGGCTCTGGGCGAAAATTTGCCGCAAGTAAAGATCGAAAAACGCATTTCAACACCCGAATAAAGGAAAAAATAAAGTGAACTTATGGTTACATGTAAGTATCGTAAGCCATCTGACCTGGTTACTGAGAGATCTTCAGTTAGAATCACAGCTATGGCCTGCAATGTGGTGTATAACGCCGATCGTCACCTCTGGAACAGATTGCTTTGTGTGTGTGTGTGGTCCAAGTTCCCTGTTACTACAGATAGGAATTAGATGCTTTATCTCCAACGCAATGGCTTTGTATTGCTCGCGAACGATTTAGCTAAATTTCAACTAGTGGGCGACTTTGGAATAGGTTATATAAGGGACAGTTATTGTGTATTTCAGAGCTTGTAGGGGTTGAAAACGTGGGTGAACGTCATAATTAAGTAGGGTTGATTGTATATATAAAAAAAAATCAAAAGTGAAATTTACTGGTCGAATGTTTATCTTCGCTTTCGTTTTGTTACCGTCACCATTCGAAATTTATATTGAAAGTTATTCACAGTTGTGTGCATTTAATCTATGTAATTAACTTTTACATTGGTGTCATGTGATTTGGTAACCGATTGTGCGCTTTCAATATTATTGCCCGGCATATTGGTGAAAGCAGTAGTTAGGTTTTATTATTCTCAACGTGCTAATTGTTGCTTCCTTGTGGTGGTAAATTTACCATAGAGTATAGGAGTATAGAAGCTGTGGAAACGTCTTGAAAACAGGCTATAGATCTTATCACTGACATACTAACGTATTAGTCTTTCAGCGAAATGATATCCTTATTGTAGTCGTTGTGATCTCTTGAGTCCTAATCTCTTAAAGAAAATATTTTTTACAATGGTATGTAACATTAATTTGTGACGTAAATCTGATGACTAAGGGTAATCCGAGAGAATCAATGTTTTGGTAGTGGGACAGGCTGATCCGTGTGATATCTGCGGAAATATCCTATCAAAGGTTCATCATCAGAACCTCGAAAATTTGCGTCTGTCTTACTTTGATCGTTTACTCCTACAGTGATTAGCGCCTGAAGCACACGCTGCGACATATGACACTGTGATTCTTCCCAAATTCCTGGAGCAACAAAGTTTTGATTATTAAAACCGTGTAAACAAACGACGCGGCGGGGGCATACACAGAAAAAACAAGCCGCAAGTCTGTTGTGAGAGGGGAGTGGGCGGGAGAGAGATGCGGGATTCTGGGAAGGCAGCCGGAAGCCAAATATCCAAACAGCCTCCCGTCTCAGACACTTGCGACGCTCTGTCCCAATACTGTGAGACTCCACGACAGCTGCAGTAGCTTCCAGCATTTTTTCTGTCATCAATCTTTCGACTGGTTTGATGCAATCCTCCATCCCTTCCTATCTTGTGCTAACCTCTTCATTTCTATATATCCCTTACAGCCCAGGTCCCCAATTATATGCTTCATATATTCTAATCTCTGTCTTCCTCTACAGTTCTTACCTTCGACTGTTCCCTCAACTAACAAAATTAACCAATCCAGCATGTCTCAAAATATGACCTACCATCCTGACTCTTATTTCTGTAAGCTTCTTCCACAAACTTCTTTTCTCACCCATCATTTCCAAATCTCGTTCATTTCTTACTTTGTCTGTCAGCTTAATTTTCAGCATTCTTCTGTAACACCATATTTCAAATGCTTTAATTTTCTTTCTTTCTGGAATTCCTAAAGTCGTTGCTTCGCTACCATAAAGTGCTTTGCTCCGCACATAGTTTTAAAATTTTCTTTCTAAGTTAACTGCTTACAAAACAAGGAGTGCAGTATGAATTCTGGATTGTATACTGTATCATCAAACAGTATTCTGCTTGGCCTTTTTACAGGCAACCAGCTGTGACTAATTTACAGTGAATGTTTTAGTATTTTGCTTTATTTGGCTAACTGTATGGCCGATCTCTCTAGAAACGACCACACAGAATGTAATTTAGTTCAGTTCTAAGCCACATGCAGTGGTCCTGAACGTCAAAATGCGAAATCGGTAGAGCTGCCACTAATATCCGTGTATTTGTACCCAAAATCGGTGTATGAAGAAAATACAGCAATTAGCTGTACAAGATTTGTTTTCCACCAATTGCTACCCATTTGATACCAACTTGACTAGCAGAGTTGGAACTCCAAGACTTGCTACTTGTTTCACATCAAGTTGATGACAATCGTCTGCCGCAACTACTGTATAATACAAATTGTCACCAAAAGTTGGAGAGAAAATTTTTGTTTCAATTTGCATTCAAAGATGGGTTTCGTATTGATGTAATTTTCTATCTTCGTATAATATAAATTGAAGTCAAGATTTTTGAAGCCAATCTGACAAATTCTTCCTCCCATTTTTTAAGAAAATTTTTTTTTTTTATTTTTACACTTACGCTTATACTCTGTTCGTCGTTTGGCGATATTTTTGCTTAGTAACTAGTAAAAAGTTTCTCTTCTAAGTGATGAAACGGGAAGGAATTCTGCCATGGCCTTTTTTTTAGGAAGAATCCCGACATTTGGGGAACCATGAAAAACCCAAACCTGCATGCCCGGACTGGGATTTCGAACCCATGTCCCCCTGATTGCGAGGCCAGAGTGCTGTTGAGTGGAGATCTTTAATTTTTACTGTAGGTTGCTGTGGTAAACTTTTTTTATGACGGAGAAGCAACATTGATGCTTCTGAATAATATTCCGTCCATCTTGCTCTTGGAAGCTTGAATGGAAGGATGGTTTGCTTCAGCGCAAATCCAGGTTCAGCATCGTTAATTAGCAAATAGTTATTCGATGGAGAGGCTACAGACCAAAACAGGTTCCAGAGTAGTCTCAATTCTTTTAGTTTTGTTTTATTCCTCAGGCGTAAATATACTACTTATCAACGTG
The DNA here is from genome assembly GCA_031002005.1 of Vandiemenella viatica. Lineage (NCBI taxonomy): Eukaryota > Metazoa > Arthropoda > Insecta > Orthoptera > Morabidae > Vandiemenella > Vandiemenella viatica. The sequence continues at coordinate 286,489,406 of JARYHS010011408.1, read as the reverse complement.
AGAAAATAGTTCGATATGTCTCGGTTCCACGCAAAGGTTATTGGTTGTGTCCGTGCCCACGCCGCTGGGAAGTACTAAAGGAAACAAGGGTTTTGCCGATTAAAAGTAATCACTAAATTAACGCTGGCCTGCTGGCAGTAATGGAAGTATCGTGTTCAGATAAAGAGGCCAAGCCTAATGGAAGAGCCTGCCTTCTGGCATACGATTCGAGATGTGTCTCCCCGCCACACCAGATGCCGGCAACGGCGTCCGATGACGCGTCTTTGTTATTCATGAGGCCACAATTCGCTTCAGCTGTCCCTTCGCTGACTATGTATCCCGACGATCGCTTCTCGCTTGACGGATCCGCAGGCAGTGGCACCGCAACACTACCGGTCACTGCAGAATCACCAAGCATTCCGTTTCGCCGCGTCGTATAAAGTGAGTTCCGGCAACAGGTGTCGATTCGCTATAGCGACCACGCCCCGTAGAGTGATAACGGTCGACGCTTTACACATCACGTGGAAAGCTAGAGTGTTGACCTAATGTCCTTCAACTCTGACATTCTACCGTCAATTTATCGAAGCACTTTGTTTCTCCTGTGCAACGCTGTATATAGCGAGTAGCACAGCCAAATTCGGAAAGGCCATGGATTCTTTGTGTTTCGAATAGTTTTTCAGTTTCTCACTATTCTTATGTGTACCGTAGTTTGACAGTTATAGAGCCAACATATTTCCCAAACGCAGCGTTCCCTGGTTTATATCCTTGCCCATTTCTAGTATCATCTGTCTCATTAACTGCATGAAACACTCGTTCGCAGAACAATGCATCCTTAGTTATGGATGTTTATTCTGCAAAATAAAGTATTTAAACACCATCCTATAGTGACAGAAACGAGCGTATTGTTACT
>JARYHS010011408.1:286234529-286487517 GCA_031002005.1 Vandiemenella viatica | reverse complement strand
CTCCGCGGTACAACTACTTGTCGGGCTGTCACACGCTTCCGTCGGAAGTCACGCTCCAGTCACGCCGGCAAAAAACTCGACAAGTCTGCTCTTATTAAGCGAACTACTGCGCATAGCTCCTCAACTCACACTTATGGCAGACGGCCGTTAGTTCACAGCGGGAATGCAATTGGAGCGCAGCTTCAGTTTAGCGGCAAAAACTGCAAATCCTGTTACAAAAATCAAGTCTTAGCACTCTTCACCGGTATTATTTTTCAATACCATTTAAAAAAACGTGGTATGAATCTATCAACGAGCGTGGTGCGTGAGCGGTAACACTATGGACTCGCGTTCGCGAGGAAGCAGGTTCGAATCCACGTGCGGCCATTTCGGTTTTCTGTAGATTCCAGAAATCACTCCAGACCAATTCCAAGACGGTTCTTTCAATTGACATGTCCGAATTCCTCCCCATGTCCTTTCCCACTTCTAGTGACCTCGACATCGTAGAAGTGTAAAGCCATTAGGGGGCGTCCACTTATTACTTGGTGTGAAAAAGGGGGGGGGGCGAAAACTCACCAAGGGTGGCGGGGGTAGACGAAAATCTCACGAGAGCTTTCAAAATTCTTGACGGACAGTACAGCTAAAAAAAAAAAAAGTCCTCAAACGATATGGACGTCGACTTGTGGGAGATAATAGAAGGTGGAGAAACGATGAGGATACTGACTTTATGGGGGGGGGGGGGGGTTAACCACCCTCGGAGGTAGGGGAATTAAAAAAAAGTCTCACTCAAAAAACTTCGAGGTCGATCAGGCATGGGGGGAGGGGGATGTCAACGTCAAAATATCTCGTCATTTTATGGGAGGGTCAAATCAGACCTCACCAGAAAAGGGGGGGGGGGGGAATCCGGAATTATGGAAAAACATCTCACGTAATTATTGGACTCCCCCTTAGAAAAAGTGAATCAATACCCAAAATGCTCCGCCCCAATATACCATAGGTCTCAACTCTATGAAAGCAATTAAAGTCCTCCGCCAAATTTATCGGCACAAACTTTGTGCCAATATTACTGAACCGTATGATGGTGTGCTCCTTATATGACTAACATCCATATCCAAACAGCGAAAAGGTTAGTAGTAATTGAATAGGGACAATAGGATCGATGCTGAATAAATACATGTTCTTTTTTCATAGTTGAAAGGATAAGCGGATGATTCGTTGAAAGGGTGGTTGGCTGAAAGCATTATAGGATGGCAGGATGAAAGGGAAACAGGATGATAGTATGAAGGGTTGATCACAGATAATTGCCATGACGCTACAAATGATACGGCCGCAAATTATCTCTTGATATATATATGTATATATATTCCACTATATACATTAACATTCTTATTTCTTTTTCACTTATGGGTTTACGCTTCGTCGACGTCGAGGTCATTAGAGGCGGGATGGGACTGGGGTAAGGAACGGGAAGGGATTTGCCCATTTTGAAGGAAGCATCCTGGCATTCGCCTGAATTAATTTGGGGAAACCATGTAAAACCCAAATCTGGATGCCCGGATGGGGATTCGAACCCTACGTCCTTCCGAATGCGAGGCCAGAGCGTTAACCACTCACTCACCACGCTCGGCGTATATATATATATATATATATATATATATATATATATATGCTTACACCTCAAAATTTTTGGTCTGAAAACTCTAAACTTGTCACTGAGAAGAAGACACACAGATTTAATGCCTTGCGCTTCCGGCACATCTTCGAGATATAACAAGTGTTTACAGTAGAAAGAGCAAGTTGGAAGGCAGTGGTGAGGTAGGATTGGAGGGAAACGAGTCGTGGTGACCGGACAGCGGCACTATTTCATTTTAACGGTCCCCGAGGAGCGCAGGAGACGAGTGGATTCCATTAAACTGTTTCTCTGTTGCCCTCTCAAGTTTACTCCGCTGCCGGAGCCATTAGCCTTTTAGTCCGGCAACTGGCGCGCCGTCTCGGACTGGCCAAAGTGGATTGATGGACGCTAGACTCCACTTGAGCGAGTTCAGGAGATATACTAAAAGAACTTTCCCCGGAATTGGTTTAATCTTGTTTCTTCTGATGGCTTTTACCGAAGTCCCGTGATCTAATACGCATGGAAGGGAAGGGTAACTACTTTACAGTCCGGAGGACGGAAGCGAAAATTCCATCAGAGGGGCAGGGCGGCTTAAGTTCGTTTCTCTAGTGATACCGCAAAAAGGAGGGGATGGGGAGAAGACGAGGGCAATCCCAATCCACTTGTGCAAATCTGGATCACGCGCGACTCTAAGATGGAATCACAGTAGGCGCAAGAGTTGCTAAAAACTCTGCTACGGCAACAATCTCAAGTTTCTTATGTCACAATAGTTAAATGAAGACTTACTGTTTCCCCGAAAGAGATACAGCGTTGTTCTGGTTATAGCTCACTAAATAATTGAGAGATAACTGTTTAGCACGATAACAACTCTTATATAAAAAATTCCAATAATAAATTATATACCGAACGTGATGAGTGAGCGGTTAACACTTTGGCCTCGCATTCGGTAGGACGCCGGTTCGAATCCCCGTCCGGGCGTCCAGATTTGGGTTTAACATGGTTTCCCCAAATCACTCTAGGCGAATGCCGGGATGCTTCCTTCAAAGGACCATGGCCGATCTCCTTCCCGTTCCTAGTCCCCAGTCCCCTTCCACTTCTAATGACCTCGACGTCGACAAGGCGTAAAGCCATAAGGTTTTTTAAAAAGGAAAAAAAACTATATTTCATACGATTTCCGTTGAATTTACAGATAGGTATGTGTTAATCTAGTTTACAGTGACTTTTCATTCTTTATTATAGTAGACTTCAATATTTTACAAGTGTCAGAGCAGTTCGTGATTTAATTATTTATAGAGGTCGCCACTAACAAATAATAATAATAAAAATATTGGTTTTGAAATGTTTATTATTAACTTCCAAGCTTTATCGTAAGGTATTTAAAGTCAGTATATTCATCATTGCACATTCTTAACACGATATTGCAACATATGACATAATAGTTAAAAGATACGTAGCCTACATATGGTTAGGAACGAGATCGCTATACAAATTCAGATTCACAACTGAAATGTTATCTCAGAAGTTAAAAGTTGTATACAGTTAACTTTTTGTAATATGACGATTTTTGCTGCTCCATTTTATCACCAGACTTCTCAAAGATGTTTCAAGCGATAGAAATTTTGAATGACAATAGAAACCACTATACCATATACTTGTGTAATATAATTCACTAATTGAAATGTGAACGTTGAGCAAACTTTCTGAGTAGCAAATTTGGTAACAGTTACAACATCAACAAAGCCCAGTCCACATGCAACAAATTACATATATCCCGGTGACTTCTTTAGGTCATTAGTGCTAAGAATAATGGAAAATTTGAAATAAACACAAAGGATAATGGTGTTATTAAATATTAATTCTCTCTTTCTCTTAAGTTTAGGTCGAAAAACAAATTAAAAGAACCACTTCTGAACTGGTTTTACTGTTAACTACTAAGTAAAGGCGTAAATTTGGGATTTTAAATAATTAACTTTAATTCGATTATGATAGAGCACATGGTCTGATGGCAACTGCCTTTCTGCTTTTTTCCCCAAGTCTTGATACTTTTCTTTTAATCTTAAATTCTTTCAGTTAATTTCAGCAACCATGTAGTTTTGCCCTTCACGAATTTTAATTTAAAATGCTTCAACAATTTTGGTTAATTGTTCAGCATTCTCTTCGTAGAAAACGATAAAAACAAACACAACACACATACGAATACCCACTTCTATTAATAAAGATAATAAGCTTTATTTCAGCTAAATCAATCCTAGGCTTGTTAGCATAATCTGATAAAACTATTCCATAATACCTTTGTTAGTAGCTATTTACAGTCGAACGAGTATTAATATCAACACATTTATTTCACAGTATTACGACACATAAACAAGAAATGCAAAAATTTTCAAACATCAATCGACAGTAATTTGTTGTTATAACTACGTCACATTTGTTGGTTAATCTCGACCAGCACGTTCTCGATGAGCCAGACGCTGTAAACATGGGAAGGTGCCCGACACTGAAATGTGGCAAGACAGTGACGTCATTTAGCGGAATATAGGCACCGTATGTCACAACCAAGTCCAATAGCGGCAATGCTCTATGGCCCCTACCACCAGTGATCGCCTCCGCGGTAGGAAAATGGCCGTCATACTGGCCCAGCCGCATTCTTTCAGAGCGATTCGCCCCTAATTTGAATAATTTCCCCGCCCCTTCCCTCACTGCGCGCTCCTCTCTTACCGCCCCTCTCCCCCAGGGGTGTAATTATGAATGAGAGCGACTGACGGCCTAAGACTGTTAAAACAGGTGAATATAATTAGGCGGCGGTGACGAGTGTGGCTGGACCCGGCCGGCCAGCAAATCCTATTAAGAGATTTGCCGGCGCGGCGGGCAGCCTCTGATAACAGCGGCTAAATGCTCCGACAAGTCCCGCCACGTTATCTGCGCCCGGCCTGTTTGCCAACACAGCGCAGGCCTGCTAAACCGGACTGTAGAGCTCTCGTCGACCACTACGCAGCCAGCTACAGTCGAAAACTACTGTACTCGCCTTGGTGAAGCTTGGGAGCTGCCTCATAACTAGGGTTCGGATCTCTAGGAAAAGTCATATTTTTTTCGTGCCTTCTTTTTGAGCAGAAATGCTGAATTAAAAATTGATTCAACGCATTGTCTTGGTTGTCCGGGTGGAACCGCGTCAATTTATGAATTTTGTGTCCTTCGTTAGTCCTCTGAAGAAGTCAACAAAACGATGGCCGAAACGTTAGGTTTTAAAAAATTAACGCGGATCGACCCTGACAACCAAGACAACATGGACCACGACCTGATTGTATTTAAATGTATTTTATATAGCATATAAATGCAGATTCAGACCATTAGGTAGTTTTGGTCATATTTCGATCATATTTATGGTCATATTTTAAGGAGAACTCTGATAGTTTTTGTAATAGTACCGGGAATTCACTAGATATAGATAATAAGACATTAAGATAACTGTTCACAGAACTGTACTTCTACTATAGAGATGGGTTGAAAAAACTAATGTTCGCTGTGGTCAGAATTCACTCTCTAAACGTAATGTTCCGCCCGACTTTTAATCTCGACAATGCTCCAGAAGCATGCCTGTGTCGATCGACGTCAGTCAATATCTCAATGAAATATCCTCAGTTATCGTTAAATCTGCAGTTGATCAGTGAGTAGATCTACCACCATGCCAAAAGAAAATTTTCTGAAAGTGCGAAGATACGTAAAGGAATTTAGAGAGGAGTATTTTAGTACACATGAAAGAGACCTATTTTTTAAATTATCTTAAATTAAAGTGACTTCAACAAAACGACTTAAAATTTAATTTCCCAAATGTGCAGCGAGTGCACGGCAGCAAATTATACTATCTACATGAGAGCAACACTACTAGATGAAATAAATGATGTTTTGATGTATTGTAAATTTAAATATTTGGTCATATTTACCCATTTTAAGGTCATATTTTCCTGCATATTTCTCTATTTTTTTGGTTATAAAGATCCGAACCCTACTCATAACCTGCAAAAATTTTAGTTTTATATGCGTTTTATATTGTTAATCGAACACCTTCAAAACATTAATATCTCTATTAGTTACAGAGGAGAAGTAAAAATTTCCTGTCTTCAAACTGTGCTTCTAGGGTGAATAGTCATAAAGAAGTATCTTTTAGTACGTACAATATGATCTTCAAATTGGGATATACCCAACGTTTCTTTGTTCCAATAAGTCAAATTTCATACTTTTAAAAAAAAAATTTTTTTAAAAAATTATATGATCCAGGAACTACTGGTTAGAATCATAGACCTCCTTGCCTCGATCAGAAACAGACGATATTCAAGTTTCTGAGCGATTTTGACCTCTATATAATTTGAATACGTAATAAACATGGACAAAAAATATGAACTCGGTTTTAATATGGAGAGGAGCTTAGAATATTGTGCGCATGTTCTCTCAGATGATTTGCCGGAATAATTACTGACTTCCTGACAACTGAAAGTGCTATAAATGCCATTTTTAATTAAACATTTTTACATAATTCATTTTATTACTATATAATGATCTGTAGTGATTACCACATATAATGTGGTAAATATGCTCTATACGCTAAATAAACAAATGAAGTTCATATTACCTGAATTGAAAATAAAGCATTTTAAGACTATGAGAATCTAAGTGGCATTCAGTATTCATCTTTCCTCTTTCTGCAGTTGGGTGTATGAGGTAGATAGTCTTGAAAGATTATAACACTTTAGGATTCTAAGTCTTTAGTCTACCACTTTTTTTCTTATTTTTACGCCTCGTAAATTGCAGTAACGAGTTTTGTTACTACTTGATTACCACTCGTAGCAATTTTGAGTCAGAATTCTTGACGTTTCACAATGGTTACTTCTACACAAATACTATGTGCCGAAAATTTTCCCAAACTTTTGACTCATCTCGTATATTAAATACACAAATTACGCTCAACGCAACTTTCTTTAAGACAGTGTTCTCCAATTTTGTGTATTGCTCCTAACATTACTTCTTTGATTGTTTACACAGTATATAATACTGTAGGAAATAACAAACTTTGGCCTCGTCCTAAGATAAGTATTTTAGTAATGATAATAAAAGGAAACAAAAAATTTAGCTCCTTCATAACGCATTCCGGTGGCCTAGGACAACTGAAATTCTACTTGTCAGGTCGTGATTAAAATATCGTGGTCAGCCTTGTGTTATTATTTCTGCCTAAATTTTGTAGTAATCTGACTTTATTGGAGTTTTACTTGTCGAGTTGTATACACACCGTTTGAGAACTGTTAAACCTGCTCGATTTGAATAATGTTTTCTTCAGGCTCTATATTTCTTCAATAAACAAATATACCTAGCGTGGTGGGTGAGCGGTTAACGCTCTGGCCTCGCAATCGGGAGGACGCCGGTTGGAATACCCGTCCGGGCATCCAGATTTGGGTTTTCCATGGTTTCTCCAAATCATTCCAGGCGAATGGTGTGATACTTGCTTCAAAAGGCCGTGGCCGAATTCCTTCCCATTCCTTGTCCCAAGTTCCCTCCCGCCTCTAATGACCTCGACGTCGACGAGACGTAAAGGCATAAGTAAAAAATAAAATTAAAAAAATATTACCAAACTAAATGTAAAAGTGGAGGTTTCGTATCTCCATAAACCGCCATGACGCAGAAGTTGAGTAAATATCTGCGCGGATCCGCCCCGTGGCTGTGGCGTGTTGCTAGCGGCGTCTTGGATCGGCGGAAGCCGTAGGCGGAAGTCCGCCGCCGTGGCTTTTAGTGTCTGGAGGCTCGGGACCCCGATTACACACCATTACCGCCTCCCGAATTAGGCTGTTTCGCTGTGAAATCGCTTCCCCGCGCCCCCGCAGGCGATCCCCCCGCGTTTTACAAGCTATTCGGAGTCAGTAAAATGATAATGCTCCAATAAAAGTAAAGGCGAGGCCTCCGCCGCGCAGGGGACGGGAGAAAGTGATTCCTCGGAGACGCTGCCACCAATCGCAGGGATTTGGCCGCCATCCGTATCTATTAACAGCAGCCGACGTGTGCGGACTTCAGCGCTCCACAGGTCGATGTCTCCATCACGCTACACACGTCTAAAAATGTTCCCCGAGTCTGACATAAATAATACGTTAGCGGGCGTGCATTAATTACGTAGTGTGTTTTTCCAGAATCAACTTTTCTGGTGAGAATTGGTGAGATCTGATCGGAGCCACTAAGATTACGTGAGCCCTCTGCTAATCGACCTCGCAACTTTTTGAGATTTTTTTTAGTTCTACAAGAATTTCAAAACCTCACATGAGATTTCCGTTGACCGCCCAAGGTTTCGTGAGATTTCGCCGGACCCCCCCCCCCCTTTCAACTCACGTGATTAGTGGACGCCCCTTTACCAAACGAAACATTGACGTGTAAAAGTTAGTGCTGTTGTAATAATAATTTTGGTTAAAATTCTTCACAAGTTACTTCACTTCGTCAAAGTTTTCCCCATGACAACGTTTAGGTCCACTCCTGGAAACTATAGAGAAAATCCCTATAAACTGAAAAGCGTTCTTATGTGTCATCAGTCGCTTGTAGGCTCTGTAGGCGGACAATTCCACCTGAAAATGATCCCGGGTGTGTAACGAAACGTTGGAGAGATGAAACAGTTGGCTCAGCAGAACAATCAACAAAAGATTTTATATAAAAAATTGCATACGTGATTAACGCTACGTTGAAATACTCCTTCGTCTTCCCAACGTTTCGACCAAGGCTTAGGTCTTCTTCAGGGGCCGTCTTCCGAATCTGCTACAGACTTGGATCTATTGGGGACTGGCGTGGTTAGTTGTTTACGAATTTGCACTGATCCAAAGATGATATTAAATCACAAACAGCATCTCAGGATAATCGATATTGTGAGACAATTGGCAGTACAAATACGTAAACAACTAACCATGCCAGTCTCCAGCAGATGCAAGTCTGTAGTAGATTCGGAAGACGGTCCCTGAAGAAGACCTAAGCCTTGGTCGAAACGTTGGGAAGACGAAGAAGGAGTATTTCAACGAAGCTTTAATCCCGTAAGCAATTTTTTTATATATTATTATGACGGCTGAGAAAACAACAAAAACTTTTATAACAGAAGACTTTAATTATAAGTTGAAGTATTTTACAAAAAAAAACAATGGTAATTTAGTCATTCCACAACTGAGCCAAATAAATGACCTTGATAAGCTTAAATATTACAAAATTGCTCCATTTAAAAGGCATAAGAGTGGCAAAGTTTGAACACTATGTCCTTGAATTAATCATTTCATACCAGCAGCAAACTATGCAATTTTTGTCCCCGCTACGTAATAAGTAAAATGGAGCAAAAATCTCCTTGCTGACTGATTCTAAAAAGAGATTACCGTTATCAACGCAGAGCAACAAAAACAAAGAGTACGTCACCGAATACTCAAAGACTTACTAGCTAAACCACACTTCGTAGCATACATATCGCTTAATCCATGTTTGTGAGGGTCTTGACGTCATTCTTCTAGTGTCTTTGGTCCATTAAGGCATTGTTAAGCCTACGTTTATTTCTCCATACAGAGTGGTTGTCCAATCAACACCAAGGATAAAGTCATAGGGTTATCTTTAAACACACACGTACAATTAAAACAAATCCTTGTTTACAAATAGCTGTACTATATGCAACACAAACATTTTGTCCACCCATTTACCTCGTATTCACAACCATTACGTTCCATAGACCTCTGTTCTGCTACAATTTAACTAAATATGCATGTTGTTCAGAATACAGAAACAATTTATATGATATGATAGCCATTTGAGGTCACTGTTTTTCTTCATAGTCTGACGCCATGGTACATTTATTTCCTGATCTGCCTCCTATGCTCCTAGCAATGTCTTCACTAATCCATACTACTCTCGTTATTTTAAAATTTTGTCACTTTTTTTATTTATTTTTAACAGGAGCAAATTTAAGGTAAGCAGACGTGTATTGTAGGGTAGATGAACCAATGCTTTTTTTTATTTTTATTTTTTTAAATTCTGTTTTGAGTCTTAGCAGAGCCAACATTTTTATTTAGCTCTCTGTTTCTCGTAAGCTTCTAAAATTTCACTGTCACATGTCAGGGAAGGTCTGTTGGCTCAGAGGTTAACGTGTCTGAATGGAGATCAAAAGGTCCCTGTTTCAAATTCCCGACCACGGCTGAGGTTTTCGAAGGTCTTTAACACGACCTTCACGTCTGGCAGAACTCGCTTTGTTTATGTCAAGTACGCCAGAAGGAATTTCAGGTTCGGAATCTACTTTGAACTATAGGTCTCCTATACTCTGTAGGATTGGCAACTACGACACAGGTGGAGTCGGTTAGAAACTGTCAAACAGGTAAACAAAAAAAGAACACACGTCCTTCCACTGCGAACATTGTGGTGCCAATTGTTTGAGAAACAGCGTATGGATCTCTGACACGGTTTTTTGAAGATACTGATAGATATCTCGCTAATTATTCTTTATTTGCTGTCCAGTCCTGTCGCGTTCGTCGTGATAGGTATCGCGTTTTATGAATGAAATAACTTGTCCAAGAAGATTCACATTCAACTTTGTTTATTTTCTTTTAAGACGTCCAACTCCAAAGATACTAGGTGCAATCGTAAACATTATACCTTTCAATGCCGATCGCTTATATAGGCCCCCCACGTAGCCCAGCGTAGCTCTACAGCTACCCCCCCATTTTTTTAGACCGAGCCACGTAGTTTATAAATGCTCCCATTCCAGTATTCACCTGGAGTGATTTACTATTACTTTTACAATTACTCCGCGATTCACTAAAAATGTTTGGCGGAGGGTGCATTGTACCTATCAGGAAAGGTAATGATTTGGAAGGGATATGGCAGGTGGCGCCCATGGGCTATTGTGAGGAACCATCCCAGCATTCGCCTGGAGCGATCTAGGGAAACCATGGAAAACCTAGATCAGGATGGCCGGAGTGCTTTATCGGAAGGTACTCCTGTCTGATTTTGTGTTTACTCGCCCGGTAAATCCATTCTATTCCATTCCCTAATCGCTGGTGGAAAAAATGAGTAGAGAAATGAACCGGTTCTGGCCCTGATTTCTCTTATCTTATTTTCGCGGTCATTCCGAGATATGAATGTTGCTGGTAGCAATATTTGTTTGCTGTGATTCCGAAATACGTCAGTCGAGAATTTTTCAATTAGCTTCCGTCGAGAGCAACGCCTTCGGTGCTCCAGGTCTTCCCAACCTAACTCCTTCAACATTGCACTTACGCTTTCCCTCCAACTATATATACCTGTCACGAATCGGGCGGCTCTTCTTTGGACCATCTCTAATGCCTCCATTAATCTATTTTGATGGGGACCCCATACAGAGCAACGATATTCCTAGTGACTTGTACGCAATCGATTTAACTTCCGGAGTGCATTGTTTTAAATTACGACCTAGAAATCGAAGCATACGATTTGCTTTCCCAATTTCTGGACATCATGAAAACTCGAAATCGGGATGCCATGACCGCGTATTACTGCTCACCCAACAGATTCGATACAGTGTGGTGATCTCTGTAGAGTCCTCGGCTTCAGTCGGACTGACACAGCTGCGGCCGTACAGGTTACAAGGCGGCGCCAAGCGAAGCTGACTTCCGGAAGGGAAGACGGGGCGACAAGCGGCGCACTTGTTGTCTGACGCCCGCACACTTTGGTTCGCATAAGGAAGGCCTTTCTTCCGCGTGGAGCAAACAAGCCGCACAGTGGGTGTGTTTAAATCTGTCAGCCCGAGCAGTCGTTTCCGTTCACACGACAGCGACCCACGGGGCACGTGCTCGACGCCGCTGCTTTTTAGTCACTGCTCGTTACTTTAATTACTAAAGGTGATGGGGGTGGTTAGGAGCAGACGACAAGGGGATGGCTCGCAGACACCTGCGATGGCAGTTTCTGTGTGCTAGGATGACGACCATTATTGCCGCATTAACTTTCAGTGTTAAAATTTTAAATTTCCTACGATCATGTCATCTAAGTACTAACTGATTATCATCCCACGTCTTTCTAATAGCACTACTGCATGCATCTTACCTACCTGATGTAGTGAAAAGGGTTAGTAAAAAGGGTTTAGAGTCTGGTTACCAGACGTCCCCGTTTCCCGGGGACAGTCCCCAATGTAGCTCTCTGTTCCCAGATAGATTTCATCCCTGTAATGTCCCCGAATTTTTATTATTGTCCCCTGACATTTTTTAAAAATTTTATCACCCGAAAATTTTTAATAAGTCCTGACTGGCTAACGTATTTCTTCAAAGAAATAAATACGAAGCAGGCTTCTTTCGATGTATGTATCCATGAATAAAAGAAAATTAGAAAGATGCTGCATCTTTGGAAACCATGTCTCCTTTCTGTGTGCAGTAACTGTGTCTGTGATTCTCTTTGGAATTAGTAGAAAGTCAGTACAAGGAAAATATGCTTTTGTGCTATAGCTAGCTATTGTTATATTTCATTCAGAAGCTCCACAGGATTTTAATTTAGCTGTAAGCGCTTTATGTTAAGTTCTCTTTCGTGATATTCAGCCAATAAATGATCAATTTCTCTATTGGTATTTTGTCAGTTTTAGTTACATCTGTTTTGGAGCCAAGTTATTGCTGCGGTTGACAACGTCATTCCTCTGATAAATACCGCTGATAACGAGTTTAGTGTAAAATCAGGTACCATATCATTGAAAAGACAAAATATATAACAGTCTTAAATATATTTCTTTAAATTTAACCTAACCTTTAATGATATAACTTATAGCAGTACAAAGCGTCATTAAGACAAATGTCGAAAGCGTCCGCCGATTTGGTGAAAAAATTCTGGTAACCCTAGTTTAGAATCATCTTTTCAGGTTTACTTACGATAAATACTTCTCCCTATCAGGACGGCTAAAATATTTTTTGTGTCTTAACATGCAATATCAGCAAAGTGGCAGTAGTTAATTAGAATGAGGATTCGTTGGTATCATGGCTGGATCAGTAATTCTGTATATATATGGTCACAGTGTTTGAGCGTTTATCATTTACGTGGTTGTCAATTACGAGGAACTAAAATATCCTCAGACAGATGGTTCAGATATTCTTCCAGTATTTACACGGCAATACTGAAAATTGAGGTCTCAACCGGAAATTCATCAAGGTTCCCACAGAGTAGGCGCACTAATCTAGCTACTGTCAAAGGATAGGATAAACTACCTGAATTTGAAAGCGGAATCCGAACCGTGGAAGGTTGTTAGTACGAGTAAAATTCACATAACGGGCATACTTTGTCACAAGTATAGATAAGATCACTAAACATTTCGGCTAGAACAAGGATTCCAATATAAAACTTTACGATATATACACAGGCAGCCTCAATGTAAGGTCGATGTTACCAACTTCTAAATGCGTAAGCTACAGCTGCCTTTATGATGTATCGACAAAACTATTTCAGAGACATTCCTCTGCGGTAGCTAACCCCGGCCAACGGACGTAATGAAGATAATGCAATGTTTGTTTAAGACGGCGCAGCTATAAATTAGGAATAATAGTGCTGAGGCGGGACAAGGCATGGCGCCTTGCTGGCTGCAACCAACGGGCCACCAGATCCCTTTCATGCAGCCGCCAACTAAACTTCTGAAAAACATTTAAGTGACTATCAATCAAATGAAATTGAACCAGGAGAAACAAGCAGGCCAGTCTTATAAAAGAAACTGGCGCGGGAGGCAGCGCTACGGGCCCTAAAGCACGTCGACAACAAAGGCAAATTGACGTTCAGTTTAAAAGTCATCCGATACGCTTATAAAACGGGGCTGGGGAGCGGGCACAAGTATTTACACTTGTCTGTCTCTCCGTCTGGCAAGGGTTCTGGCTACCACGGATTCCGCGGGCTGCTGTTACTCGCCACAGCCGGAACTCGGGTCGGAATTCTCGCAATTCTGCCTCAACAACCCACTCCGCTTTTCTTTCTCAGACAACTTTGCCAGAGCAATAAAACCAGCATATGGCGCCCAGTAGTTTACTAGTCTCGAGGTCCTACTAAATGAGATTATTTTTTGTTAGTTTGTATGCGAGTGTAGACTTGAGATGAGAACTTACAGGAATGTGAACATGGACTAAAATATAGGTTTTATTTTCAATAACAATTTACTGTTATGTCTCATTACTACTGTTTTTACATAACACAACACTTGTGATTATAACATATAAACGAAAAATAATGGAGACAGAAAGTACATGTAAATCTTGTATAAAAGATGCCTGACTGACCTTCCAAAATTGTTAGCTGCAATTGGAAACTGAAGATTAAACATTGACTTAAGAAGGGAAGGTTCATGAACAACATTGGGAATCAAGCAAGCGGAGTATTTATGCAGTAAGGAAAGATTTCATGGCTATATCCCAGAGTAGTGGGTGAGCGTTGATGATTTTGCTTCGTATTCGGGAAGACGCATATTCGAATCCCCACCTGACCATCTAGTCCAAATTTTCCACGGTTTTCCGAAATTACTCCAGATGACTATTTCTCAAAAAGTCCATGGCCGAATTCCTTACCGTTCCATGCCCCCGGTCCGTACTTGTCCCTAATGATCTTGACGTTAAAGAGGCGTAAAGCGAAAAAACAAACTGTATCCCGAAGAAAACTGATTCCCATAACCTACCTGATCACAAAAAGTAAAATCTTGTACTCTGGCAGCTAACGCTAGAATTCTGACTAGAGAAAATCATTCATTACTGAAATATTCGCAGGCATGAAATACCTTTTTTGCAGACAGAGCAACAATAAACAAGGAAATCTGTTGCCCACAATCCTTGCTGAACCTTACTACATCTGTGCTTTACACAACAAAGTAAAGTAAAGCAAAGCACAGTAAAGAATAACGATCCAAAAGTGATAACTGCAGAGGTATTTCCTTCCTGAAGTGGTATTTGGTAGTTGGGTACCTGCAAATACCTCACTGGCGATAAATCCTATCATTAGAGCCACCAATGACCAGCTTCGACACGAAACGACGAAGCAACTAATGAATGCTACATAGAAACCTTTTGTTTCCTAGGCGAAAGCTCACTGTTTTGAAAAGTTTCAGAGAGATTAGTTGAAAATAAGTCATTAGAGACAAACGTCTCTATTCGTAATTTCAGTTGTTCAGAAAACAGATCAATGATAGGTCTCTTATCTTTGTTACACATCACAGAAAACTTAGCATATATGTCACTTCGGAAGTTCTTTGGCTTTTAATAAATCATGCTGGAGTCACTTACATCCTAGAAGCAGCAATCAACCCTGCAATATCTGTCACAAGCGACTGTATACTGCTTGCTTTTGCAGTCTCGATTTCTTAGTTTGCAGGCGTGTAGTGATTTTTTCTCTTTCCTGAGTAGATTTATGTTCAATACTAAAATTCTCTGTGAAAATTCGTCGATATGAATGCTTTTAACCACTGACACTATCAGCAGAGAATCTGTCTAGAAATGTTTTAATTGATATAGAATCGTTGGATCGAGTGGAAGTAATGTGGAGTGGATTAACACATCTGGAAGACAAGAGTTCACGACTTAAGAAAAAATTTCGCAACTGTAAAGCGATTCTGTATCAGACAGAACAAAAATTGGAGCATTTGAAATGTGGTGCTATAGAAGGATGCTAATAATTGAGTGGACGGATAAAGTACGAAACGAACGAGTTTTGAAAATGATGGGCGCGGATAGAAGTTTTTGGAAGAGTCGTACAGAAAGACGAGACAGGCTGGTAGGTCATATTTTGAGACATGCTGGCTTGGTTAATTTGTTAGTGGAGGGAACAGTCGAAGGTAAGAACTGTAGACAAAGACAGAGGTTAGAATATATGAAGCAGGTAGGTTTTAAGGGGAACGTTGATATGAAAAGACTAGAGCAAGATAGAAAGGGATGGAGGATTGCATCAAACCAGTCCAGAGACTATAACTGAAAAAAAAAAAAAAAAAAAAAAAAAAAAAAAAAAAAAAAAAAAAAAAGCTTGAGATCGTAGGCATGAGAACAAAGAAAAGTGTGAAATGGAAATACTATTTTTATTTTAACGTGTCTATTTAAACCGAGACGAGTTTATAATAATAACGAACAAAAATACGAAGAGCCAATTGCAATCTTCAAAGTGATACGAATTATTCTTTGAGCACAGATTCGGTAGTGCTGGTACAGGATTTATTTTGCTAATAGTCTTGAAGTTAATATGAACTGAAGTTCTCTTACTGAGAGTGAGGAATAGACGGGAGATTTAAGAGCGGTCGTACAAAGGCGACTTTTGACGCGGGTTGGCGTTGAGTGTGAACAGCGTGAGCGACCACCGGCGGTGGCAGCTCTCGGCCGACATTTAAAAATACCCGACGGGCGGGTGGCGTGTGCAGTGCCAGGTGGCGCCTCGCCGCTGATGAATGTGCCGCACTTGCGGCTCATTGCCACCAGCCATAAGTTAGCGCGCGTCACTGCCGCGTCGCGCTACTTAGCGCGTCAGCTGCGGAGAGGTCAGGCGGGTCATCACAGTGCCCGTGATGGACAACAAAACCGAATACAAAAAACAACATTAAAAAAAACAGTGAGGTGGACATCGCTGTCTTCACTGTACATTTTTTCTTTGCTGTACAATTTAAGGCAGTGACGGGATTGCAAAATTATAATTCGTAAAGGTCAGAATTAAGAAAGTTATAGTCGAAAAATGTATTATTAAAAACAAAACAAGAAAGGAAGGAAATGAGTGCGTAAGGAAAATATAACCAGAGAATTTTATTCAACACAATTAAATTAAATTATTAGTCATCATACATACGGAATAAAGATGTGCCACAGAGAAGCAAGAGAGTAATTTATCACACAAACTACATATGTGTCTATCTTGACATATGCTCTGAAACATGGACAATGAAGAAGCTTGACATCAGCAGGGTACAAGCAAGCGAAATGAAGTTTTTTAAGAGGTAGAGTTGGAGTTACAGAAATGGACAAGATAAGGAATGAAGTGATTAGATGCACCATAAAAGAGGAACCCCTACATGAAAGGGTAGAGAGGACTAGACTGAGATGGTATAAACATGTAAAGAGAATGGAGGTTCAGAGAATCCCAAGAAAAATTCACGAAATTAAGATGCATAGTAAACGACCCAGAGGAACACCAAGAGACGGATGGCTGACAGGAGTGGAGTATGTATGGAAGAGAGGAGAGGACTGGAGCAAAGTGGTGACAGAGAGGTGGTGGGACGAAAGAAGGAAATGGAGAGGTTTGTACACGAAGCAGGACCCGGCCAGTAGTTGGAAACTGTTGAGGATAATGATGATGATGATTAGTCATCATGCACCCCTTTACTGTCTATTTTTTCATGTAGCGTTGCCTTACAACCACTGTCTGTTTAATTATATTTTTAAATTTATTTAAAATTTGACACTTGCCCTATTTAGCATTCTCTTCTGTTGAATTCACTGTTAAAATAGAAAATTCAGCCAGCAGAATTTAGTTCGATGAAAAAACGAAAATTATTTAAACTTATTGAAAAGGCAATCTACAGACAATAAATCGCGATTATTCAGAATTATTGTAGGCCATTTCTTCTTCAACTGCTTATTCCTATTAATATGTAGTAAAACTCCAAAAAAATCCAACAGCTGAATTGTTGGTTAGCTAAATAATAATTTATTATTTGTCATAGATGATTTCCAAATGTGAAAAAGAAACAATTAGAGAAGGGGAAAAAGAGGCACACACTATATTTCCATAGACACTCATTGGACGCAAAGTGACCTAACCTGTTAAATTTAAAATCGGTTTACAGTGGAAAATACATGTAGCCCTAGCCGTACTGTAGGTCCGAAACTTTCC
This sequence comes from Vandiemenella viatica, assembly GCA_031002005.1. NCBI lineage: Eukaryota > Metazoa > Arthropoda > Insecta > Orthoptera > Morabidae > Vandiemenella > Vandiemenella viatica. The sequence goes on along the minus strand of JARYHS010011408.1, from coordinate 286,470,089 downwards.
ATTACAATCAAACAATACAACTTCCAAACTAATAATCAGAAGCGGATAAGCTATTCTTAAAAAAACTGCACGTCATTTATCGATTTTGGTTACGTACACAGGGAGAAAAGGGGGTTGTCGCGAAAAATCACCTTCTACAAATAATCCTTTGTGTTCGTCTCGTTTTTTTTGTCTGCAATAATACCCTTCTGTCTTCATCATTGGTGCGTGCTGGGCTTATTTTCAATGTCATTTATCATTTTAATTGCGTAAAAGCCTTTCCCGTTTCATAATTGTATATATCCATACAGGTCCTTTCATTTGTTGTTGTACCACAAACCTACCCTTTTGATTCAAGTTTTTCCCAACTTACTTAGATATGATCCACGATCTGAGAGCAATGTTTCCGCGAGCGTGGTGGGTGAGTGATTAACTCTCTGGCCTCGCATTCTGGAGGACGCCGGTTCGAATCCCCGTCCGGGCATAAAGATTTGGGATTTCTATGGTTTCCCCAAATCACTCCAGGTGAATGCCGGAATGCGTCCTTCAAAAGGCCATGGCAAATTCCTTCCCGTCCCCTGTCCCCAATCCGATCCCACCTCCAATGACCTCTACATCAATGAGGCGTAAAAAAGGCAATGTTTCCTATAATATTTTGCTATTTTGTACATCGAAGTGCATCCCATATGACACGTACACCAAAAAATGAAATCCCAGAAATAAAACCTCGGTCCTTCTCAAACGAGCTTATGGAAGTTAACAGTCAAATAATTGAGGAAATATTACACACTTATCATCCGACTTGAGGTGGAGACAGAAGCGGGTTTCTCACCATGCCACCACTTTGTATTCCACCAGCACAATGCACAAGCTTCGTTGTTCCGCAGTCGACTTACATAAGTGGGACACATGTTAGCAGGAACGGGTAACGACGAAGGAAAGCTTCCGCAGCAGGGCAGTTGTGGTGGCTGAGCTATTCACTCGCGGCGGCGAATAAAAATACTGTCGACGGGTGCGCGTGTAATGGTGGACTTCCGACCGGCCGTCGCTGGTGGCAGGGTGGCAGGAAGCCGACAATGGCGGCCCCGTGACAGGTGCACAGCCCGCAGTCGTCTTTTTGTCGGCCGGCGACGTATTTACGCAACAGCACGCGTGCTAAATTCAAAGCCCTCTGCGCGGCACGGCGCGCCGAAATACTAGTCACGTCTCGCCAGTGGGTGGCGGGTGGCCTTCATAGAGAAACACAAATCACAAACCCTATTTTTTTTATTTATGGCTTTACGCCTCATCGACGTCAAATTACAGGCGGGATAGGTCTGGAGACAAGGAACGGGAAGGAATTCGGCCATGGTATTTTTGATGGAAGCATTCGCCTGGAGTGATCTGGAGAAACCATGGAAAACTCAAATCTGATGCGAACCGGTGTCCTCCCGAATGCAAACCCGACACTTGTCTACAGATCCGCGAACGACACGACAAAGTCTTTACATCCCAGTTCTGCAGTATCACTGAGCTAATACTGTACCAGCTGAATGTCATCTCGATGGGCAAGCCTTTGTCGTATGGCTCATCACGTAGGGGAGCGTCCATAAATCACGTAGCTCTATTTTGGCCTCCTGTAAACCCCTTCTTTGCCCCCCCCCCACCGTAGCCCGGTGTGGCTTTTTCCTCTAACCCCCCCCCCCCCGCATTTCAGGTAGCTTTTTTCCTTATTGATTCCAGATGTGTTGTACTTTTTTCTCTTGTCAGGCTATCTAAAATTACATACTGAAATAATTAAATGACGGAAATAAACATTCACATGATGTTGTGTGTTCTGTACCTTATTTTAATTGTGACAAATAATATGAATATGAAGCTACTTGGCTTAGCTTGGAAACCCTCCCCCCCTTTCCCTTTCTCCTCCCACGTAGCTCAGCTTAGCTTTCCAGTCAACCCCTTGCCCCCCCAGACGGAACACGTAGTTTATGGTCGCCCCCTAGTCTCTGTAAAAAATAGCATTAATAGCATTCGCCCGCAGCGATCTAGGGAAACCATGGTTTTCCATGGTTTCCCTAGATCACTCCGGGCGAATGCTGGGATGGTTCCTCACAACAGCCCACGGGCGTCTCCTGCCATATCCCGTATATCCCTTCCAAACCATTACCTTTCCGCATAGGTGCAATGCACCCTCCGCCACACACTTTTAGTGAATCGTGGAGTAATAGTAATAATAGCTCTGAAAGAGGAAAATATGCGAGACTGATCAATTTATCTAGGCACTGGAATCAAAGATGCGACAGATAGTTTTAATTTAGTAATTATTATTGCTGGGGGCAAATAATTAGGCAGAGTCACGTAAACAAAAAGAAAAGGAAATAAATGTGTTATGTCATTTGATCGGTCGTCGCACACGTCACCATTAATGTGAAGCAGATGCAATGATTTTCGAGTACCAGTTAAAGAGTTAGTTTTTCTATGCTTTTGGCACAATTCTGTCTCCTGTCAGATAAGAGCACCACAGACGAGGAACTAAGGATACCCCTTACTACTCTCTCTCAGTGGTCTGTCATTCGTATAAAAGGTTATTAAAAAACGTCTTGTTTCCGTAAAGAAAGGGAAAGAAAATAGTCATTTAAAAGGTTACGTGCAAGAAATTCAACTGTATTGTTGTCACGATGTGCAGAAAAAAAGAGAAATTTCCTGCAATGGGCTGCTAATCAAAGAATACTGTATGCAATTCCAATTTCACATCGGACTAAGTCATTTCAAGGCGACACGGCTAATACGCATCCAAGGCGATTACATGTTTGGATAACCTTAAAATACGACCTGTCTGGTAGTTGTTTTAAGGCACCCGTGCTGAAAATTTAAGGTTTCCTGTACTAATGCTGGCCTGACCTTGGATTTTTACTACAGCCTGATCTTCACCCTTAGCGAATCCTTTAAGTTTGTGAGGTACGCTATTAAAGTTCATTGGTTCCGATTGCACGTCAAATGCAATGCCAGAGGTTGTGACGAGCATCGACTTAAAGATCACAAGAATTAATTTGGCTCTCAGTGTGATAAAAGCGGTTGAGGAGAGAGGACAGTAAAATATGAATGCCTGCTAAGCGAGGAACTTGTCCCGACGCTATGCCGCCAAAGTATTTGTGGACCCGACACCGCTGGCGCCTGAATGTAGGCAGCGCGCCGGACTCCTGGCCGAGGCGCTGGCCAAACGACGCACGTCATTACATCGCAACGTTGAACTCGGCTTTCTGGACGCTCTGCTAACGACGTTCAGTGGACCAACAGCATCTGACGTCACAGCCCGTGATTATAAGACCTATACTGAACGTAGCATTCTAATCATTTATCAACTACAGCTTCTGTAAGCCGTCTTCCTTTCAACGTATTCGCCATTATCCATCTACGAGTTATTACAGCATCACAGATATCAATGACAAAGAGAATCTCAACCAAGAGCTAAGACTTTCAAACCGATATATAACAGTAAAATACACCGCTGGCCAAAACACAAGAAAAGTGCATTTTCAAATGAAATGTGAACCTATTCACATGTTTTGTGAGGTGGTGATCTGGTTAACAGTATTAAATTTAATAGAAAATCAATATTTTATACTCACACAGTGACGCTGGGTTATATGACAAGCACTAACTGATATTTTTTTACGAAAAAATACAGGTTTACAACAACGCAATTAAATTACATAAACTCTCAAGTCACGATTTTCATTCTTGCGCAACATTACCAATTCTTTTGGATCATTGATGAAAAAATAAATAGCCCACAAAAACAATTCTTGTAAAAATTGGCCAAGTCTCGTGTTCATGTAGTGACAAAAAGTTATGAGATCTTCTTCTCAGCCAAGTCTACCCTTTACAGTGTGTATTCACTTCACTTTGTGAAACAGAATGGTTTCTCTCGGTGTCATAGATCGTTTCTATAGCGATAAAAAAAATCTGATGACTTGAGCATTATGCTGGCCATCTTTTAGTTAACCTATATAAACACATTAAATATGTTGCTTTATCAAGCTTATTACTTAAAATCCAATATTTACCTCACTCTTTTTAGAATTTGACAAATATATATTATGTCCTCCATTTCAGTAAAAATTATGACTTGAACATAGTAAGCTCACTCCACAGTGAAAATCTTAGGAATATATAGTAATTAGGTTAGAAAGCGATTTCACGTTAGGGGAGGTAAGGGGTAGGGATATGGAAATTTAAGAGTTTCAGACTTTTCTTATAATATGTGGGTAAAATTTTATCTGTGTACACAATTTCAGCTTTCTACGGCTACGGGAAGTGCCTTAGAGTTTTGATGATCATCAGTGAGTGAGTGACAAAATCGCTGAAGTTTGCATCCAAAAAACATCCGAACTAAGAACAATAACAAAATAAAATTTAATACGTTTGCTAAGATTGTTGATGTCTATGCATAACAGAAATTTGAGACATGTAGCATAAATACGACCGTAGAAATTGAGGTTCAAAAATGGCCCGAATTGCTTCGAGAAAAGGGTAGACAGTGTCGCCGTTAACTCGACTTGGTGGTTTGCATGCGTTGATAATTTACACCTGATTTAAATAGCTGACAAGACAGAGGGGAATATTACCTCTCTATTAGCTGTAGGTGTGGAACTAATGGTTGACAATAAACTCATACTGTCAGACAGCTGCAATTTTTTGCTACTAATGTACCGTCCTTTAATGACCCCTTTCACGTGAAATAGTGGAATGCTAGCACCTACATGAAATAGTGAAGTACTCCAGCAATCTGCATACTTCCCATGGCTCATCTTATTACACAAGTGTTTGTCTAAAATCTTTCGACCATCAACCTGCTCTATCCAGTCAAATAATTGATAAATTACCAGTTGTCGTGTTTAGAAGGATAGCTGCAGTGCGCTTCAATATAGACATGTCACAATTAGGTGATTTAGTGGCGCCGAGAGAAAAAACCTCCGAACATATTGGCTGTCCGTACAGATACCGGGTCTGCGCTAGTAATTGGGACGCGTGTTCCAAACATGTCGCAGTAATTGCCCGCTCCGTACAAGGCGACGCTATCACAGTGGCACTCAGAGGAAGTCCTTGAGTCTGTGGACCCACAAAAAGCTCCATGCGTCGTCTAATGAGTCACTCGGTCCGGAAGGCAGCACGGGGTATTGGCTCCCGCAACAACACCGGCGGCCAGTCTGCTTGCGGCTCACATTTCACAAACACACTCAGCCAGCGGCCAGGCTAAAGGCAGACATTCACTGGATTAACTACACACTGGGGTTCATACTGTAATTCACGTCACAGCATACGGTTTCCATGTTCGCTTGCTCAGGGATACCTAGAAGCTGATGGGTGATCGGTGACGCCCTGGCCTAGCATTTTATTTTTTATTCGGCCTATTAGGTTATTCAGCCAGCAACTGCGTTTGTAATCATTTTTCTCAATTATATTAGCCTCTTCTAGTGTTATTGACGGTAACAAGTTAAAGAACTACGCAATACGGACACAACACTTGCCCTGAACCGGACTCGAACCGGCGACCGCTGCAACGCGAAGCCACCAGGGCCGGCAGCATTCGTGAGGGCGCGAGTTCGAACCCCCTTCCGGGCATACAGATTTGGGTTACCCATGGTTCATGGTTTCACCAAATCGATCCAAGCAAATGCCGGGATGTTCCTTCAAAAGGCCATGGCCAAATTCCTTCACGTTCCTTGACCCCAGTCCTTTCCCGCCTCTAATGACGTCAACGAAGCGTAAAGCCATAAACAAAAAAAGTTTATTGCGCCATGTGATCGAGGACAAGACAGCTGGGTCCCAGTTGACAAGTATCTGATTGTCCTGTGCTGAAGGTTCGCATTTCGTGAACGTCGTTAGGTAGGTTGGTGAGCGGTGTCTGTCAGACGCTGATACGGTTCTTCCGCTGCCGACGTAGTGACTGGTGGCGCTGACTAATTGCGTGGCTGACAGCGACTGCTGACGGAGGCCTGGCGACAACACGACGGCGCCTTCCTCGCAGGTAGCTCAACCCCTTCGACACATACTACATCTGAAATCTCTTACAAATAAAAGAACTGCACCATGTCTGGATCGAGGTTGGAAAAAAGGTTTTGTCGATGGTTGGTCATTGCTCTATCAGAGTAATTGTCCATTAGAATTTTGAAAACTAAACAAAATACCATATCAAGCACTTGTTCAACCTCGTCTTCGGTTCAAACGGCATGCATTCAACTGTGACTGTTCTTTAACCTTGGTAAATCCTTTCATATCTTCCACTCTACGCCACACAGTCAAACAAAAAGCAACTATTTCAAGTACTTGTTTTCCCGGTTGCTTATTGCCAATACTTCCAATCTATTCAACAGAATTTGTTGTTATTAATTTTTAATTGCCACGGAGTTAAAACTACGGTGGCAATTCTCGTAGTCATCTGATCATCACTTCTTATTTTATTTTTTAAAAATTATCTATTATAACAGGTGTGTTAAATTTCTCCCCATTTACTTTTCCAATTTACAAATTTTAATTTTAAACTCCTTAAGCGTTTCTGGTAAATTATTTATCACTTCACTTGGTAATAAGTTCCAATCCCTGACACCCTTACCAACAGAAGAAAGTTTTACCACTTCCTCATGCATGAAATCGAGTGCAAACTTGTGGTCATGGTCGCCTTTCATGCACTATTCCCAATTCTTTGACCAGTATCCCTTCAATCACCATCACCGACATACGCCCTGTAAATTCCCAGCACTCTCTTCACCCTCCTCTTTTCCATCAATGACTCCCAATTCAGCTCCTTTATCATATCAGTTACAGACTGGGTGCTGTGATAATTTCCACAAACAAATCTAGTTGCTTTTTTTTGCACACCTTCCAACTCCTGTATTTGATAACCAAAATGTGGGTACCAAACTACACCAACAGATTCAACCAATGGTCTGACCAAAGTTTTGTAACCCAATTCCCTAACTTCTCTGGTAAATCATCTCATCACCCTCTCCAGTAAGTGAAGGATTTAGTAACCTTTCCTAACACCTGCCCAATCTGATCTGTCCAGTTGAGTTTGTTATCAAACGTTATGCCAAGGTATTTACACTAAGATAATTCAACAAGCAACTCTGATCCCACCCATTAATCATAATTAACCTTTAGTATTTTATTTATGTACCTAGTAAGATGACTCTTCTTGGCTTTTATATTCCTTTCATGCTGACCTTTCATTCATATTTGGATATTCTACTCAGGGCCGGCGCTAGGAATTTCGGGCCCGGTATAAAATGGGCGACCTTTTTTATTAGCTCTACAAACTAGCCGGGGGACAACAGGCGGATTCGTGGCTTCGAAGCCGGGGCCCCCTGCAGCCGGTGATCGGGTCCCCCTTCAGCCGGCGTGCCCGGGTATATGTGACCCGCTTACCCCCCCCCCCCCAACACAGTCCCTGATTCTACCCAGCTCACGCTGCAGCTGTTCGCAGTCTCTATCTGTTTTGATCTTACTGCATATCATTATATAATCTGCAAACAACCTAAAGTCTGACCGTAACCCAACAACACAATCATTCATTTGAGTAATGAACAGCAACGTTCCAAGTACACTACCTTGTGGCACTCCCATATTTACTTCCACCTATTCTACGAGAAGCAGGTGTTCAATCCTTTCACTCACTTTTCATCGAATCTTTTCAGCTATGAACAACCCTTCCAAATTTTCAAATACTACCTGCACATGACCCGTTCCCAGACACACTACCATTCAAGTAGCAACCTGAAGAAAAATTGGTGTACTACACTGACGCCACTATTTTTGTGTCATCCGCTAACACAGACGTGAAACAGGAGATTAGGGTAGCGTGTCGCGTTGTTGTCCACGGCGAAGACACTTTGTGGGGCCTCCGCAATTCGTTACCGGAACGACCGTGGGGCTCAAAGGGACGGACTCGCAGCAGTCTTGTAACATCTGCGGCCGTAGCACGCTTAACGACTGGGAACGCCAGACATCGTAAAGCCGAGCAGGGCGCGAAGTAGCGAGTTAGCATCGCGACCACAAAGCGAGGCGGGCAGTCTCCTCTCGGCTGGCTGCTGCATGCGCCTCGAGACGAATAAAATAAGAAATGTTTTTGAGTTGAAGCAGTCAAGAATAGACAGAGGGAAGCGCCACTATTTTTGACGTCGGCGCGGAGGATGCCAAGAGCGTCGGCGTCGGGACGCCCTACAAGACAGCCGCAGCCAACCAGACCGCTGTCACCGCGCGCGCCGGCCACGGGACGCGCATTCCTGCCAACCCACCGAAACGAAAAAAAGTCTCGACCAGCTTCCGGACAAGAGAACCTGCCAGTCACTTTCAAACTTCCCACAACATTTAACTATAAAACATTAACATTGCTTTTTAATCACCAAGTACATCGCTTCATTTCCTCAATCGAATTTGCCAAACTGCTAGGATACAAAGCAAACTTAGCACTCATGGACACTTAACTTTTTACTGAAACTGGGAGAGATAAAAAAAAATACGAGTCTTAAAAAAAGATTCCTAAATTCACTATTAAAGTATAATTGACGGCTTCGCGCTCTCCAGACGTGATTGGCTAAATTAATTTGTATTGAACGTCACCTAATTTTTACGATTAATGAAACAACTACTGGCCGATAAAATTTTTAAAATAATGAGGTTTTATTTTGAACAGAAACAACTATTTCGTAGGCATTGGCATTAACGGAATTTACTCCCTTTCTTCGTTGATGACAAATATTTTTGAACTGAGCTTTCCTTCAGTGTCCTTCATATTTATTCTCCAACGTATAAAAAAAATTATTTTGACTTGTCAGAAGAGCAGATTATAATAACCTAGTGGATTCCGGTTGCTACTTGCATGGTTCTATGTCTGGGAATGGGATATGTGCAGGCAGTATTCGACAATTTGGATAGGTTGTTGATAGCTGAAAAGATTCAGCGAGGAAAGGGTTGAACACCTGCTTCTCGCGGGAAAAGCCAAGAAGCAAAGTGTTAGTGTTGCAGTAGGAAATACAGTATGAAAAGAGGTGGAAGTAAATTTGGGAGTGTCACAGGATTCTGTATTGGGACCGTTGCTTTTCAACTAGATTATGAAATGTATACGCTTCTGCTTATGGCTTTAACGCCTCGTTGATGTCGATGTAAAAGATTGAAGGCAAGGAATCAACCTGGTGTTCGCCTTGGAACAGTGTAAAAAACAAATCTGGATTGCTCGCCCTGGCTTCGAACCCACGACCTCCCGAATGCGATGACAGAACATTACCGCTCACCCACCACGCTCGTTATGAATTACCTGACGAAGGCAGCGGACGTTGCTGCCGAAACTTTGTTTATTAAAGAAATTATGTTTAATAAAGATAATATCCGGCAGATAACGCGTGAAGATCGTGTTTCTTTTAATGTCGTATTATTTTTATGACCCTTTTCTCGCCTAGTTTTATGTAAAATATTTAATGGAACCAAAACGAAATGCCGCAAAAATATTAAAAAACGTGTGAAATACTACATAGATTAAAACAGTAACGTACATATAATGTTTATGACGTATGATGTTATGCTAGTTTCTTATTCATGTCGATGGTTATGAGGCAAATTTCACTAAGAAGCTTTATGAAATGACACTCATAATTTATTCTCAGTATAAATAACGAACACACATATATATTGATTATCGAGTTACTTTTTGAGCGTGATAATTAAGAATAAATATCGAACTAATATGCCACTGGTTGTTTAGATTCTGCGAAGCCCAGATTCCACTTCCAAACAAACAAGCGAAGTATTTCAGAGGGAAGGAATGTTAGACGCTGTGCTCCTGATGAAGGACAGGTCTATTCGTATTGTGATTAACCAACTCTCGAAGAACTCAATAAAAGAAGTCATAAACCCGTAAATTCGCTAATGTACTTACAACTCTTTTATTAACAAAAACAAAAGCCAAACAGGTTCATTATCGTAAATATCGGACGCGTTTAACGCTCGCGCCGTTAAACGCTAATGGAACGCGTAAGTGTAATGGAGATACTATACTTAGACGAGCAATCGTCTCCGGGCAATATAATGTATAATTAAACGCGAGACAGAGCTGAAAGAACAATGGTCGGAGAATGCGACCGGTTAAAAGGGCCAAACAGAATAGTCAGAACTGGATGTGGCGGGTGGGACAGTGGATACAACACCAACGACTAGTTGGCGAAAACGATTGGTAGCTCCACTTTGCAGTTCTAGAATCCACCCACTAAGAAATGTGTAAAATCGGAGTCCAAAGATGAAGTATGCGATCAGTTGCTGTGTGAATACGGTAGTTATACTACAAAAGCGAAATTCAGTGCCAGTTTTACGTCAAGGGTCATGTTCCGCAATGATCCTTACTAAATTAGACACACGTAATAAATAATAACTCTTTTCCTTTAGTTTTCGTAACCGTTTCGGTTCGATCGGCGAATCATCTTCAGGTACCGAATTGAAAACTGATTGAAAATTAAAAATTATAAATTAATCGAAATTATTTGAAATTGCAGTATTATTATATACATCTGATTCAAAATTTAGCAATGAAATGTTATAGATTTATTGAATTCTGCTAAAACATTTTATCGCATTACGCAAACTGGTTCTACTGACAATATAGATACAGTGTATAGTGCCAAAGAAAATAACAAAAGACCTCCTCTTGAGAATCTTTGTTAGCTATCTGTTTTTAATTGGTTTAAGCCTCGTTGATGTCAAGGTTTTTTAGACTCGACAAAGAAGATAAAGGAGATAAGGAATAGGAAGGAAATCGGTCATATCCATTTGGAGGAATTATTCGCCTGGAGTGATTTCGTGAAACGACAGAAGAAAAAAAAATCTAAATGGTCTGACAGGGATTCGAACATCCATCTTCCAGAATAACCGGCCACCTACCATGCTTGGTGCTGTTAGCTAGTTATCAGAAGGCCACAAAGTACTCCATGTCCTACATGAGTAACGACATATCTAAGTACTTAACCTATTAATGTGATGGAAGTGTTCAAGTGTTTACACGTATTAATTCGAAACGTCAGCGATAATGCCTTATCACAAACAAAAGACTATGCATCTGAAACACGAGCTAACCACAAAGGACGTGGGAAACGACATTCTTCCAAACGGTCAAGCTGAACGAGCTGGTGTGATAGGGAATATCGTTTCCTTTACGTAATGCGTATCAAAGCGATAAGAGTTTCTCCGAGATAACTCACGGTAACACAAATATCAGTAAAGTCAAATAATGCTAAAAGTGTCTGCACAGTCTGGTGCTGGGAGCGGCTAGCTTTGATGATATCTCCTGGAAACACTACAAATCTGACAAGAACGACATTAGAAACATGTATATTGAAACTAATTACAAGATGCCTGTTTGTGATAGGATGTTTGAAATGTTTGTTGACTCTTTTCTGAACCACTCAGTAATTCAGTGGCTTACAAAGACGAATACAAATGTTTCGAAAAGCCGTCTATAACTTATACCACACAAGTACTGAACACTATCAGCATCTAATTTCCTTTTTCAAGTAAACGGAACTATACTAATGGCGTTTAGTTTCTTCTCCTCTTCGTTATCGGCCATCTGAGGACCACGAAAAGCAATCCTGTGCATTCATGTCGATGCTTCTTTTCTTGACTTCCAATAGTTCTTCATGCTTTCAATTTGCTGTTTCCTCTTTCTTCCGTCCATATATTATTAAATTTCTTCTTCTCCTTCTCCTGGAAACCCTTGAAATTTTGGATGAATCTCCTAAAACTTGCTCTATCTTGTGTTAAATCTTCGGTTATTCCTATCTCAATCATATCTTTCTTTACTCCTTGGATCCACTGTTTGCCCTTCTTACTTTTATAAGATGGTTCAAAATTCTTTTTATAAGTCTGTTGTTATCTATTCTCATTATATGACCAAAAAAAAAAACTGATTCTCCTCTTTCTGATCGTGTCTCACATCCTTCTTATTTATATAGATCTTTATTCCTCCGTTGTCTAAGCTCACCATGCCTTCGGTATTCCAGGTCTTCCCAACCTAACTCCTTCGACATCGCACTTACGCTTTCCCTCCAACTATATACAGGGTGTTACAAAAAGGTACGGCCAAACTTTCAGGAAACATTCCTCACACACATACAAAGAAAATATGTTATGTGGACATTTGTCCGGAAACGCTTACTTTCCATGTTAGAGCTCATTTTAATACTTCTCTTCAAATCACATTAAACATGGAATGGAAACACACAGCAACAGAACGTACCAGCGTGACTTCAAACACTTTGTTACAGGAAATGTTCAAAATGTCCTCCGTTAGCGAGGATACATGCATCCACCCTCCGTCGCATGGAATCCCTGATGCAGCCCTGGAGAATGGCGTATTGTATCACAGACGTCCACAATACGAGCACGAAGAGTCTCTACATTTGGTACCGGGGTGGAAGAACATGGGGCCCAATCAAGACATCACCAACAATTCCTGCCCACGCGTTCACAGAAAATCTGTGAATCGAGGAATTACAGTACATAGTAACGAAACTAAAATGAGCTCTAAAATGGAAAGTAAGCGTTTCCAGACACATGTCCACATAACATATTTTCCTTGTTTGTGTGTGAGGAATGTTTCCTGAAAGTTTGGCCGTACCTTTTTTGTAACACCCTGTATACCTGTCACGAATCGTGCGGCTCTTGTTTGGACTTTCTCCGATGCCTTCATTAACCTCTTTTGATGGGGACCCCATACAGAACAACAGTATTCTAAGTGAGGACGCACTAGCGACTTGTATGCAATCGATTTAACTTCCGGATTATATTTTTAATCCCAGTCCTGTTGCTTCAAATGGTAATTGATATCTGAGCACTTCAGTTGTCCCACACGAGAAAGAAACGTACGAATTTTTGCGTGACAAGTAGTTACGGTTTCATTCCTATTTCGTAGTGGCTATGCGGATATGGGCGGTATAACAAGTGTATTTGTGTGCGGGTGACCACGGGTAGTGGCGACCGCGCACCTGCCGCGCGCGCCGTCCAATCAAGCCGCGCCGCTCCTGCTTTACATGTGAATGCGACCCTGCGACGCCGGATGTGTACCCAGTCTTGCCGAGGACCGCTCCGCTTCCGGAAGGAAGGACGCACGCTCGCCCGCCGCCATTCTGGCTGCTTCGAATTTATTTGCATGCTGTGCAGAACGGCTCTGCTCCGGCTGTAAATTCTCGCCTACGCGTGAAAAGGCAAGGGAAAAACACTTTGCATAAACGCCCTTTGCAGTGGAACAGCAGCCGCGAGGAACGGCCTTTCTGCTGGTTTGCCCGCGAGTGCCATCGCTCTTCCCCTGTCCGCCGTACTGCGCGTTAGAGGGAAAATAATAGATATAAAAACATCGCATCGAATACGCGGCGCTGAAATATCCCTGCTTCCTACATCCAATTACATGTTCAGATGCTATGCGTGACTTCGGGACTACAGGTCTGGCGCTGAAAGCACCTCTTATATATATATATATATGTACTAGCTGTTTTATATATATATATACAGGGTGTCCAGAAAAGGACTCCCTGATTTCAAAATTAAATATCTCGAAAACAAAGATCGATAGAGGAATGAAGTAAACGGTATGTTTATTGTGACAGCTGTAAGAAGTGTATACAGCAGTGTGAAATAATAGTTACAAAAGCTGCTAACAGATGTTTGTTTTCGAGATATTTAATTTTGAAATCAGGTAGTCCTTTTCTGGACACCCTGTATATATATATATATATATATATATATATATACTAGCTGTTAACCGCGACTTCGTACGCTTGGACTTAGAATTTCATTGCTAGAATTGGATACACAAAGCTGAAAGTTACGTACGATATGTCCCAAACAACACCGAACAACCCTCGAACCTGTCTCATGACTAAAACTGTTATTCATACCGGAAAAAAAAGTATCCTGTTTCCTTCCTAAAGATACAAAGTATTTCCTTGACAAATTCCATCAATATCGGTAAAGACATTTAGTCGTCAAAACGTAATAAAAAGACGAAGACTTCCTTTCGCATATATAACATTATTAGTTTAGATCACACATGAACTGTCGTAAGTAAAGTAAACGCGTAAGGCACTGTTCTACTGCTTACGATTTACCACACATTCCACCCCTATCTTTGTGTATTTCAAGTATTGTTTCAGGGGAAGCTAGATTCGATTCGATATAAAGTATTACCTATTAGTTGTTATTATTATTATTATTATTATTGGGGCTTAAAGGCGCGTCGACAGCGGGGTCATTAGCGCCCTATGGCTATTAGAATTACAATACTAGATTAAATGAACACTACAAAAAGTGAATACCGCATCTAACGGATATAATGTATAGTTAGTAAGAGACCAAAATGCACATTGATCTTTTCCATGTTTGAAATGCTTGTCAATATTAACTTTTAGACCAAAGAACAATACAAAAATTCTTATCAGTATATTCATACTCGTGGTAGTGAGCCATTTTTTTTTCTTCTTTTACACTACTACGATAACACAGCAATATTAAACAACTGAGGAGAAAAGACAGAACTATGAAAAGACTAAGTGCTCTTACTTATATATCGACCAAATAAGGAAAATGATAAAGCTATAAAGAAGTAATACTGCATTTCAGATTTCTACAGTCTATGGCATGCAATGAAATATATCGCTCAGCTGTGTTGATATTTGTACGGCTAGATAACTGTCTTCTTTTGGTATGAATCCATCTGTACTGTTCAACGGACCAAAGCTTTAGATCGACAGAAACCGACGGGTTATTAATTAATTACTATGTATTTCTGAACTGACCACTAGCTAAAGATTGATTACTATTTAAGGAACAAGAAATATTTTGTATGCTATTTTCACGATCAACTTCATTTCTCGTATAGAATAGCTGTTTCGGAAAGCCGAGACAGAATTACATTTAAGGATCCTTCCTTAAACTCCTGCAGATTATACACAAGCTAAAGTAACAATAACCTCATAATGTAAAAACTTAATTACTAAATATGCTCCTTTGCGAGGAAAATATCAGAAAAGTAAAACATATGCACGAGATCCATTTCCTCGCTGCCTACTGCGGCAGAAATCTAAAACTGTTTTCCATAATGCCACTTGAAGGAAACAGTTGTCTATTTTTGATAAGAACAACATTGACAGGGATCCTGCTAATCAAATTGGAGTTCACACGTCACGCAAAGCGTAAATCAAACGCATGCTGGAAGATTCATAGTTTCCCGACAGGAAAATTACAGCGTCCACCTAGCGGGAGAACGTTCTGTGCCCTACAACCAGATGGAACGTGCAATTTGACCGCAACTCCGGAGTAATAATGTGCGGTTTGTGGTAATGCCGGCACACAATAACGCATCCAATATTTAGCCCGGGGGATTGTTTACACGATGGCTATTCATCACGAATGACAAGAAATACTCTACTATCTTGGATCATATTCTCCACACGGATGACGGAACTGCAGCAATCGATTCATAACGTGTATCAGAAACGTTTCCCACGTTCGGAACTGCATTTTGCAGGTCACGGATTCTATACTGGCCCAGCCGTTGGTGGTTTCGTTTTCTTCTATTTCTCCGTTAAATCACGGCATGATTTATTGATAAAGGATACGAAAGATGCCTTACCTTGTCCATAATGTTGTTCCTGAGCTCATTTTTCGTTTAAGACGACCTCAAAAAAGGAAGGGAAGAGAAAAACAAAAAAAAAAAAAATACGAAAGAAATAATAAGAAAACGTATATGCCACTAATTTAAAAATCAAATGTATACTATTGATGAAAATACGAACACTTATCAAATACGGGATAGCCCCGATATTCTTTTAGTAATTTTTACGGAAACGAAATGTCATCATATTTGTAGACTGTCCAAGGAAAATATATTATTTTTTTTTAGACATGTTGTTTTTTTTAAGATTTTTATTGTTTTTTTTAAGATTTTTTTAAAGTTTTTTTTAAATTCTATACGTCCAGTTCAATGGATAGCGTACGATACTCTAGAATACAAAGCCCGTAATTTCAAAAGAATTAATGAGCTTTGATCATATATGTATTTATAGTAACACGCTTAGTTATTCCATATTCCCTTCGCTTTTGCTGTTGATAAACTAACTGCACTATCAGGTCACAAACAAACCCACCACAAAAACCTCAAATTAGCTCCTTGGTGTGTCGCACTGGCAGGTAAATTTAGTTATCGCATTTCTGTAAATTACTCAATTTTCCAGTCTAATTAATCACACGACCAAACGCGTTAATTACATAATCAGCTGATACCTTTGTAACACATTGCGCAGTAATGAGTACATGCGTTTCGCAACACACAGTACTGATAATTTGACGAAATAAAATTAATATCTGCGCGGGTCTGATTATATGGCGTCGCGTTGTCTAATAACAGTGATACGAGGTAATTATTCATTGCACAGCGTTTCTGGACGGCCAGCAAAAAGTGAGCCCTTTATTCAATAACCTGGCTAAAATTAGTGTGGTGCACTGGGGAAATGAGTACTGCCGTCCTAGGAGGCAGTAGGTGCGGTTCGTTACCATGGCAACCGCAGACTCATCAGTCAGCATCAGGGCCACCAACCCCTCCCCCCTAAAAAGCATCCCCCATTACGCCGCTGTAATATGCACCAGCGACGGGTGGCAGCATTGACCAAACCCCCAAAGCCCTCCAATATGAGTGATGCGTCAGGCTGCCAAATTGACACCAATTACCAGGAAAACTGCCTACTTAGACGTGGACTCCCCTGCCCCCCAGGCACGCAGATCAGGCGAGGGCGACGCAGCCATGGGGGGCGATTTTTTGTGTTGCAAGTTTGACACTGCGGGGAGGGTGTCGGCCGTGCGAACTGCACTGATTCACGACAACAATGTCCAATACGTCAGAAATATAAATAAACAAATTAAGTCCTCTCCATCTCTTTGGGTTTTACGTCACTTCATATGTGACTCTGAATTTGTGGTTGTTGTTGTAGTAGTTGCTGTTGTAGTAGTTGTTGTAGTAGTAGTAGTTGTTGTTGTTGCTGTGGTAGTTGTTGTTGTGGTTGTAGTAGTAGTTGCTGTTGTTGTTGTTTTGAATAGTATTAAGAACGCAATGTAATAAAAAATTGCGACATTAAATTTGAAGTAACTGTAACTTACTCGGTAACTAGGTCGACCTTTTTTAAAAAATAAAAATAAAATACAATTTATAATATTTTCTTGATCAAATATTTTGAAGATGAAATAAACAGCATGTCAGCATAATAACGTATATCTTAACTGTTATATCTACAAACATTAACGCTCATTTATTTAGGGGGCATCCACAAATTACGTGAGGTGTTTTTCCGGATTTCTAGACCCCCCCCCCACTCCCCCCTGTTGAGATTTTATGAGATCTGGCCGGACCCCCCCCCCCTCTGGTGAGATCTGGTCCGTGAGAACCTGAAGACACTTTATTTTCTTGTATTATTATATCTCTGTTTTTCTAGTCATGTTGTTGGGCACATCGTAATTACCATCCGTCATCGACTTTTCAATTATTTAAAAACGATTACAGTCATCTTCTGCTGTTTTTAATTAATTATCCCATAGTCATCGAAGGTAGTAACCTTTCTGTAGAAAAACATTTGCCAGTGTGGAACCTGAGATTAACATGAATGTTACTGTGTTGCTTCTGAGCAAACCACCAACCATTCCGTTCGGTAATGCGGCATAACGTGTTTTGATGGACAATGGGAAGAGGTATTGGCATAATGGTCAAGCAGCATTACATAGCTAAACAATCTTCCATTAAACTTGTAACTCTTTTCTATAAGTTTACCTATAGATCCATTTGTGTTATGTTTGACTTTTTTATAATGTAAAAGCTTTTGGAATCTCGTAAGCTAAATAAATAACTTTGCTCAAAAATAAACTTTTGAAACTAACTTTCGAAACTATAGTAGGAAAAAAATGAAATTAATGTAACAGAAATAAACATCCGTTTTCAATTGCTTCTACCTCATTACAATGCAATGATTCTACTAAAGTGTTTATCAGACAAGCGTTATCACTTACTGCGATATCTTTTACCGAAAGAAGCAGTCTTGCACGTAAAATTAATCGCATCTCAGCATGTCATTACGCTGTTTGATTAATGCTCTTATATCGTTTCAAATCAGATGTACACAATATTTTACACTAATAAAGTTTATTTCTTAATTGCATTCGAAACATTAGTTCATTTAGAATTCATCGATGTTCCTTTGTTGTCATGCTGCACTATTGAAGCCTCTCATTTGCGTTTAACATTTTTTTATATTTTCTTAATTAACTCTGTCCCTTAAGAGAAGTGTTTAGAGTATTTTTGAGGGTGTGGATAGTGATGTGTTTATTTTAACTGGAAGCCAGTTAGGAATTGGTCGGTCGGTAGATTTTGTAAACCTGTATCTTCCTTCGGTGTCCAGTTTTTAGGCATAAACCGATATTTCCACAACATTTGCGTATAGTCGTCTAAAACTACACTAAAGATGTATGGAAATCAGCCCAGTCCCATGACGAGCTGGTTTCTCTGCGAAGGCCAGGGCCGATTTCTTTCCGCATCTCTCCCCCACTCTTCTCTGTAGACTTTAATGACCTCTTCTTCGCAGGACTGAATAGCCCCAGCCAAAAAATAAATAAAAAAAGAACACACGCCCTTCTCACGTCTGGCACATCTGTGGAGTAACTTACTCGCCATATTGCAGAACGTAATTGGTTTTCGCCTCCTTAATTTTGTTTTACGCGCCGTAAAAGCCTCGCGTAAGGTTAAATGCAATGTAATACCTGAAACTCATCATACTTAGCCGCTCGAAATCTGCATCACATTCCACAAAAATGCAGAGTGGCGCATTAAACATCCCATTTCCTGTAGGTGACAAGTACCATCTTCTTCCACTAATGGCTCCGCAAGTGAACAAGCAAACAGAAAACATATCGAAGCTGGGAGGTTGCGTGAATTTATTGCACACGAGCGGCGTCACCGAGTGCAGACATTTCTCTCCGGGAGCTTAGGAAAAAAGATACAGCACATAAATCAGTGGTGTTGCGAATGGTGGTGAGGGAGCGGGTAGCCGGGCCAGGCGGTGCTCGCATTAACATAAGGGTGGCCTGCGTGATGTATGCGACCGGCACGCCACTAATGTATTCACAGATATCCTGTCAGTCAGTCGCCGCACAGCCCCCGGCCGGTCCATCGAGGGCCAGATCGATGCTGCCAGAGGTCCCCCCCCCCCCCCTCCCACCTCCAGGCCTCGGTTTTGATTATCATCTCCACAGTGTTTGGACACTTATCGCAGGGTCGACTGGGTGCTGCACTTTTGTGTGTCTGGTGCCTGCACGGAGGGTAAATTGCCAGGACATGCGTAAACACTACAAGCGATGCTCCAGAACCGCACTTCACGGGAAGGGGTCACAAGTAGTATTGATAACATACATTGGAGTTTAAGCAAGGGAGCACTACGGACTTGCAAATCAGTGAGGGTTAAAACCATGTAACTTTAATTGCGATGGCATACACGCTATGGCGGCAATATCCCTACGAAGTAATTTTTTTCCAGTTTCCTTTGCCCATTTTCGACCTCTGAAAACTCCTTTGGTAAATTATTCATCACTTCTCTTGGTAATTTATCCCAATCCCTGATCCCCTTAGTTACGAAAGAAAATCTTCCCACACTTTTATGCTTAAAATCGTGTGACAGATTGTGGTCATGGTCATCTTTTCCCTTCCATGTACACACGTTGACAATAAATTTGACCACCGCTGAAAACTTCTACCACTCTTATTTTGCAAGATATGACATCAATGTCATCCCAGGAAACAGTAATGCAATACTGGAAATCCAGTATTTCGTTACTGCTTCTTAGGATGACGTTGATGTCAGATTGTGCAAAATAAGAGTGATAGAATTTTTCAGCGGCGGCCAAATTTATTGTCAAAGTGTGTACCTCTCCTAATTTTTCTACCAATATCTTTCCACGCCAACATGCACCTTGTACATAAATTCTCATGACTCTCTTCAACATCAACATATCTTCTAATGAATCCCACTCCAGCTCCTTTATCGTATCTGTTACTGGTTGTATTCTATGGTAATTTCCAGAGACAAATGTAGCAGCCTTTCTCTGTACCCCCTCCAACTCCTGTATTTGATACCATAAATGTGGGTCCCATCCTACATTACCATATTCAAACAATGGTCTGACCAAAGTTTTGTAGCTCAGTTCCCTTACTTTTCAGTATCATCCTCTCACCACTCTCAAATAAGTGAAGGATTTCGAAACCTTTTCCTACTATCTGTCCAATGTGTACTGCCCAGTGTAGTTTGTTTTCAAATGTCATGCCAAGGTATTTACATTTCAAGTCTTCAACAAGCAATTCACTGAACATGGTGGGTGAGCGGTTAACGTTATGGTCTCTCATTCGCGAGGACGCCAGTTCGAATCCCCGTCCGGGCATCCAGATTTGGGTTTTCCATGGTTTCTCCAAATCACTCCAGGCTAATGCTTCCTTCAAAAGGCCATGGCCATGGCCGAATTCCTTCCCGTCCCTAGTCCCATCCCGCCTCTAATGACATCGACGTCGACGGGGCGTAAAGCCATAAGAAGAAAAAACAAGCAATTCTTTCCCCGCTTTATAATCATAATAAACTTTTAGTTTTTTTATCTGCGTACCTAATAAGCTGTCTTCTTTGAATGTATATTCATCCCATGTTGACCTTCCCAGCTAGATATAAAGTCCAGATCACCCTGCAGTGGTTCACAGTCTTTGATCCTGCTGTAACACTATCAAGCCTGGTGGGTGGCAGGTAAAATTCTGAGATAGCATTCTAGAGGAAGCCGGTTCAATCTACGTCCAAGCTTCCAGACATAGACCTTACATTAACACTTCATACGAAAGACGGCGGGCTTTCTGCATACAGCCCTTGAATAGTTTCTTTCCCATATCTTGATCAAAGATCTCTACGAGCTCTGATAGCTTCGTAGTCAGCGAACTTCAATGTTGTAGCTACAAAAACTTTCAAGTTTATTTATCCTTAATTAGCGAAGTGAAAATCATACACGGTTTCAAGAGTTTCAGCATAGATACACTCTCCAGACGTCAGAACATGATTACTGTTTCGTAACCAAATGGCTTTCGCTGGCTTTCACAACTGATCTGTCCAGCACTGTTGCATCAGTTGGAAAGGTAAGTTGTGAAATCTCTTCAAGATTAAAATAGGACTGTGTTGGAGGTACAACAGACTTACAAATGCTGTTGTCTGAAATAGCAGTTTTGCTCTTTTTAAACACCAAAATTTTATGCAACGGTTATAAAGAAATCGCACTGCGGTTCCCCAGGAATGATACATATAAAGCTTTTAAATGCCGTCCCTAGTAGTGTGGAGGATAGCACGGTATTCGCGTGTTGTGGGGTTACAGGTTTGAGTCTGGACGAGGAGGTACTTAAAAACAAAGGAAATTTTTTTTAAAAGCTACATATTTTCAAATTAAAAAAAAAAAAAACAACCTTATCCCCTTCAAAATGCTCTCCATTACAACAGTCGTAAACATGAGTTTTTTCCCATAGCGTCATCTTTGTAAGCTGTTTGCAACATTAAAACTGTTTCAGCAGCATTTTTTATGGAGTAGAAAACAAAATTTCACAGCTGTATGTTGTTCGCTTAAATTTGCCATCATCAAAAACGAAACAATGACAGAACAGCGATAGCAAAAAACAATCACCGCACATTAACAGAACAAGCCAGGTCGACAACACAGGCGGCACTGAATTGACAATGAGTTCGCTATAAACGCCTAGTGACAGAAATGCATACTAATCGAGCCCCGCCCACAGCAATGCTATTCCGGTTATTTTTGGGTTACACCTCGTAGGTGGTATTAATTAAATTTTGCTTCTGTCCTGTGTGGTACACACTTAGTGGAAACAATGCACTACAAAAATTGAATGACCGGAAGAATCATAAGATCGCTGATGCTGGGTGTACGTTCAGGAAGTCATACGCGGGTTTTCATTTAAAATAAATCGCTGTATTCGGCTGGAGTAAGAATAACACTAAAACGAATCTCACAAGAAATCTAGTAGGTACTCTTTAAACTAGTAGCTCAACAGATTCACCTCACTTCAAGTCTTAATGTAGGTGTCGGGGGAAAGAGCTAATATAACTAGTAGATCCGGGTATAACCTGTTACCTTGCTACTCTTTTATGTAAATAATGTTAACAGGCGATTCTTCTGTAACATTGCCCAAATTCACAATTTATTTTTATCAAGTTTTTCTCAGAAAAAAAAAAAAAAAAAAAACTTAAGCTCAATATTATTCCTGCGAACAAATCGTTTATACCCTCCCTTAGTTATTAATCACATCTATAAAACTTTTTTTCCGTAACTGTCACATTCAACGTCGCATCACTATACGAGATATCTAGCTCCCCTCTGGAAAAGTTATATAAAATCTTTGAGAAGAAAAACAAAACTAAATCTTCTAGGAAAAAAGGTGAGTTTGAGTGAGTGGTACGGGCGGGTGAGAGTACGGAGAAGAGAAAGGCGTCATCTTAATGCTGATTACGCGGAATACATTATCTCGAGGCAGGTTAGCATCTCCTCATTATACAACCGCACACCGAGGAATGTTTTAATTAGCGCCTTACGTAACAAAGGAACAACACCGAGAGCTGCGTGGACTATGTCCCTGTTAATCTTCCGCATCATTACCACTGACTAGGGGAAACGGGACAGTTCGAACAATACCTCTCGATACTTTCTAACCTGACGTTAAACAGAAATAAAGAAAATCAAGAATCGGAGGTGCTGATCGTTAACAAGAACTAGCCAAAATGGTAAATTAGACCATTCATTAGATTGGTTTGTTAGTGAAAATATAGGCGTATACTAAAAGTAACTATGAAAGGGATTTCAAGTATTTGACAATAATGATGTAGAAATTCAACACAGAGGTTTCATTCTGTATCATTGAGTTTCAAAAATTGCAAATGGCACCAAACCTGGTGGATGAGAGATCAAAGATCTGGTCTGCAGGTCGCGGATTCCATTCCGGGTCAGTCTACGAAGATTTTTGTTTTCCATATTTTCCCGAAATCAGTCAACGCGAACGGCGATGATATTTTGAAATTGCCAAGGTTAGGTTCCTATCATTTCTTTGCCCTGAAACCTCTTAACTCCTCAAATGACCTCAACGACAACAAACAGTTAACCTTAAGTAAAAAACCTAATAATGTCTGATTTAATTGAGACCAAGTGGAAGTTGGATCTGTAATCAAGTATGTAAGACTAAATTTAAGCTTTAATATATTTTTCACGTGTGATTGATAGACCACTTTGAGTTATCGGAAATAATTATATTATCCTTTCCCAAAATAAGATCTTCAATTACATTTATAAATTTAATTCAGACTGAGTTCGGTTTTTTTAATGATTTTTCGCCTATTCGACGTCATTAGAGGCGGGAAGGAACTGGACAAAGAACCGGAAGGAATTCACCCATGGCCTTTTGAAGGAAGCATCCCTGCATTCGCCTGGAGTGATTTGGTGAAACCATGGAAAACCCAAATCTGGATGTCCAGACCGGGATTCTAACCGCCGTCCTCCCGAATACAAGGCCATATCGTTAACCACTCATCCACCACGCTAGGCACGGCTTTTTAGATGACAGCAGCTAGGTCAAGAAACAGCTATTGAGCCGTTTAAATATGTTTTATTTAGTTAAAATATTACAGAAGTTTAAAATTTCTTAGTGTTTCTCTAAGGTTGAAAAGATCGTACTGAGCGTGTGAGTGTGGTATAACGCTATAACGCTGTCTTAGCAATCGGAAAGGCGTGGGTTCGAATCGTGGTTCGGCCATCCAGATTTGGATATTCCACGATTTTCCCAAATCACTCCAGGTGAATGCCGGGATGATTCCTTCAAAACATCATGGTCAAAGTCCTTCCCATTTTTAAGGAAACATCTTACGTACATCATTGATGTTTTTGAATAAAATTCCTCAATGTACGAATTTTGTGGTAATAGTATGTCGTTGGACCATAGATTGGTATTGTTAGTTGCAATATCGCAGAGCAGACTATTTGGTTATGTTGCGTTGTATATTTTTTCCTTGGGCTTTACGCCTCGTTGACAGCCAGGTCATTAGAGGCGGGATGGGATTGAGGCAAGGAACGGGAAGGAATTCGGCCATGGCCTTCTTGAAGGAAGCATCCCGTCTGGAGTGATTTGGGGAAACCATGGAAAACACAAATCTGGATGCCCGGACTGGGATTCGAAGCCGCGTTCTCCTTAATGCGAGGCCAGAACGTTAACCGTTCACCCACCACGCTCGGTATGTTGCGTTGTAGTAACAAGAACAGATGTTAACCTGAATGTATAAGAATTGAGTGATAAATAAAGAAAATATACAAATGTAAGATTAAAAATCAATAGAAGAAATAATATTCTTACGCATTCCTTGCCTGCAGACCTTCCCAGCTATAATGACCTAGACGTCGACGAAGGGTAAAGATAGAAGGGGAAAAAAAGCAAAGATCATCAAATGCCACCCTGTGCAATAGACCGGAATACCAGAAGTGTAAGGGCAAAGTGTAACGCCTTATTCTGGCAAATCAACAAGTGACAGAATAATCTTACAATAATTTTCCATGTTGCAGATGCGTCCAAAGTGACAACTGGAGGAACAGCAGTGTAGAAGCGAGCCGCGCGGCAAATCGCCCGCGAGATATTGCAGCGCAGAGTGGCCCGAGAGGGTAACGGCCAAAGTTACTGCGCCGTCGGCCGCCGCTCTTAAACTCGCCAAAACGCTTAGAAGTTCCTCGCGCTCCATCCTTCAGACCCCAACGCCACCACGCCAAAAAACAATTGAATTAAACTCGCAGTCATTATGCAGTGTGCAAATGAAATAGAAATCCTATGCAAATAATGTCAGGAAATCCGCGAGGAGGTGTGGGCGGGGCGCTTCTGAGCTGCTGTTTCGTTCGCTCGGAACAACGACTTCCTCGAGCGCCACTCGGCAGTACGCGAGTGGATCTACTGTGCAGTTTCCGCCCGCGTGTTCTAATTGTACACCCGCGGGTGTTACTCCACACCGGCAGTGATTTATGCTAAGTAAATAAGATCTGTATCTGAGTACTCGCAAATGCCGAATGAAATTCAGCTCCGCCGCAGCAGAAAGGTTGTGTGTTGATCGCGCAGATATGCACGCAAAGCCAGAATCGTAAGTGGTATTCGAGATCAAATATCAGTTTATTCTCGACTACTTAACACAAGCTACAACTTAAATAACTCGTATTTCCCTAACCTGATCTCACATCGCAAACCCAACAACTGCCTATTCGCCGATTTCATTTTTACCTTACGTATGAAAAGAGTTGTGTTTTGGACATCAAAAAAAAAACTAATACCTAGAAACTCTATTTAAAATAAATCACAGTGATTGACTTCAATCGTTGCAATTGTAAAGCGCTAAAAAACAGCACTTTGGACAGCATTATTACTAGCATAAGGAGGTCTTTCGAAGTGAATATTGTTAGGTGCTGCATGGTCTGTACAATATCCACATGTAGTTGGATCCTTGCTAGATAATTCTTCTTTGTGGCTACACCACTTCTCAACCTATTTATCCCTCTGCATGGTTCCAGTCGAGATTTATACCTCTACAATTGTCATACGTGACTTAATCTACATCGACATATACTTGAGGGTGGCAACTTTCAGCGGTACATCCAATGCAGTCATCGTCCTTAGGAAACCTTTTCTAGATTTTAACCTTTGTTTGAGGAGTTGATGTCCGGACAATGGTTGCGTTGAATTCTTACTAAGCTCACTCCTGTCCGATTTTGCAGCTCCGTCCCTCGTCTTACATCAGGGATGAGCGATCACAACTATACCGCAAAGTTTTCGATTGCTAATTCTGCATGGTTCATATAGCGCCACCGTCACATGTTGTGCATAAGCTGACTAACATCAAACAGGACAGGCATATTCTGCAGCAGAATAAAAAAAAGTCCAAGAACTGATGTTCGGAACAATGTGTACCCCAAACCCTTTTGTGAGTTTTCGCGGAAAATTGTTGCGAACCGAAACTGTTGATTTTGTGTTCAAGCAATGCTTTCTGTAACTGAGCAAGCGATCTAGTTTGATTATAACAGTACTTTAGTTCTACACCATCTGAATAAATTTTCTGTTACCCCTCATTCGCAGATGGAAGAATCATATCTGAACTTAAGCTTGGTTCTGTCCAGCAGATTATGCTCACAGTAGACTACTTTCTGAGTGAATTTAGAACATTGTTTAGCTGCTCTTCCAGCTTTTAAAATTAAACGGAATGTTACTAGGCGTCTGGTAGTGTAATCTCAGATCATATTCAACAGAAATGGTTGACTTTTGAACCAAATTTAGAATTTTAGTGTACGTTACTTCTGTATTGTGTTAATATCATCGTGTTTCATTCGTTGTTACACTTGTACTGCTGTTCGTTTTGTATATGGAATCGGTGATTTGAGGATTGCCTACATTCGAATGATAAAATATTTCAACTAGCAATTTATAGTGAGCACAAGGCATAGATCAATATCGCTTAAACGTTAAGCTACAGACGATAAGCAATAGCTTGGGAAGACGCTGTATATTCGCTCGAATTAGTTTTGACCTGCCATGTCTTATCTGTTTCATAATAGCGAAGTCATGTTGCTAACTTAATTAGCACAGAAACGTGGAGGAAATTAAAGCTGGTAGTTGTCAGGTATGGTTAATGTATCTTCCCGTAATGGACTGCACGAAATTAAGGTATCATTAAAGCTGTGGCCTTCCAGTCGCGTCTTCCAACCTGACACTTTATTTTCCTCGCCCGCACAGCGATACGTTACAAACCAGCATACACACGGGCGGGACACGGCCTTTGAAACTGGCGCTACTATAAACCGGTGCCAGTCCCATAAGGCTCCTATTTGAAATCGAGAAGGCAAGCAAGCACGAATACGGCTGTTGATATTAGCCCTAAACAAACTGGAGCTACGCCTTCGACCGATTTCAAAAACATTTACGGCACCTCACCTCCACACGCGCCTCCCTCCCCCCCCCCCAAAAAAACGTAGCCGATGCAGCGCAGTGAAGCGCGCAAGTGGCGCCGCAGCACGGCGGCTCACCCGAACTAAAAGAGAAATGAAAATCTGTGATGCGTGGAGGGGAAGAAAGGGCTAAGCCCGGCCACGTTCGTCCGGCGGATCCAATACAACACGCTTCATCTGTTCTCGCTCCGGGCA
The DNA here is from genome assembly GCA_031002005.1 of Vandiemenella viatica. Classification (NCBI taxonomy): domain Eukaryota; kingdom Metazoa; phylum Arthropoda; class Insecta; order Orthoptera; family Morabidae; genus Vandiemenella; species Vandiemenella viatica. The sequence continues at coordinate 286,442,807 of JARYHS010011408.1, read as the reverse complement.
CGGCCTAAAATAACGATCAATAACTCGACAATTACCCGCCCAACTCCTCCTCGGCAAAAAAAAACATGGCCGCCGTGCGCAGCGATGGATGTCTAACGGTAAAGCCACGCTACGCTCTCCCAAATACTCTCAGACTCGGCTTCAAATCGTGTTAATGCGTGAATACAGTTTGAGATCAATAAATACACTGTTCACGAAACTGTGTTGTTATCTGTAACGTCCATCACTTTTAACGTAGCCTGGTAAATGAGCACGCATTCCAAACAACCGGTTTGGAGTCAGCTGTCGCTTTTCCATGTTTCCGGAAATGACGAATGCTGGGAGTATTTCTTCATTACGGTCGTGGCCTCCTGTATGTTTTCCATTCGTAATATCCCAGTTGTAATGTCTCTGATGTTAAAAGCAATTAAAATTTAGCTGAATTATTAAAAACGTGCCAGTTACTATGAGTTTTCCGTACAGAAATTGTGTACTAAATAGATATCACTAAAAGAGTTTAAAATAGATTTTGAAACTAGCTAATAATTATTGAATGTTTTTCAAATTAGTTTTGCGAAATTTTCTTTCCAGTAGTATACATCACTCAAGCAAAATCAGTTGAAAACAAGTCAGTGTAGAGAGTTTTTAACAGGATTTGCACGGTGTATTTGATTACCCAGTCTATGACATTCTCCGTCTAACGATAAAAATTATCCTACATCGAACAAAGAGATCTACTGAAGAATCAAGTTTGTTAAAAATACTTCTTTTTCGTGGAGATCTTAAATTCATAGTTCCCAAATCACTCCAGGCAAATGCCGGGATGCTTCCTTCAAAAGGCCATGGCCGAATTCCCTCCCATTCCTTTTCCGTCTCTCAAGACCTCGCTGTTAAGAGACGGTAAGCTGTATAATATTAATAATAATAAAATAATAATAATAAAAAAATAATACTCATAGGTGGCTATAGTTCTTCCAGTAATTCTTGGAAGATTGCATACGAATGTTAATTATGAAAGAATTTTTGGGTCAGCAGTTTAGGAATTAAAAGCAGGAACATTTTCTACTTTTCTGCCAAAAACCTTCTGCATATCATGAAATATAATAAAAATTATTTTCACAGCCAGCAGGTTGCCAGATTTCATATCCATCAAGATGTCTACAAAAAAAAAAAAAAAAAAAAAAAAAAAAAAAAAATCTTTCAACCTCTTCGTAAATCCATTACCATTATGTTCATCTAAATAACTTTTCAAAGTTTTGTTTTATAATCGCATTGAGAGAATTTATAACCGAAAAAAGAATGTGCAGTACCCCTTAGTTGTTGTTTTAAAGGTGTGGTCGTAATTTTTTAGTAGTTCCTGGTATCGTTGAGAAAATCTCTTCAACCACCACTGTGGTCCCACAGCTAGTACGAACACGTTGATCTCCTCTGTAAAGTATAGCTGTCAGTACGTAGCTTCGTCTACGAAATAGGCGACAGTTCCATCGAAAATCAGCAGACTGAACGAATAAACGGAAGGATGGTAAAAGTGGATAAGGATCAACGACTTAGGAGGAAAATGATGTAATTTATGACGTAAACGTTTCATTTAATCGAAGGCCTGGAGGTACATACTGCGTTAAAAACGAAATTATCTAAACTGAACACTTTTTTTCTCCACTGGATCCGCTTTTAATAAGAACGTTCCTCGTACTATATCTGAAGTAGTACAACTCACGGATATCGTCAACTAAAAAGTGTGGTGCGGCCATCTTGTGACAGTTTAATTTTCACGAAATCTGTTTCTGTCACGGCTAACTCGACCTAACCCGGTAATTGCGATGCGTAAAAGGGTCCTACATTTTTACGTAGAATCCGAACCACGGGTTATCTTACAGTACTCCAAATGAGCAAAACAAAACTTTGATAGAAGGGAAGGACAATTTAAGGGCCCGTAAACATTCCGGCCTAAACCGGTATTTGAATCTGGGGCGTTCTATACCCCATTGCCATGCCTTAACCAAATGAGTCTCTAGAATGAGAGACTGATAAACGGGTGATCCTAAATTAAGGTACGGTGATAGGATGGTTAGCTCGTTTCTGCGCACTTCTAACCATAAGTTTTGTTGCCTTAGTGCAGATAACTGTTAGGTGTGTTAATATACTTCAATTAAAGTATACATATGCTCTGGTGGCAATGTTCCCACTGTCTTGTATGTCTTTTTACCTCCTACGTTCCCCTGTCCTTTACGATTTAAAATTTTGAACAACTTCAGTGTTTTGGTAAACTGTCGAATAAATCCCTTGGTAATTTATTCCAGTCCCTAATACCCATAAATACAAAAAAAAAAAAACAAAAAAAAAATATCCAACTCGCTTTCTCGTGAATTCAAGAGCCGTCTTATATAGATATGAAAATTAAGTTAGGGAAGCAGTGAAAGCCTACTCTTCCAAACGAAACCCCCGGTGCACCGATCTAAACGTCTCCATCAGCAGGGTTCAGCATTAACAATATCGTAAAGCCTCACTCCATATGCACTTCGCGGAGGCTAAGGATTTAGTACACGCATTACCACCTCTTCTATTCAGCAGACCAAGTATCCAATGAGAGGTCGTCCATTAATTACGTGAGATGTTTTTCCGGAATTTCGTAACTCCCCTACCCCAACGGTGAAATCTGGTCGGACCCCCAAAAGACGACGTGAGATTTTGACGGGACTTTCCCCCCTCCCTCCCCCCTTGCTGATCGACTTCGCAGCTTTTTTTTTTTAAAGATATTTGCGTCGTTTGTAGACCTTACACCCCCTAAAGTCGATATTCTGATCGTTTGTGGAACTTTTTTTTATTATTATTAGATCTACTGTCCTTCACAAAAATTTCAAAACCTCACCTGAGATTTCCGTCAGCCCCCTCTCTCCGCCTTCTTGAGGCTTCGCCGTACCCTCCCCCCCTTTTCCCTATTTCACCTCATGTAATTAATGGACGTCCTCTGGTGGACATTTTTTCCATGAAACATCATAGCATCACTGAGGCAACGGTGCAAGCCACCACGGATTTGAACGCCAGGCCAGACGCAAAGTGGGCCCCAGTACAGGTAAGACAGGAGCAAGTAGTTTAGTACTCACGACGTCTGGCGTGCTGGCGCCGTCGGTATGCGACGTGGAGTCGGCGTTGCTGCGCGCCCCTCCGTCGCCGTTGGTGGAGCCTCCCATGTCGGGAGGTTTGCTCGACTCCCGCTCGTCGATCACGAGGTCTATTGGCATCTTGCCCTTCAGACAGCTGATGTACCGGTGGCAGAAGTTGTCGCACAGCTCGTGAACCTGTCGGAATAAAGTTACACCATCAGAGCACAGTATACGAAACAGCTTCCATACAGCACACGATGCAAGCTAGTGTACACACTTAGTAAGGAAATGGGGAAAAAAATATCCTGTTTTTGCTTATACCCTGTTCACTCTGAGTTGCGGCTCAAGGTCATATTGCCTGACCCCGCTCCTCACCTCATCAGCCTCTCTCTTCCTACCTCCCCGGACTATACGCTGTGTCCATGCAAGTAAGTGTTTAAGTGTTAGGTGGTTTCCCACAGCACGTGGTTTTGGAGGCAACAACACATTAGCCAAAGTGTAGGATCACCACCTTATCTAGTGTCGTTTCATCTACTCGGACCTTTCATCTTTACCGCCTGGCGATAGGTACAGGTGCGCCGTCCCCGCCAGCACAGGCTGGACTCCAAAACCACGCGCCATGTTAAACCACCTTTACATTTCCCCTTCGCATGTAGGGGTAAGAGCTGCGGAGTGGGGATAGAGCAGTGTGACCTTGAGCCGCCTCTGTTGACTGAACACACTATATCTTGGGTTCGAATCGGGTCCCACTGCGACACCAGGAAATTCAACGCTACAGACAGCATGTGGCATTGCTACAATAATTCAGCAATACCCAATCATCAGTGTGCATATGATTACAAGAACACATGCTGTAGCCAATGACAAGCTTGCCAATGGCCAGCTTGTTTGCTCGTGATTGGCCCGTTGAGTCACGGCGGCGGCAGAAGCAAACAGTGCACTTCGTGCGGGAATAGTAGAAACTAATACCTGCCATTTTAACTTCCCTCTAAAAGTTTTTTTTTTTTTTTAATTTAATGGCATTTGGCAACGGAGGCCATACAGCCAGCTCAATGTAATTATAATTGCTTTAAGTGTGTAAGTCGTCATACAGTATTTATTGTATTTCTCCAATGTATGGACGCCACAGGACGGACAGGACATTCACACAGACACACAACACTTAACATCCATGCCCGCGGCCGGATTCGAACCGGCGACCTTCGGCACGTGGAGCTAGTGCTCTAGCCCCTATGCTACCGAGGCCGGCTCGCTATATCTTTGCAACTTTTAGAGGCTCGCCGGCCTCGGTAGCGTAGGGGCTAGAGCACTAGCTCCACGTGCCGAAGGTCGCCGGTTCGAATCCGGCCGCGGGCATGGATGTTTAAGTGTTGTGTGTCTGTGTGAATGTCCTGTCCGTCCTGTGGTGTCTATACATAGGAAGCATAAACCCACTGGAGAAACTAAAAAAAAAAAAAAATTCACATGAAGAGATATCATAAACACATTGAGCTGGCTGAATGGCTTAGTCGCCGAAAGCCATTAAAAAAAAAAAAAAGATATAGCGAACACAGGAGTCAACTGCTTAGTCAATGAGGCGAGACAATAATAATTCCTGCTATTTTCCTTATGTCTTGCTGTAGCTTCAAGAGTTTCGTTTGTCTCATTCTTCTGACTTGTTTATTTAATTTAATGTTAAGTGTTGGACAGTTTACCGCGTGCTAAAGTATTCCAGTAACTACTTCCCCTGTCAGAACTATCATTTAGTGGAAGGCTCGTCTTCAGTTAAGTCGTTAGGAAATGGTAATGTGCCTCGTGTTAAAGATTTTAATCAAAGTTTTCTGTTATTCAAGGTGCCGTGCTGCTTTCTCAGCTTGACGTAACGTACGCAGTTAGCAGACAATATGTCAGCTTCGATTTTTACAGTTAGTCAAGATAACTGTTTTATGCTTTAAACAAGTAACAGTAGTTAAAAAGTCACGTTCCCTTCTCCTGCCATTTGTATTATCATCTTTTCAGTATTAGAGAATACTTATTAATATTTCTACGAACTGAGCCTACTTAATCTCTTTACACAATTGGTATCTGAACATAGACACAGGCTTCAATTCTAAAATTCAGTCCTGGTATCAATAATAAATTAACATCTTTTGGCAATCTTCCCTGGCAATAAGGCCGCTACCTTTCTACTCGTCCGACGTTAGCTGTTATTAGTTTAAGTAGTAGTTCCATCGTCCATGTATTTAAAGTGACCTAACGTTTCAAAAATAAACATACATAAATCATTTTGTCCTTTCGTGGTAAGAGTTTTGGTTACACTAGAAGTACAGGAGTTGGAGAGGGTGTTAAAAAGTGCTTCTAGATTTGTTTCTGAAAATTATCGTAGAAACCAATTAGTAACAGATATGATAAAAGATCTGGAATGGGATTCATTGCAAGACAGGAGGAGGGTGAAGAAGGTCATGGGAGTGTACATGGCGTATATTGGTGATAAGGCATGGAAAGATATTGGTGTGAGATTTAAAAGTAATGTAGGGAAGGGAAAAGATGACCATGACCAGAAGCTGGCACTCGATTTCAGGCACAAGGGTGTAGGAAGATTCTCTTTTTTATAAACGTTTCTCGGGAAACAAACCGAGTGATGTTGTTATTAATGCACAATATTTCGACGACTTGTTTGACAGAAGGACATGGTTTCGATTTCGAAGCGACTAAGGTGTTGACACACGCGAGAGGCTTCTGGGACAGCGTCATTAAAGAAGCATTTGAAATTCGCCTCGCGTCTGATTTGGTAAACAGGGATTGTGGATACCAGATAAGTGATGCATGGATTCCTGTAATTGAGGCTGCTCATCACCAACGCTCTGCTTTTTGTGTTCCGCGGGCGTCTAATGACATCTGAGATGCTGCTAGGCAACATAATAACATCTGTCGTTGCCATGCCAGTTTACAAACAACACGCTCAATGCTGACTTCAAGACTAGCAACTGCACCTGAAGATGGCGACGGAGATTAAAGTTGCCGAAATATTGTGCATTAATAACAACATCACTCGGTTTGTTTCCCGAGAAACGTTTATAAATAAACAACGCCGAGAAAGATTACATTCATTTATAAGATTCTCTTTCTTAGGTAAGGGTGTCAGGGATTGGAATGAGTTACCAAGAGAAATGATGAATAATTTACCAAAAACGTTGAAAGAATTTAAAGTTGAAATTTGTAGAGGGCAAATGTTGGTGGGTGCAGGAAAGGGGTAAGATGGATGTGTTGGGAAATTGTCACCGGAGCGTGCGCTCAATTGTAATTTTAATTGTTTCATCTCTTTATCGTACTTCTTTTTAAGTAACCAGTGTCACAGCTATTAAGTAAAATGAACATATTCCTTATTTTTTTTTTAAATCTGCTTTATGTCTCTCAACAGCGAGGTCTTTAGAGACGGGAAAGGATGGGGGCAAGGAATGGGAAGGAATTCAGCCATGGCCCTAAGAAGGAAGCATCCCGGCATTTGCCTGGAGTGATTTGGGAAACAATGGAAAACCCAAATCTGGATGCCGGGACGGGGATTCGAACCACCGTCCTCCCGAACGCGAGGCCAGAACGCTATCGGTTACACCACCACGCTCGGTAAATTCCTTATTTTATTTTCATTACCATCATTATTTTAATGTAACAAATATTTTGAAACTTATAACAGCACTTGAAATTCAAAGGAAAAAAATAAATTATTTTTGGCTGTTATCACTGTCTGTTACAATGAGAGAAGATTGACAAAGTGTTATAACCACAGTCTAATAACGTCGTTAGCGATTTAAAGATTACCACTGGGATAATATTGCAAGATGTATGGTAATGAGTAAGCAATGCGGGTATAACTAGTAATCGACGGTATTGCCGTCTGGATGTATACCGCCGTATGCTGGGTGCAGTGGATAAAGAAGTGCACGAGGAGATCTCAGGCTGTAAGCTGGGACTGGGGCCCGCTTCTCGTGTTAATGGCTGCTAGATTAAGAGGGTCTGACGTCACACCCAGTCACCATGTTACACGCGTGCTGGCAGTCTAACAAAGTCAGTCACAGTCATAACTCGTCTACAACGACTATCGCACAGTACTCAGTCATCCCGTATCTCTCGTAACGCTTTTTCTCTACAATAATTTGACTAGCAAATCGAAAATCGTATAATGACGAAGTAAACGTTCAAAAACATTGAAGCTATGATGATTATCAATAATTATAGTAGAAATGTAATATGGTCACGGAAACTTTTAGCTGACTGATCAATATCTCGTAAAATGTAGCGTAAATAATTTATAAAATATCTACATTATCTGTAACAGCAAAATATAAAAATTACACAAGGGAAATACTTTCTGCCGTGTAATGTTGAAATAAAAAATAAATTTACATAATTTTTCTTGTAAATAAATTATAAGCATTGATGGTAATTTTTTTGTACTTTTTCTCCCTAGTAACATCAGATTCCCAATTGGTCTGAAGCAATCCTCCATCTATTCCTATCTTGCGCTAAACTCATCTCAAAATATCTGTTACAAGGCCCTCAAATATCTGCTTCACTAATTCTAGTCTTCCTCTGCAATTCTTTCCTTCAACAGTTCCCTCCATTAACAAATTAATAAAGCCCACAGTCTTAAAATGTGACACATCACCTTTTCTCTTCTGTTCGAATGTTTGTTATTGCGCTTATTGAGGCCGAAGCAGTGCATGTTATGGGTTTTTTGTTTTTTTAAACTGCTTAACATCTCTTAACTGCATGTTATGGACCACAAACACAGCGCTTTGTTAAATACCAGCGGGACTCGGACTGGTACTTGAGAGTACTGTGAAGGAGGTATTACATTTTCGATTACAGAGGGTTATCAGTAGCCAACGTTGAGATCTAAAACAAAAGGTCCACATTCCAGTGTGGTCCCAGCGAGCCAGACTTATGGGTGACTGTACTTAGGTTAGGGTTACCAGACGTCTCCGTATTTAGCTCTCTGTCCCCGGACAGATTTCGTCCCCGCAATGTCCCCAGATTTTTACTGTTTTATCTCGCGAGAGTTCTTTAAAAACCCTGATTTGCTAATGCATTCGTTTAAAGCAAGAGATGTGAAGCGCACTTCTTTCCTTGTACGTGCCTAGATATAAAAGAAAATTACAAGGATACTGAGTCTTCGATACAACAGCTTTGGAAAAGCAAGTCTCCTTGCTGGGTGCTACATGGCTGTCTGTGATCCTCATTTAAAATACAAAATATAAACAATATGTGGCTCTTACGTTAATGCAACCTTTAATCATTTAACGTATAAAAGTACAACGCGTAATTAGAACAAATGCTGAAAGCGTCCCCGGATTTTGGTGAAAAAGTTGTTAAACGTCCCCGAATTTGGAGAAAAAATTCTGGTAACCCTAACTTAGGTTAGTAATTGTGTCGTGCCGGTTGGTACTACAAAGGTTTACGACACGTAAATTAAACCCCAGGAAGCCAGAGCAGCATTCCAGGTTGCTCAGCAACGTCCTTGAATCTTGGCGGAACTGCCGAGGGATGAAGGGGAGCGCGCCAATCCCCGCTCCCCCTATTAGTCAGGCTACAGCATGTGGTTCCCGAGGGATGGAGCCCCCGCCGAAAATAGTCCCGTGGAATCCGAGAAAGCCGTTTCCGCCTTTCCCTCGTCTGCGGGATCTCCCGTTTCGCCGCTCGACAGAAGCGCGCCGCATCTTCCGGCGAAGCCACCCAGTCGCTCGCTGGCCGGTTCAGTAATAACGTGATCGCCGTGTGCAAGGGGAAAACATCCAGAGAGCTCTTATATACCGGGCGACCTGCGCCTCAGGTATAAGATTACCGCTGAAATATTACGGCTGTGGTGAATTCTGGCTGGTCCCTTCGGGCAGTGGTGCCTGGCGACAATATACATTTTCCTGGAAGTGACAGATATTGCCGGCGTCGGAGCCGCCCCCCGTGCCCCCAGAGACGTCGGGGGCTGGAGTGCGGGGTGGGGTGGGGGGCAAACAACACCACTCGCTTCGCCACCACTCCACTCAATGACGCGTGGTACGGTCAACGTGTGCGCCCTCAATGCCAAACGCCTCAGTACACACGGTTCCCAAATCACTCCGCAGTACCCTCTCCTATATAAAGCTGTATCACGTATTCTAAATATAAAACGAGTCCTCGATGGCATCCTAAAATGTTGCGAAAAGTAGTCTTTTAGTGCCAGAGGAACTAAGGGCTTGGTGTCACACAATTTTCTTTCTTCTTGCTTATGCTTTTTTCTCGTCGACGTCGGTATCGTTAGAGGCGGGAAAAGACTGGTGAAAATGAACGGGAAGGAATTCTGCCATCTCTGCATTCGCCTGGATTGATTTAGTGAAACCTTGGAAAACCCAAACTGGTGGGTGAACGGTTAACGTTATGGCCTCGCATTCGGGAGGACGCGGGTTCGAATCCCAGTCCGGGCATCCAGATTTGGGTTTTTCCATGGTTTCCCCAAATAACTCCAGGAGAATGCCGGGGTGCTTCCTTCAAAAAGGCCATGGCCGAATTCCTTCCCGTTCCTTGTCCCCAGTCCCATCCCAGCACCCAGGGTTCCCAAATCACTCCGCATTACCCTCTCCTGTGTAAAGCGCACTGAAAGCTGTATCACGTATTCTAAATACAAAACGAGTCCTTGATGGCATTCTAAAATATTGCGAGAAGTAGTCTTTTAGTGCCAGAGGAACTAAGGGCTTGGTGTCATACAATTTTCCTTCTTCTTGCTTGTGGCTTTTGCCTCGTTGACGTCGGTATCGCTAGAGGTGGGAAAAGACTGGAGAAAATGAACGGGAAGGAATTCGGCCATCTCTGCATTCGCCTGGATTGATTTAGTGAAACCTTGGAAAACCCAAACTAGTGGGAGAACGGTTAACGTTATGGCCTCGCATTCGGGAGGACGCGGGTTAGAATCCCCGTCCGGGCATCCAGATTTGGGTTTTCCATGGTTTCCCCAAATCACTCCAGGAGAATGCCGGGATGCTTCCTTCAAAAAGGCCATGGCTGTATTCCTTCCCGTTCCTTGTACCCAGTCCCATCCCGCCTCTAATGACCTTAGCCGTCGACGAGGCGTAAAGCCATAAGTGAAAAAAAACCAAATCTGGATGGCTGGACGGGGATTAGAATCCGCATCCTCCCTAATGCGAGGCCAGAGTTGGTGTTGAAAATAAGTGATCTACTCCTCCCAACGATGATACCGAAGTATAAGTGAAATTAAGATATAAGAACCCAACAGTATGCGTTAAGGCTTCAACGTCAGACACTATCGATCATACGTAGTTCGAATCTTCCCAATTATGTGATTTCGTGCTTATCTTGGTGGATACTTCGATGGCCTCGTGTACACGCTTCAAGGACATACATTTCAGAAACAGAACAACATGGAACTCGTCTGCACAAAAGTTACACAACTCTCCGACGGGTTGTGACAAACAGTCGTTTCTGTTTGAGTAAATCGTACTAAATGATCTCCGCAGAAAGCAATGAGTTAAATTCCAGTAGAAATTCAAATAAAGCAAAGTTTAAGGTATTATTGGACCAAAAATGGAACAGAGTTGTAGTATATTGGTTACATTTACACACTGGATTGAGTAAGATAGTATTATTATTTCGTATCAGAAACATACAGTTACACAATTACAGTCATCAAATTATAATCGACCAGAACTTGGCCACTTCCAGTGCATTTTCTGAGGCCTCATACAGTTCAGCTGCCGAACAGGATGCTGGACACAGTCCACACTGGAGCATGTGCTGGACAGTCTGATCCTCACCGCAGTCGCACTTGATATCACTGATCTCAGTATAGCCCCATTTTGCTAAATTCACTTTGGATCTGCCCACTCCTGATCTCAGCCTATTCAAAGATTTCCATGTCAACCATCCCTTGTCATAACCAGGTGGCAAAGATTCAGACACTCTTCCCCAGCCATGCGGAAGGGGAGCCTTAGCTTCCCATAGTTGCAACCTAGCTTCTTCAGTTGTTGTTGTAAGTTCCTGAGATATTCTTAGGAAACTTTTCCTGGACTTAAGTCTTTGCCTGTGAGGGATATACCCATATAGTGGATGAGATTTTTCATGATTCACTTTCCTCCTTTCCTTGTTCACTGCTATTTCCCTTCGAACAGAAGGTGGTGCTATTCCTGCGAGACGGTGGAGCCATTCGACTGGAGTTGATTTTAAGCAGCCTGTTATGATTCTGCACGTGTCATTAAGTGCAATGTCTACTTGTTTGGCATGGGTTGAACTGTGCCATACGGGACAGGCGTATTCTGCAGCCGAATAACATAGTGCTAAGGCAGAAGTTCTAATTGTTTCAGGTTGGCTGCCCCACTGCGATCCAGCCAGTTTTCTTATGAGATTGTTCCTACTGGAAACTTTCAGCTTGGAGTTCATGCAATGTTTCCTGAATGTAAGTGATCTGTCAAGGGTCACTCCTAGATATTTTGGAGTATCACAGTGTTCTAGTTCGACCCCCGACCATGTTACCTTTAACCTACGATTTGCTTCTTTATTCCTTAGATGAAAAGCACATACTTGTGTCTTCGTAGGATTTGGTTTAAGCTGGTTCGTGCTATAATACCTTGACAAATCTTCCAGAGCGTTGGTAAGGGTGCTCTCCACTGATTCAAAGTCTTTGCTCTGTGAGACCAGAGCAAGATCATCAGCATACACGAAACTCCTGCATTTGCGTGGTATAGGCTGATCATTGGTATATATGTTAAACAATAATGGGGCTAGCACACTTCCTTGGGGTAGACCATTCTTCTGTGGCCTCCAACGGCTACGCTGACCTTGGAAGTCAACAAAGAATCTGATAGTGAAAAATGTATTAATTAGTTGCTCCGGACAATGAGTGGCATTCTTCGACTGAGCCTCCAAACTACGATTTTCTGAAACTGCAATTTATTAACTAATATGGACTCATGGACATCGAACTGTGACAACAAATATTGAGATATGACCGGGGAAATAAATATCTGCCTGATATCTTCCAGAAATCTTCTATCTGCTTCTATTAAGAGAATTGAATAAAATGGATACTGATTTTATTAAGATTTCTCCATCTTGCGAAACAATGCTTATTTAAGACATCATCATTGTCCTAGATGGTAGTTATTTGTGTTTGCAGAAAGATTATGCTAACTTACAGAACTATCTGCTGACAATTTGCTTATCATTAGTACGTGCAGATTCGAATATGTTCTATACAAGCTATATGTACCATTAAATTTTTTTATGGGTCAATAGTGTGTTGTTTAGAGTAGAGACAGTACAGGAGTGGGGGCAAGAAAAGGAAGGAATCCGGCCATAGATTGTTGAAGGAATCATCCCGGCATTCACCCACAATGATTTCGGAAAATCTTGGAAAACAGAAATCTGCATTGGCGGATGGGGGATTCGAACCTGCCTCCTCCCAAATGCGAGGTTAGAGCGTTATCGCTCACTCACAACGTTTGGATGGTACATAAAGTCAACATAAGCTCCTAAAAATACTAACCAGTACTAATATATTTGTGAGTACACACGTTACCACCGCTATTGAAGATATCTTACATAAAGACGAAACGAGTATGTCATAAAAAAGAAACTTGTTTAATTACAAGACGAAGGACGCATAACAAAAACAGTTATCTTAGCAACTAAGGAAGGAAGGCCATAAACACCAACATGTTGAATGGACCCGTTCATTAATGGTACAAGGTGCTAATGTGTTACTGTGAATGTTAGAGCGCCGCTGCAGCTGAAGTGCAGTAATTTGAAAGTGTTAGCGAGTTCCCTACATTGTTGCTATCATAACAGGGAATACTCTATCGTCAGGAGAGACAAATTATATGATCGTGAAGAATAATTAAGTAAATGTACCAACCAACAGTGTCCTATGAAAGGTGACTGCTTCGATCCTGGGAAACCTGGATTCGAATTCCGTGCTGTACAATCTGCTCATAATTTACCCATTTTATGAATTCTGTAACATTGGTTTTTGAACCACTTGTTTAAAGTGGGTGGAATGCAAAACAGTTCTCAGTACCAGCCCATTAAAGAGACAGTTACAAAGCAACCATTGCACGTTGTTATCAGCCAAAACAGTTTGAGGAGTTTATTAGAGTTATTGGAAGCTAAAGTGAATTGCATTTTGCTACGTTCAGGAACAAAAGAAAAAAAGTTTTAGTTTTCTTCTCTTCTAAAGACATCTTAACTTGATAATCTTGAATGTTTTGACATTGAGTAGTCAGCTTACTTCATGCAGATACAAAGTTTGTTATTTCATTTTAGTTTTATCAGAATTCCAAATACATTACAAAAGAGTTTTACTGGTCGCTTTCGGGGTACTATATTGTGTCACCCCTTGTGGCTACTATGTGCAAAAGATTAAACTGTGAAATCAGCAAAACAGTAGTGTGATCATGGCACAAGTAAAAAAGACCTCCAACGGGTCTGTATGTTTGATTAATGTCCTGCTTCCTCTTCCAAGGTAGAATATGTTCTCAAATAAGCACCAGCAACTCTCATTATTCTTTAAGATTCTTTCGTGGCAATCTAGAAAGAACCTGAGAATTGTAGTTACGATTTGCAAATGAATTTCACTGCATATTATCCAGTTTTTATGTTTCATTTTGTCGGCCTCTAGTATAAGGATCACACCCAGAAAAAATGAATTAAAAAATATCACGTTATTTCTTAGTCCTTTGTTGAACTGGAATCTAGCTGGAAGAAAAGTGTAGAACTTGGTGAAGAGTATTTTGATAAACAGACCACAACTTGTAACACGTAACGGCATGTAGCTACCCTAAGCCACAAACTTATGGTATGAAACTCATAAGTGGTCAGGAGCAACGGTACTAAGCGAGGGTGTTTTTCTTTGCTGGACAAATCAGAATCCGCATATAATGAGCAGACAAACTGAGCATTGTATCCAAATTCCTGGAAGAGCCCACACCTGGATTTGGGGACCCCGACCTTTTTTTTCTGAACGAAGTGAACAAATGTTCGGAAATCCGAAATTCTGGGAAGGTAGTCCATTTGGAACGGGCTGGTGACCGGTAGCTTTTAGGGGGCTTGTAGTGGCTCCGCCGTCATTAGTCGCTCTTTTGTGTTGTCAGGTATTTGGCAGTCGGTATCTGCGCTAAGCTGCGTGGACAATGGCAGTGGAGGGCCCGCGTGAAAAGGACGTGTCCGTGCTCCCTGTTTAGCTGCAATAACAGATTACCCGGGATAATTCCCCGCCGTGTTGCCCGGTCAGGTTTTATGGTGTTTACATGGCGGCCGGTGCGGCGCGGGCTGCGCTATCACTTGCTAGCAGCCCCCGCCATGCATCGGCTACTTGTCACCAAGTCCAGTGCACTTCGTTAATCACGAGTGAAGTGGGTGTGAGTGGTAACGCTCAGGATTCGTATTCGGGAGGACGTGGGTCCGAATCACCGTTCGGACATGCAGATTTCGGTTTTCCATGGTTTCCCCAAAGCTCTCCACGCGAGTGCCGGGATGGTCCCCTCAAAAGGTCATGGTCAAATCCCTTCCCGTTCCTTGTCTCCCTAGCCTTCCTGCCTTTAATTACCTCGACGTTAAGGAGACGTAAACCAAAAATAAACCGTAATAATCGTGCATATTCTGGAGGAATGAATGACAGCAAGTTTTCATTCATAAAGAGTTTTCGTGGATAGTGCTATACAAATGCCGGAAAGTAAGCTTAAATCAACATTTTCAGCTTCATACTAAGTGAATCTTCTGTTACTGTCATACCTATTCACATGCCTACATATGGAGTACAATTGAGTTGCAATTATAACCCCATAAAGTATAGTATTTGTTAGTGGTACAGTATTTTGAAAGCGATATAATTTTTTTTTTGTTTTCGTTTTGGCACCGTAAACTGGATGCTTCCCACCATTTGACAAACAACTGCAAAGAATCCCTCCAAGATCCATTCAAAGTAACATTCATTTTGTTAAACGCTAATTTCTGCAGAGTTTACAACACGATAGTAATATTTTATTCATTCAGAAGGCTGAACAGCAAATTCAATATTACTCCTCTGTATTTTGAACTGCTGACTGCTTCAAAACTGCAAAACTATGCGCTGCTAAATTATTACTACAAAGATACATAATCGCGGCAAACAGTTCGATTTTTAGTACGCGGTACACAGATTAAAATTTGTCTATTACAAGGTATCCGTTTCCGTGGTTCGGATTCCACGTTAAACTGTAGGTCCCAGAGGAAAGGAACTGGCCGTCCTACCTCTGATACAAGGCTTAGCATACCTCCTTCGGGAGGATCCAACCAACCTTCTGGCTTTGGACTAAGTTAAGTAAATTTTATGACAAGATAATGGTTTGAAAGTACATACACTGATGAAGAGGAATTCTAAATATTATTTTGTCTCATTTCCATCGAGATTTAGGAGTCAGCTTAGAGCCCGAAAAAGGCTATGTAGCTAACATTTTTCAAAGAGATTTTATAACGAAATTTTGTCACACAGTGATGGCAATGCTTTTGTACCCACCGATTCATTGTTCAATACTTGGCAAAAAAGTTTGTAATTTTACAGATATTACGAGAAAACATGTCAAATAATGTGGCACTTTCGTTTTCCTTTAATTTTTTAAATATCAAGAACAACATATGACATATGCAACGATGAATTAGGAATATCCGTGTACAAGACCACACAGGCTTTTTTCAGTTATCTATCCGTACATCTTTTCCTTAACTGCGAAAATCTGTTGTGTACGACGAGAGTAACAAACATGCTACAGAACCTACTCTAAAGTAAAATTGTATAGTTTTCGATCATTGTCAATATAACAATTTTTCATCTGGCATTTATTCATTTAGTGGACCTACAAATATAAAAACTTTCCTTCCATATAAGTATTGTGAATACCAGTATGAAACATTTCCCAAATGAAATTTTTTAAAAAAAATCGTGCATCATTGTCGATGATCTAGTAGGATCAAAAAGCGTATGTGAAAACGAAAAATTTTACATTTTTAGCTGCATTAGACGGATAAAACTACATTATTATTAAAGCAGCTATGGAAAATGGCCTAAAAAATCCAAATTGTCAATGCATTTCTACCACGATATATTTTTTTTTTTTTTTTTTTTTGTAACTGCTGTACGTCTCTTTTTAACATCGAGGTCTTTAGAGACGGGAAAGGACGGGGGCCAAAGATGGGGGGCCAAGGATGGGGGCAAGGAATGGGAAGGAATTCGGCCATGGCCTTTTGAAGGAAGCATCCTGGCATTTGCCTGGAGTGATTTGGGGAAACCATGTAAAACCCAAATCTGGATGCCCGGACGGGGATTCGAACCGCCGTCCTCCCGAATGCGAGGCGAGAACGCTAACCGTTACACCGCCCCGCTCGGTACGATGTTTCTAACACCAGTTGTTTCATATGCAATTTCGGTGAGTCTCTAAAGCTCAAGCTGCAACCATCACTATACAACAAGTTGCGTTTTCGAATTCCAGTACCGCATTCGCAATGTTTACGATCGACACACGCATTATTTACACCGCTCCAGACAGTTGTGGTGCGTCTGCTACTTTTGGGAATGTCCCTCCGGAATATGTTTAGTCTGCTTGCCGTCTTTGTCACTCGGATAGTGCGAGCAAGGGAACATTTTATAGTGACCACTCGTCCCGAGTAAACAACAAAGAACACATCGATGTTTACAACTTGTCGAAGTGCACAATGGTCCCACGCAGTGCCACATAAATCAATCCTCGAGGTAGCTTTTTACCTCCCAGCACTCCGTTGCTACCCAAAAAAAAGTCCGAAAGAAACGTCGCTTTTTATTCTCCCCGGGCGGGAGGCATCCCTGACCATTGTGTATGGAAACACAGAGCTCTCGTCTCTCACACCGTATGCGGTCAATTAGGCGAGAAACGCGTGCGGGCCCTTGGGAGAATATACAGCCGTGCAGTAAAACTCAAACAATGTGTGGAGACACCCTCAAGTCTTAAACCCGTCGCAATGTTGATAAGGGAGAGGTATTTACGACGGCCAACAGCTGAGCTCGTTTGTACAACGTTGTCGGGCAAAGAGACGCTCTGAGGCCACTACTAAAATTGACAGCCGGTGGCAACGGTAGCAATGGTGGCAAAAAAAAAGGGCACTGTAGTAGCAGTTCCAAAAAAAAACCTGTGTTTTGGGTTTCTTTTACATAAGTTTCATTCAGAAGAGAGACCGGCTTCTTTCACCCATGCATTGCAGGATCTCTTTCTTTCTTTCTTTGCTTATGAATTGCGTCTCATCGACGTCGAGGTCATTAGAGGCGGGATGGGAGTGGGAAGGAATACGGAAGCATCGTGGCATTCGCCTGGAGTGATTTGCGGAAACCACGAAAATCCCAAATCTGAATGCCTGGACGGGGATTCGAACCGTTGTCCTCCCGAATGTGAGACCAGAGCGTTAACCACTCACCCACTACGCTCGGTGGGGAACAAGGAACCGGAAGGAATTTGGACATGGTCTCCTGATGAAACCGTTCCGGTATTTACCTGGAGTGAATTTAGGAAGCGATGGAAAACCAAGCCGAACGGAGATTCCAACCCTTGTCCTTCCAAATAACAGGTACGAATGTTATCGCTAAGGAATCGTCATTCTTAGTTATGTGGGGAAGAACAAGTACGCATTTTTCAAAGTTACTGACTTATTTGACCAAACGGTACTCTGGCAAAATAACAAAACAGACTTAGTAATTTGCTATTTGTTTATTAAATTATTTAACAAAACGACATTACCCTAAGTCAAACAGAAACACAAACACACGGAGGTAGTTCCCAAAAGGTATACAGAACATTCTGCCAAAGATAACTAACTGCTTAACATATAATCGATGGAATAATTCTCCGTGAAACATAAACGAAATGGGTTGCCAACCTGAAAATGTAAAATCGGTTAAAACAAAAATAGGGAAGATTTCGTTGTATTCTCAGAAATCGTGGAAAAATTATTACATTCCGGTATTTCGGTAGGACAGACTAGCACAGACTCCATATCTGTAGAAGTACCGAAAAATCGGTAGGTTCGATACCGCTGTCCAACACTGATAGAGCACTAGTAGACTATTGACTAGTGCTCCATCATCACATAAAATTTTTATTTAAAAAATTTTGGTAGTAGCTTTAAATTTATAATATATCCCTTAATTTCTCTAATACCATACAAAGATAAGTAAGTTTAAAATAATGTAATGTTGTAATGTAATGAAGATTTAAATAAAATTAAATAACTTTTATTTGATACTTCAACTTAAAAAACATACCGTCCCTACCGTCTTCTGACATCAATTTATAATGTACGAAGCTAAAAAGGTAATATGAGAATCAAACTCATCTCTGAATGCATGCTGAAACCAAAAGTTTCTTTACAACTTTTGATGACCACTTGCGGCAGCAGATTGCCATCATTTCGCTGTAGAAATTGAAGTCAATGTGGTAGCATGTTGTAACATAACAAACGTCTGAGCCCTGCAATAGTATCTGTGGCAGACGTCGTGTGTTAATGCTATGTTGTCTTGGTATAGTAGTGAGTCTTTGACCTCCGTCAGGTGAAGGTCTGACGCGGGAACATTTTTCGGTCTAATAGTCGAAATTGTGAAAACTTCGGTGAAGTGGATGATGGAGACTTGTATTATGTGGAGCTCACTGTTTTAAAGGGAATGCTGTGTTTTCAAGTGACTGTATAGCGTTAAGAGGACGATAGTGAATGTGGGAGACTATTTTGTAAGTCAACCTCTCTTATCCCACGAATCTGTGGTTTTCGAAGAAGAAGTCCGATTCCTTGTTGATATATTGTTTGGTGGTGGTACTTTCCGTCGGTGTGTGTGCAGAGGTTAATGAAGTAGAATAAAGTTTTATGAGTAGACGTTCACCCTAAACTGTGTGACTGTCTCATTTAATTATCCCGATGGAGAACAGTACCTAAACCTGGCGACCGCGGCTTAAAGAACCTTTTATTTAATTAACAATTGTATGTGTTAAGATAAGTGACTTTTAATTAAAATCAGTAACCAAACAGAAGGCTTTCAATGTCTTGAAGTTCCAAGTCTGGTAGTAATTCTGCTAGAAATTCTTCGACAGCACATCTTTCCCAGCAAAATGTGGTTATTTGGGTTGCATTTCTTTCATATACTGATTTTTGGTATATACAGGGTGTTACAAAAAGGTACGGCCAAACTTTCAGGAAAACATTCCTCACACACAAACAAAGAAAATATGTTATGTGGACATGTGTCCGGAAACGCTTACTTTCCATGTTAGAGCTCATTTTAGTTTCGTTAGTATGTTAGTACGCTCTCCTGACCTCAACCCTCTTGACTTCCATGAATGGGGGCATTTGAAAGCCCTTGTCTACGCAACCCCGGTACCAAATGTAGAGACTCTTCGTGCTCGTAATGTGGACGGCTGTGATACAATACGCCATTCTCCAGGGTTGCATCAGCGCATCAGGGATTCCATGCGACGGAGGGTGGATGCATGTATCCTCGCTAACGGAGGACATTTTGAACATTTCCCGTAACAAAGTGTTTGAAGTGACGCTGGTACGTTCTGTTGCTGTATGTTTCCATTCCATGTTTAATGTGATTTGAAGAGAAGTAATAAAATGAGCTCTAATATGGAAAATCAGCGTTTCCGGACACATGTCCACATAACATATTTTCTTTGTTTGTGTGTGAGGAATGTTTCCTGAAAGTTTGGCCGTACCTTTTGTAACACCCTGTATATACTGATACTAGCGGGCTAATCTAACGATTTTGTTTTTTGTTTTGAAGTTCGAGATCACAAACTCTCCTGAGTGCTAAGTTTAGGTCGAGGCTGACAGTTTCCACGTCTGCGTCGAGGACTACCTTCGGAAATACGTCGACGTGACGGTGACGAGATGCCCGCGACCGACATCTGGAAGCGATGCCGCGCCGCAGATGTGAGGGGTCGGTCTAATGAGCGGCAGACGGCAGCTGCTGCAGACCAAGCGGCCACCGCGGAACTGCTGGCCAAGTGAACACAGTCAAAAACGTACACTAGATACCACTAACCCATCAACTGACACAAACATCAAACTACACGTCGTTCCTTGAACCTTCTCATGTTTGTACGAACAGACGATCACTGACAAAGTACTACAGCACCTCATTTCACAATTCTCCTTTTAAATCTGCCAAATCTGTATAACTGTAACCAAAGTTGTCACATTCAACGAAACTTTTCTCCTTACTATGGGAGTATAGAGTGTAGTGGGTGAGCGGTGACGCTCTGGTCTCGCATTCGGGAGGACACCGGTTCTAATATTTTGGTTTTTTCTATGGTTTCAAGAAGTCGCTCGAGGTAAATGCCGGGATGGTTCCGTCAAAATGCCATTGAAAAACTCCTTAACTTTCTTGCCCAGTCCTTTCTAATATTTAACCACCAAGAAAGCGACGACAAGACAAAAACAAAAGTAAAATATGGTATTCAGTTGTTAACAGCGGTGAGAAAAACGTGTTCTTAAGATCACCAGCTAAGAAGACGTAAAGAAATGGATATAGCTTGGCAGTTCAAAAGGAATTTGGAAAGTATAAATTTGACTAAAACTGTCAGTAAAAACAAAAAAGTAATCTCTTAAAACGGAATCTATGACCGATATACTTCCGTCATCCAACACCGACAGATTATCTCAATCGTTCAGAATTATCATTACACAGATCACGACGCCGCAGGGGTTTTGAAGCAAGAAATTATCAGGTTGCAATACAGACCACGTGTAGATAGCCGCTCATCTGCAACTTGCAGCGAAACAAACATATTTGGCGGTACATGCTTAGTAAGAATCGTGGGAGACGGTGGATGATTTTGGTTCAAATATCTGATCGGGAATCCAGATCTTGATTTTCTGAAATCACTCCAGGCGAATATAGGAATGATCCCTTTAAAAACAAATGCCCGAATTCCTTCTCGTTCCCTACCTCCAAAACTCTGTCGCCTCTAATACCCCGGCGTAGACGGCGAGGCGTAAAAGCCGGTACAAAACTCGTTCTTCAGCGAGCTCCAATGAACGTCGAACTCAAAGATGCCGTTGAGTTACTGTGGTTGGCGATATCTCAATTATTTGTCAATTATTCCGTAATTAATCGTGGCGAAAACTGAGTTTATCTTTTAATAAGTGAAACGCAAATCATATAAACAAACTAGAATGAAATTTCGTCATTGTTGCAGATAATCCGTTCACAATGCAATGACAGCAAAATGAGCTTTGTAATTTGTCATTCGGCACAAACTTGAAAGACAATCAAACATATTATGGGGGGTATGATACGTATTCTCTTGGAAAAAAAAAAAAAAAGATCCACAGCTTAAAACCAGTCATCTACCTGCTTCGTGGCTGCTGTATATTTTGCAAGCTCGGGCCTTTAAAACGCTGCTCACTGCACGAGGCCTAAATTTCTCACGAAGCCGTAAAACGAGCTTGTCACTACCAAGCCCGTGACACGGCCCAAAAAAAGAAGTATAAATATAATTCCCTGCGACAAACGCCGCGACTGTGGCCGCCGCGGAGGGCTTTTTTAATATCACGGAACAATTCTCAATTTAAACAAAGCTGCCGGGCGCATTCCTGGCGCAAGTTACGCGGCGCCATATTACGCTCGCGCCCGAATGCGATTTGTTGCCGTCTGGCTCGCCGGCCTATCCCCACGGCCAGCGAGGGCTCTAAAAAATGCTGAAATATTTCGCATTCCGCCGCCCTGCGCCCTTCCGGCCCTCCAATCCCTGGTGCACGTCGGCTGAACTACGGCATTGCAGGGATCCACCGGCTCACGTCAGCTTGCGGGTGGAAATGCCGACAGCAGACGATTTCAACGTACTTGCTACCCAATACCGACATATTAATTCGTACACCAGTGATTTAAAACATGAATCATCCTTGTAGTTATATACATTTCTCTTTAGCATGGCCTTCACAGATCAGTCGAAATCAATTATAGAACTTTTCCTTCACAAAGATACAACAGTGCCCTCCAGATCGTTCAGCCACAAAACACAATTTTCGGGAAGCTTGTATAACCGTAAATGTGCTGTTAGTAATTCCATCTAAACAAATTTTTGGTGAAACATGAACGTCGATTTTATACACTCCTACATTTAGATTTTTGCAAGTGCTCAACTCTTAAAGAGCGTTTAAATAATGATACAAGGAGCGACAGAAGTTTAAGAAAGCGCATTGAACCCCATAAGACTATTGCTATAAATTAAATAGTCTTGTGTAAACAAGAAACTATTTCAGGCTAAAGAAGAAAATCTACACGTTTACAAGGGACTCACTCCCCTTTCGTCATGTGTATGGTGGCATTAAAACCCTTGCTACCAATTAAGCAAACTTATTAGAACATAATACGTAATTGTTGTAGCCCATTTCTTCTGCAGCTGGTCGTTAAAATAAGTTATTATTTAGTGAGAACGATAGAAAAAAAAATAAAATAACAGGTGTATCTGGTATTTGGTTTCTGCGGATACATATCACTTCTCTTCGAAGTATCGTCAGTGATCCAATTTTTGCTGGAAAACTGTTTCAAGAGCATATTTTGAACAGGTGGTTTTTTATGTGAGTAAAATTACACGTTTTAGGGGTACTAAATTGGAAATTCTTAGTGAAGCGCTGAGAATATAAAATTTTTGAAACTCATTTCTAAAATCTGTACGAACGAAGTAACAAAAATTGTTCATGCATATGTCTTGAACCCTCTCACCAAACGTGGTGAGTGATTGGTTAGCGTTCTGGCCTCGCATCTGGGGGGACAGTGGTTCGAATCCCCGTCCGGGCATCCAGATTTGGGTTTTCCATGGTTTTCCCAAATCACTCCAGACGAACGCAGGGATGCTTCCTTCAAAAGGCAATGGCCGAATTCCTTCCCTTTCCTTGTCCCAAGTCCTTTTCCGCCTCTAATGACCTCGACGTCGACGAGGCGTAAAGCCATAAGCAAAAAAAAATAATAATAATAATAATTGAGCTCACTTGAATCCCAGTGGATTAGGTTGATGTCATATCTAATGTGGAAAATCCGCAACGAGAATTGCGGAAACAAATTTTCTAAATGAATTTATTTTCGCAACCGAATTGGATGAAATACTGCAATTTATAATTGTAAAGTGTAGAATCTGATCTGGTGAATATCTACCAAAAAATGTGGATTCAAAGGAAATGAATCTCTCTCTGCACGATATGAGCAGTAGTTTCCTAGATGCCTATATGTTCACGGAGCACACCGCATGATTAATCGTTTTAATCAAGCAAAGAAGGATCGGTGGTGGTCCCCGCAGCACAATACTGGCGGTGCTCTTCGGTAGCCGCATTGTCTGCCCTGAGCCCAAATTAATGCCGGGGAACAAAGTGAACGCCGAACACTTCGGCCAGTGAACGGCCCCGCATTACTGCCAAACACAACTAGCTAGTACGTACTCCAACACCAACACGTAAACCTTTTGTCTTAATTTTGTTTCTCTCGACTAGTTTGATGCAAGTGTTCATCCCTTTCTAATCATCCTCAGTTATCTGTTGCATTCATTACAATCCACGTCGTTCCTTGCAATTCTCTCTTGGACTGTTCC
This sequence comes from Vandiemenella viatica, assembly GCA_031002005.1. Lineage (NCBI taxonomy): Eukaryota > Metazoa > Arthropoda > Insecta > Orthoptera > Morabidae > Vandiemenella > Vandiemenella viatica. The sequence continues at coordinate 286,419,127 of JARYHS010011408.1, read as the reverse complement.
GTCCACTGACAAATCAACAATGTGTTAAACTGTTACCAAGTGACAAGCCTCTTCTTTTCGACAGAGTGGTAGCACTCTGGACTCGCTTTCGGGAGGATGCGGGTTTGAATCCGGCGATCTAGATTACCATTTTCCATGGTTTGCCGAAAATCACTCAACACAAATAATGGGATGGTTCCATCAAATGGCCAAATGCCTGACCTCGAAGTAGATGAGGCTTAAGCTGGCTTCCCGTGATCCGCACAGTTGCGGGCCGGGCGGATCCAGCTACCAATGAGCAGGCTGTTGTAAAGGTCCCGCCTGTTCTTGCAGGGATGGCGCGCCTCTATCCATCGCCCAGTCGGAACAGATCAAACGCCCGGGTAGCTGAAGCGACACAGTCAGGGTGGTGGCGAGTAGGCCAGGGTTAGGCTGTGGTTCGCGCTGATCCGTACACTTCGGCTGATGTCGCGCGACCTCAAAAACCACGCGCCGTGGGAACACACCTTTAATATTTCTAGAAAGATGTTCCTCAAATTTCTTTCCCGCCCCATTTCCGAAATATGTCCATTTCGTACTACGCCTTCCCTCTTTCTATACGCTCCACTAATGACATCAATGCCAACAAGCCGTAATATCCTAACAAAGATTATTATTATTTTATTTTTTTGTAACTGCTTTACGTCTCTTTTTAACATGAGTTCTTTAGAGACGGGAAAGGGGGGGGGGCAAGGATGGGGGCAAGGATGGGGGCAAGGAATGGGAAGGAATTCGGCCATGGCCTTTTGAAGGAAGCATCCCGGCTTTTGCCTGGAGTGATTTGGGGAAACCATGGAAAACCCAAATCTGGATGCCCGGACGGGGATTCGAACCGCCGTCCTCCCGAATGCGAGGCGAGAACGCTAACCGTTACACCACCCCGCTCGGTCCCTAACAAAGAGAAAACATTCCTATAGTAAGGGCGCATCCATAAATTACGTGAGGTGAAATAGGGGGGGGGGGTCCAGCGAAATCTCACCAAGGGGGGGGGGGTCAACAGAAATCTCACGTGAGATTTTTTTAAAATTGGGCAGGACTGTAGAGATAAAAAAAGTCTACAATTGACGCGAAAGTCGATTTTAGTGGGGTATTTGGCTGAAAAGTGTGGGTTAGACCTTAAAAAAAAATCTCAAAATGTTGCAAAGAAGATCTGTAGGGGGGGGGGGGTCTCACGGGACCATATCTCACCACAGGGGGGGGGGGGGGCGGGCCAGATCTCACAAAAATCTCACCAGAGGGGGAGGGGGGGTCCGAAAATCCGGAAAAACACCTCACGTAATTTATGGATGTCTCCTAACACGTTTCAGATGCATTGATTTTCCCTCTTTATGGAATTTCGAAAGTCGAGCTTTAACTTACACAAAACACTGTGATTCAAACACATATTTCTCGATAGTGATTTTATGAGTGCTAGGCGCATGTTTAAAAGGGCTGTGCTAGAGCCAGAAGTCAAAGTTGTAGAATTGCTTTCAGACTATATTAGTAAACTGAAAATATTTTTTGCACACACATCACAATAATACAAATGCAAAACTTTTTAGAACCTGCGTATACTACATTCCCAAATTTGCTGTAATTACAGTTTTCTGCAACTTTTTTTTTTATCTATATCACTGAAATAGCTAAACACAGCAAGTCAGAATCGGGACAGGAAAAAAAGGGGGGGGAGAATCGGGAAGAAATTCAGTAATGACCTTTCACAGGAACGATCCCAGCATTCGTCTGGAAAGATCTCGGAAAACCATGAAAAATCGAAATGTGGATGACAAGACGGGGAGTTGAACCCACTACCACCTATATGCAAGGTCCTAGCGTTATAGCTCATCCATCAGGTTCTGTGGTCATTTATCGAATTTCGTAATCGCTCAAACAATTTCAAGCAGCTGAAACATTTTTTTCCCTCCAATCGACTCTCAATTTAGGTAATTTCCCAAAATCTAAATTTGATCGATCTCTAAGTACCAACGAAGAGAAAATTTAAATGAGTCTGCGCTTGTGAATATCTTTCAGGAAGCACACTATAAATTTCAATTTAAGTTGGTCGCGCAGCAATCTGGCACGAACGGGTGAAAAAAAGAAGCACTGAAAGCGGTATCATGTAAAAGTAAAAAGAGACCAAGTACTTTTAAGTATCGAAGTTTTCCCATATATACATTACTAATGCTCGATCAGGTATGCAAATAAGGTCGACTTTCACTGAATAAGATAGCATAGTTGTCAGTGTGATTGCTTATAATAACTGCTTAAGATGCGTAGACTCGCATGAATATAAAATGGCAGAGGCTTTGCGAGACCGGTTGGCCGGCCGCCGGGTAGGCCTGCACCTCTCAACCCTCGGTAATAATGCGTGACCACGCCCACGTTATTGAGGGATTATTAAAATAATACGCGCAATGGCCAAACCGACTGCATGCCATTAGACCCGGCTGCAGCGTAACGACACGTAAACACCGCAAAACGTACACGACAAACCTGACCGTCCGACGGAAGATAATGTAAAACGGTCAGAAGAGAAATAGCTTCCTCCTTTTTCCTTTAAAAGTCTAAATGTATTACTAAATCACATTCTTTAATGATGTGGAATGGCTGAGATGATGATTCAGTTATATTATCACCTTCCTTCCCCATTACCACAAACTCGAATACTGCTCAGGAGGACGCCGGTTCGAATCCCCGTCCGGATATCCAGATTTGGGTTTTCCATGGTTTCCTCAAATCATTCCAGGCGAATGCCGGGATGCTTCATTCAAAACGCCATGGCCGAATTCCTTCCCGTGCCTTGTCAGGCCTCTAAAGACCTCGACGTCGACGTGGCGTAAATAAAAATAAAAAAACGAATACAACATCGTCCCAAATCCCAGATATGTACTCTGCTCAGAACAAGTTGAACCAACGAATAAAGGATAAACTTACTTCATTGATAAACGGCAATGTCAGAACATGCCACCTGGAAAGCGGCATTTTGATTCATTTCGTGACTATAAGGTGTCAGTCAGTTATTTAATAGCCGCTTATATTTCGAATGGAAAAACGTATGTCTGACGAGGGGTATAAATTATTTAATGATAGTAATAAGAATTAATTAACCAAGCAGGTAATAATTAGTGAGTCAAGAGGCCACATCTGTTTCATTCGATTTATGGGCACTAATATATAACAGTATTAAGACGCATCTATTATATTCCGATGGAAGCTTGGTGTGCAAAACTTTGCTTATAATATGTGTTGTTTTGGCTACATTAGACGAATTAATGTTGAATAAAAAATAAAACCACGAGATGTATCTAAATAAAAAAAAAACTATTTTCTCTGTCATGTAAAACTATTGCAATTTTGTCATCGGACACTATTTTAATACATGCATTCAAGGAACTGAATATCTCAATTCTATCGGTGTTAACAGTATAGAAGTCAGATAACAGTTTCAACTCCACTAAGCAAAGTTACTGGATCGCCAGATTGTTCGTGGTACAAACTGTTTCGAAACACTTTTCTGTTAGTTTTATTGACTTTACAAAGCACAAACAGTTTTGCATGTGGCACTGATGGCGTCATTATTTGGGATTTTTTTTTTTTAAGTGGAATAAATATTTGTAACACAAGTAACACCAAAATTTCTATACCCTTTACTTTTTAAAATAAAGATAAATTTTTCAACCTATTGACTGACTACTTAAGAACGGAGCAAGTTCTGAAATATAAAGTATAAAAGTATTTGAACACTTTATACTTTTATTATTTAGCACCATTACCAAAAAGGATTCGATCCCGACTAAGTTGAATATTTTTATTTGAAGCTGAATGAACGGATTGGCTCCCCAGGTCCACTCAGCCTGCTGTCCAACGAGTACCGTGGACGAAACACCACGGAAAGGTGAAGAATGGATGGAGCTTGGAGCTGACCCCGTAAAATACCTTCTAGTGCCGGAAAGTTTGTAATGGAAATGTAAATCCCCAGGCTTTTACGTTACAGAAATTAAGACATTAAAGTTGCCAATTACTCGACAAATAAAAGTCAAGTAAATCTTACCATAAACGTTGAAAAAAAAAAGTTTTGTTGGGCAAACTAATATTACCGGCAGGCTAGATCTATTCTGATAGGGTCTCATTTCTCAGCTGAAAGCAGAGACCGAATGCGTTGGATGAGCGCTAACGCTCCGACCTAGCATTCGGGTGGACACCGTTTCGAATCCCCTTCCTGCCATCCTGATTTCAGTTTCCCATGATTTTCCAAAACCATTCCCCTTCAAAAGGTTACAGCCGAATTCATTCCCGTGACTCGCCGCTTTTCTCTCCCACAACACTTTCCGACAGAACAACAGTGTTTGAAAGTACACTTAAGTATCACATTTGAAGGCGATAATCACGAAAGGATGCTAAAAAATTCGTAAAAAGCATGCGTATGTCTAATTTTATAGATGACGTTGTAACTAGAAACTATCTTAAAACTTTACCGCCCTAACATAGCCTATTACAGTACACCACAGGCATATATAATCATTAATAATTCGAAAACTATGGGTTTACGACCCCTACATGTATTAGTGAAATTTTATGATGTTTTAAACATCTGTCGATTCGCTGAAACTGATCCGTTTCCATGACCTCTGACCTCATTTTTTACAAAATGGGGGGAAGGGCTATCTAATTCCGGGACACGTGTCCATTTATTTTCGAAGGAGAAGGTCTCCGAGCACTAAACTGATGACACCCAAATCTGGACCACGTGTTGTATGTAAGAATGTATTACACTGAATTACTCCACAGCGTTAATATAACGTGGGTCCATAACGAATCATGTGCAGCGATGCCTTCAGTTCATGACAGGGCTTAAAAACACAACAACAACAACTAAAACAACAGTAGCAACAACAACGACGACGGCAACGACCACAACAACAAGATGAATAACAACAACAGCTACAACAGCAGCAACAATAACGACGACGGTAAAGACAACAAGAAGAAGAATAAGAACAGCAACAGCAACAGCAACTGAAACGGCAGCAACGCCAACAACAACACCAACAGCAGCAGCAACAACAACATCAAACAACAGCAACAACAGCAACAACAACAGCAGCAACAACAACAACAGCAACAACAGCAACAACAGCAACAGCAACAGCAACAGCAACAACAACAACAACAACAGCAACACCACCGCCACCACCACCACCACCACCAACAACAACAACAACAACAACAACAACAACAACAACAACACCAGCAACAACAACACCAGCAACAAAAAACAACAACAACAATAGCAACAACAAAATATAACTCGAAACCATAATCTTAAGTGACCAATACGTTTGATAAATATCATGTGCTAAATTATTATATTATCTGCTTAAATTTCCTTGAATTTTTTCTTCACTTCTAAAACTAGTTTAAAAAGACCCTTTTGATCACACTGAATTTCAAAATTACTCATCTTTTAAGCGTGGAAGCCGAGAACTAGCAAACGTGATCTAGTCGAACCGCCAGCTAGGCGGTGGGCGGAGACTTTTAGGGGATGTTAACCGGGGCCGGTATAATATTTCTGGCCGGTCACGGAGCACGTAGCGGCCCAGCACACGTCACTCGGCTGTCACATTAGCCTCCGGCGCCTCGCCTGCATTCACGCTGCCAGCCCAGCAAACGAGCTGACGCCGCCTCTGCAGCATGACGCCTCCACTCACAAAAACTCACCACGCATTATTCAGATTCCTCTGATCACTCCAGGATGTTAGGGCGGCTTTGTGATGTGGTTACTATCCATTTGCTGTGCCCAGCATTCCTCTACTCGACAAAGATAATGTAAACTATACTGTATGTATAAAACAACCCTTATATTCATAAGAACGAAGTTTTCATCGGCGTTGAGAATTTATGGAATGCTCTCGGGTAACTAGTTAAGTTCTGGTGAAAATGGCGACGGTGATTTCGATCGCCGAAATATCGTGTGACGACACTTCCTTATCTCGGCTAATTACCCAAGAGCATTTCATAAACCCTTATATTCCTCAGTTAATGGTTTCAAATTCTACGCAACGGCTGTGAAGACGGAATAAAATTCGGAAGACTCAAAATACTTTATAGTCCATACAGATTTCAATGCTTTGAACCTTCAATTTTCTTATGCTGCTATCATAAACAGCCTCCGTTTATTTCTTACACACCTTCTTTGTCTCCCATCCAACCTATTCCATGCTTTTATCACCATCTCTTTCTATCTTTGACATTACTTGATGTCATAAACCATCCTGATCGTGGCCGTCGCTTTTATCATTCCTGTACAATTTAATGTCTCTTAATAACCGGCCTAACAAAATTAATTTCCCATTTCTTTATATTATACAATAGCTTCCATTTTTCGTTAGCCTTACTCAAAGCCGTTTTCTCTTTCTCATCTTTGCCCCTTTCTTTTTCTCATTATGAACCTTTCTGATGCTTGTATCTAAATACTATAAACATTTTCATCTTCTCCTTCGATGGGAAACTAGAGAATTTTTTATACAGTTGTTACACCAAGAAAGCCTCCATACTTTCAATCGAAACATTATTTTCCTATTCTCAATTTTAAATCAGTTTTTCTACTTAATATACTCTTCATGTCAGAAGTAGTAGTTGGTCCCATATAATCCCTGCTCACTACTCCATCCTGTGAATACTATACCGCGTAAATACCTACGTTTAATTGCTTTTTACATCTTTCCTCCTGTTATAATGATTTTGATCACTTTGTTACAGCATCTCATTTTCTTGAATTCATTACCAACCCATATTATTACGATGCTAATTTTTATAATATTCTTTCAGAGTCAGAGATTTCATTTCTTAACATCATGCCATCTGGGAGTCCAACGCATCTTATTATTGTTACCCGAATACCTACTCTATTTTCGTTATGGAAGATGAAAAGTATTGCGGATACTCCTTTGTGACTACTTCATTCCCCAGCTATAATCATCCCGATATTAACTACCCACAGAGACCCTCCCCCCCCTTGCCTCCCCCGTCACGAAATAACCAACCACGCAGATTCACAATCACTTTCCGCTGCGCGAGGCGAAGTCAATTGAGGTGGAATAGTGAGCCCGGCGGGTAGCCTGCCCGCGTCTTGAAGGGGTTGTCGTTAGTTTCCGGCGACCGCCAGTGGTGGCGCGCGTGTTCTAATGCGACGCATCCTGTGGGGAGGACGGCGTGATTTCCACGGCGTGGGCAACAATTGTGACGTCACGCCATTGCAGCCTCCCAATTGGCGACCCACGCGGCACAGAGACTGCGGCTGGCTAGTCACCGGCCAGAGATACTGCATGCGGGTCACCTGCAGCATCGCAGATCACGTTTTAATAACTGCTTCGACACGTACTCTCAACGATCCTCTCATTAAATAATAATAATATTTTTTTTTAATGTACCATGTTTTTATAACGGACGAAAAAGTAAAAAATAATTTCTCTAATCCTTATGAAGGATAAAACCACATACACATTTCTAACTTTTTAAATTGTTCTGAAAATTTGTACTTGGTAATTTTTGATAGCTATTAAGATACTCGTAAGATTGGTGGCGAAAAACATTGGGAGCATGGAATACATAACTATAAGAAGTGTAGAGAGTAGTTATCAATTAAAGAACTTACTTATCAGCTCACATTATTTGTGGTGCAATAAACATGTTAGTAGAGCTACTAATGCATCAATTATCTGTTGCATGCGCCCAATATTTTTTGTCTCAAATCTTGCAAGTACTTAAACAGCTATCAAAAATTTCCAAGTATAAATTTTCAGGACAATTTAGAAGGAGTTAGAAATCTGTATGTGGTTTTATCCTCCATAAGGATTAGATAAATTATTTTATACTTTTTAGTCAATTATAAAAACATGGTACTTTAAAAAATATGTTTTTCTTTTTCTTTAATTTTAATACTACATAGATATCGAAATCAGAATAAAACAGCTACTGTTACTATTACTACACCGTTTATTCAATGTGATTTCTTTGTCATTCTCTTCTGCTTTTAGTGTTTCTTCTTTTTTCACATTTTCATGGATTGTCATCCACTTCTGATCTATGGTCAAAATTTCAAGTCTCTAGCTCATCGAGAAATTAGTTTAAAATTAATTACAAAAATCCACCCGCACAGACTAAACCCAAAGCGAGTCAATAATAATTTTAAAAAATGGTAAAAAGAAACAAGAATATTTTATAACTCAATTTGGTTTGTAGGAGAACATTTAGTAATGTCTCTAGCGACCTTAATTCATACTCGTAATACATGAGAAACAGGGTTGACTAAACGGAATATATTAAGACTGATATCTATCATCACCCACTTCTTCCACTGTAGAGTTAAAGAAAATGTTCAAGGAACTACTATGAATTAAAGTAATACTCACCTTTTCCAGTTCTAACAGGTGAAACCGAAGTACTTGAATCGCTTGCACCATCTGAAAATAAGAAAAAGTATATGGTTATTTCACGCAAGTCACAGTCAACACAACTCATAGATCTATTATTGTGCTGCATGGCAAGTACGAGAAACCTTGAATGGCATTTAGTATTATATCATTACCTGTCTAACGCAAACACTTTTGCCTTTTTACATTTTGTTGTATTAATCTGCTATTGAAAATCTAAATAACCTACAACATGCTCCTCACTTCTATTTCTATAACTGCAAAATATATATTAATCACATTCTTCTGCGTCTTTACAAAACCATAAAATAAACCGTACTTTACAGAAGTACGAAATGAGAAACTGTTTATTTTAAATACTACCAACATTCCAAAGTTATGTGTCTTTTGCATTGTTTCTTCGAGTAAACAATTGGTACAGTAAATTATGAAACGTATTTAACGTGTGGGGCTCAAAATTCATCCGATGAGAAATGAAGATTCTGTTAAGATATCTGCAGCAATAATAAATAATGGTAGACGGATCGGTTTCTAAAGCACAGAGATGTTCTGACATTGTAGGTTTCGAGTTATCTCGAGGCCACATCTGTGGAGGTCTGCCATTGCTGATTGGCTATTCTGGTTACACAACGAAGAAAGATCGCCATCTCGAGCGGCAGAAGATGCCAAGTAACTATGTTACTACACTCTTCGTACTGTCTCTGTAAACATACCGCGTGAAACACAAAAACTTGTAAAACTTCCAACAATGTAAGTCAATCATATTTTTAAAAAAATGTTTCAAACCAGTAGACGCAGAAAACAGATCTGTTCTCCAAGGTTTTATTTGGGAAAAATAAATTTTTAAAATAATGACTTGGGATTGGAGAATGAAGGTAAAAACACAAAAAAGTATTTGGCAACCGTACTGTCACGTGTAGAATAAGCAAATTTTCGGCATGTAGTGATAATTTAAAGTTTTTTTATTTTATTTTTAGTTCCGCATCTAAGACGTGTACTACATCTGTGTAGTTAGGAATTTATTTATGTATACATGCCTATACACGAAATACAAATATACAGAACTTTTATGGATCACAAACCAAGATTCCTGCAATATTCATTTGAAACATTTAATTAAGTAATCATCTCATTTGATCATTCAACAATGGAACACACGATTTATGGAACAAATGCTCTAAATTAGTTTATTGACATCAGAAGTTGAAATTATCCGGCTTTTAAAAGATATTGAATGAAATAATGAAGCGGCCACACTTATCACACGAGCTTTAACCATAGCTACTAATTATTCAAGCATCTATTATCGTGTTAGTTTAGTGTGTTCTTGCACCAAAACACCATTCGTAATATAGAAAATTCTGTAATTTTTACTCTTTCACTGACAATTAGCGTTTAAAAAGCAGAAATAAAGGATGATATGCAAGAAAATTACTGCACGCCGAAACAGTAGTGAATGTCTCGAAAAAATTTAATCTAGTAGAAGTATCAGTAGTATATAAGTCAAATCTTGCCATCTACCAACAGATAAACAACAAGAAACGATGTCGATCTTTTTTTTTAGAATGAAATAAATTGGTATACAACATTCTCTGATGTATGATAAGTATTAGTAACCAGTCTTATGAATTTTGGTGATGATGATTAACATTTGACTTTTTTTATCCGCTAACATAACGGAAAGGTGCCAGCAAAATTGCGAGTAGTAAATTCCCAAATGAACAGACAAACGCACTGTTTGTAACAGGTAATAATGAGGATTATTACTAATGAAAAGATACTATAGAAACTTCAGCAGTACATGTAAAGTATTTCTCCAGTATAGATGACACGATGAGATCGTTTTCATTAAACTGGTGTTCGTACGGAGAACCATAAAGAGTTGTTCATCGGAGGATTTCCTTAGCGAAGTTGGGTTGAATCACGTCGATCAGAACTGTTTCTTGCGCCATCTCCAACAGTCACTGCCTCTCTAATTTTACGTTGACTGTAAAAGTCTCCTTAGCTTTTAATCTTGACAGCTCATAAATATATCTATGTCCCGTTCAATACGCACAGCTTCACGCCAAAGTGCTACTATCAATCAGAAACCGGCAGTAGAAGACTGATAAAGAAAATTCTGTTATCGGCACAAATTCAGTTTTAGGACACATTTAGAAAACCGGAATTGGGGCCAGCGATAAGGAAATGAATTTTTCATTCGTCCAAGGTGTTATTGCAGTTCGAGAATCGGTGTTAAATTTAATGTCGCGACATGCATAAACTCAATTTATGCGGAGGACTTAAGACGGTCTACAGCATTTAATATCGCTTTTACTGATCCGTATCGCATTGTAAGCCGCCATGCCGTAGAGACGTTCGGTCTCCAGAAACGGCGTAACAGCGGGAAGTGTTACATCACCTAGCAGTAAATGTCTCGCGGCCACAGACGTAATGTGCTAATTAAAAAGCCTAATGCCTGCTAAAGATCCGCTCAGCTTTCGGTTCACATTCATCAAATCGGTTATGAGGGTCGTAACAGTGTGTGCAATCAAAGTAACCTACTTTCCACTCCGATACATGCACAGTCCACCTACAATTATTGGTTTTCCTGAAAAACAAGAGGATGAATTTCCTAACGTAATCTGTTGTAGCTAAGATCACGTTCACTTCAATAATGATAAAAAAAATAATTAAAAAATCTTTTTTGAAACTACTAGTTTGGTTTATGTTATGATGACTATAATGCCACAAGAGACCAAAAAACACCTTAAACAAGTAACGAGAAGTATATCTTTTGAAGGAACCATCTTAATATTCATGTGGTGTGGTTTTGGTAAATCGTGGAAAATTTAAAATCGAATCGTAAAACAGGGAAACGAAACCCAATAGTTGCAAATATGAGGCACAAATGTATAAAAAGATTTATGGTAATTGCGAGTAGAAGAGCTCCTTGAAATCGTAGAGAGGAGTTAAGATTTATATTGAGAATAAATCATTGCAGAAATAATATTGTATACACGACATGAAGCCTAATAAAGTGAAGTTCTCCCACGGCTTCTGAATATTCGTCCAGTTTTTATTTATTTATTTTTTTATTTTATTTTTTATAGAGATTTGAATCAATCGAACAATTGTTTTGCTACTTTATTTTCAGTCGAAATTTGTCTGAAGAAATTTCATCAATCCCACAATAATTCCGCAGTAGACCTTATTTCTTTCGAGAAGATTCAAGTTCTTGAAAACGTTGCAAATGAAAAAGACAATTAACACACAATATAAGAGACTACCATATCAGTCTTCATATAGATGCTAACACAGTACTTCCCTTCCAGAAGTTACCAGTTTTGAAGATGGTCAAACATTTCAGCATCTTTCTCAGTGGACCAGTACTTCTCAGAATTCCACTGATGATGCAACTCGGTATCTCCTATCATTCAATATAATAACAACTATACAAGTTCATGGTGTTAGTATAAATATACTCATTTAACTATTTTGCGAAAATCGTCAATTCCAGGGAGATAATTATAGATTTCCGGGAAACTTTAACAAGCTACATAGCACCATATTTTTTTTTTTTTCCTAGTAATTTGAATTTAATGTTTGGGAAACAGAGTGGGGAATAGTATATTCACACTTGTTTTTCGGAAAAATCTTCCAAAACTCAAGGAAGAAAAAGTACAATCCAAACATTTTATATTTAGTAGTTTGCTAGCCTTCATTTGATACTAATGAGGATTATTAAAGTGAAACCAATGAAAGCTTTTCTTCATCCTGTAACTAAGCTTTCTATAGTTATTTTAACTTTTTTAAGATTAGTGAAAACTAAAGTTGTGTGGAATTACAAACTTCTACGTAGTTTAGAAATAATGTTAGTGTGTGATGGATGGACGGATGGAAGAGGAAAGGGACGGTAAATTATGGATTCCTTTTTTTTTATTCAGAAGGTATAAACCCAAAAACTCTGTATTTGGACTGATAATTGGTGCCTTACATCGTGCACTTTGATATGTCTGAGATGAGGGTGCTAGAGTTAAAACACTCTTCCTCATCTTTCGAACCCAGCCGAAGAAACAATGAAGCTAGAAACGGTTAGCAACTTGACACCACGCTACATGCCACTGTTATTAAGACGCAGTCGAGTACATACCGAAACGTCACCGGCCAGGAAAAAATAAAGGAAAAGACAATCAAGAAGTAGAACTGTGTCACCAGTCCGTACACACTGGACTCAACGACTCCATTCATAAGGAGCGTGTTTCCCTCGGTGGTAGCGTTTAAACAGTGGCTATTGTGAAAATGATTTTCACAAATATTGTAACAGACTGGAGGACAAATAGTAGTCTCCCCGAAATCTTCGGAGTCTTTCGGGAGCCGATTTAAATATTGACCGAGCGCCACCTGGAGGCGTTTGCCGGTGTGGAATGCAGCAGTAGCCACTGTGCGGGTGCGACCGCAGACTGCAGTGTCTAAGTGGCGTGCGCCTCGAGATCTCCCGGCCTCGTTCCGTGGAATAATTTTACATTACAATCGGCTGGCTGGCGTGTTTGAGCTAGGAGCGCGTGATTCGGCAAACAAGAGGCGCACCCGCCAGGATCAACACCGACCAGTTTACCCAGGGCACGACCAGGAGTGGAGAGACGAAACTCGACACCTGCCACCAACAGCTACTGCGTGGCTACCGGTCGACAGCGGACACCGAGACCAGAAAAACACAGTCTAAACACGCCGCGGAGCAGGGCGGTTTATCGCTGTCCAACAACTGCTTGGATCACTTCTACCAACCTTGATTCAATCAGTCTAACTCTGCCTCTTGCTCCCTTCAAGTCCATGTCTAACATATTCTTTGGTTCCCTCTCCTTTTTTTCTCCACATGTCTGAACACGCCATGGCCCATCACGGTCCAACTACTGCTTCGATCCGCTCCACCAACCATCTACATATTATCCTTGACTCAATCAGTCTAACTCTGCCTTTTTTTCCCGCTTCAAGTCTATGTCTAAGATATTCTTTGGTACCCTCTCCTTTCTCTTTCTCCACATGTCTGAACACGCTATGGCCCATCACGGGTCCAACAACTGCTTCGATCCGCTCCACCAACCATCTACATATTATCCTTGACTCAATCAGTCTAGCTCTGCCTATTTTCGCTTCAAGTCCATGTCCAACATATTCTTTGTTCCCCTTTCCTTTCTCTTTTTCTCCACACGTATCAACCATTCCATACTTGACATTTTCTTCCTATGCTATAGCATTTATTCACTTACAGTCCCTCAGATCATTTTCATTTGTCACTCTTTCTATTGATATTACTCCTTCATTTCACCTGCACTCTACTTAGTCACTACCCGAGCTTCTGAACCGTCCACAATTTCACCACAAAATGGATCTTGAAGAATTTTTTCTGTTAAATCCCTTCTTCCATTTAAGTCTTCAAACATTCTTAATAATTTCATCCGCACAGTTCCCTCTTTCTTTTAATTCCATTCTTCTTCCTCCACTAAGTTTAATTAGGATCTCTCTCCCGACCGTTTTACTTTCACTGTGCCACTTTTTGATTTACACGATTAGCACACTGTGAACATAGAAACCATTGGAACAGCTTGCTGAGTGAAACTTATAACTGGCGTGGATTGAAATATGCAAAAAGAACTTTCCACTTGTCAAGGATGCAATGTGTTACATTCTTTCGACTCCACATTCCATGATCAGATTTCTCTATGACTCAAGAACATGTTATCAAGTGGGAGCACCACAAGAAATGCTTCGATGAATATAAAAATCGAAAAAAAAACAGCATCTTGCCAGTTTGTAGTTTGCTAATGGGATGCTAGAAAATTCTGAAGAGCGGACAAGAAGAATGCACACGCAAAGATGTCTCTCACAAATTAAATTCTCGTTTTTTTTTTTTTTCAGACAAAAGTTGTCCGATCATTTGTTTAGATTAGTGTTATTAAACATTCGCTTTTAATCCAGCGACGGTAACTGTTTATTTGTTTCGAATCTTCTGAACCACGAGGAGAGGAACCTGCAACTGAATCTAGTCTTTTCAGAAGCTCGAATAGCATCACAAAACAGCACAAAACGGGAATAAGAAAGTGAGGGACCTGGACGAGGTTAACAGATGAAGCAAAATGTGTGGAGAGAAAACAATGTGGTAACTTCTAGTGAACAACTGCGGGAAAATAGGACGACCGAGAAGAGGGATTAACAGAGGGATAGAACTGGAGAGGAAGAGAAGGGCATAGGTTGTGGGACGGGCTCTATCTACCGATCTGGAAGTACGAACGACGCGGGATGCAGTGGATATTTTATATAATCTCTTCATAGAATTAAACGTCTTTAACCTCGATATCAACTATAAACTGAAAACGAGTATTACTGATCCACGAACATTCATATCGATATATAGACTCATGAAACAGAGCCAGGTAGGTGACGCGAAACATCCATACCTCACGTTCGAAACAGTCTATTGTTTCTCCGAAGTGATGTAGGTGAAAGGCTCTAATAGGACGTTAATCATGACTATAGAGGTGTTTTTCTTTATGTTACTTGTTCCTTTAAATTTATTTATTTACTTGTTTTTCATACATAAGAACTTTAAAACATGGGGTAAATTGACATTAAAAGCCACTTCTCATTGCAGTCGACGGAGTTCTTCAATGTCTGCAATATGCTGCCAAACGGTGGAAAATTTCGTTGATTAACTCGTGGATCTTGTAACCTCCAATCAAAAATAATTAAACTTCCCTTTGGGGGCGCCAATAAATTAAGTCAGGTGAAATAGGGGGGGGGGCGGCGAAATCTCACCAAACCTCACCAAGGGGGAGGGGGGGGTCAAGGGAAATCTCACGTGAGGTTTTCTAAATTATTGTTGGACCGTAAAGACAAAAAAAGTCTACAAAACACGGGAAAGTCGGTTTTAGGGGGTATTTCGCCGAAATGGAAAGGTGAGACCTAAATAAAAAGTCTCAAAAAGTTGCGAGGGCGATTTCTAGGTGGGGGTCTGACGGACCAGATCTCACCAGAAGGGAGGGAGGGGGGGCGACCACGAAGTGTCACCAGAGGGGAGGGGGAAGTGTCCGCAAATCCGGAAAAACACCTCACGTAATTTATGGATGCCCCCTTTAGGGCCTTTTTAACGGTACTATACTCCCAAAGGTATATTCTCTTTATGTTAGTAAAAATTCAGCATAATTTTAAAACTCGCCCCTCTTACATGTCTTTGTCAACAAAATACAATGCACTGATAAGAAAGCTTTTTCAGTGTGGAGATGGTATTAATTTTTAGAATCATTTATCCAACAAAGAAACCTACCGTATATTAACGTTTTCAGGTTGTTGATATGTATATATCATGACGTCAATATAAAAATTCCGACTCTAAAGATTTTGCTATATACGCGCCGTTATTACAAGAAAAATTGAGTGATGGTTATAGTTTTTCACGTACAGTTTACGAGAAAATTCATGGATCACACTCTTGCGTATCTAAGAGGTAAGTTTCGTTATGGTCGAGTCACTATATCCCTCAGCGTCCATAGTCTGGAGCAACAGACGAGGTTCTGCCGCCGATTCGACAGCTCTAATTTTCTGCTGTTTACTCCAGTCCAGAGTCCCGCCGACGTACGATCAGCGGTGGCAGTGAGTTTCCTAGAACGCCGTTCGTCGCGACGGCGTCGCCCGGCGCCGGGGCGAGGCGTCGGGGGGGTGGGAGAGACGCCGCTTATCTGCGCGACGCTGCGCCGGATCGGGAATTGGGGTCGGGAGGAACAGCACCACCGGCAGCAGCGGCGTGGCGAGCACAAACACTGTGTGTCAACAGATTTAAGAGGCTGCGACACGGCGTTATCGCGGCGCGTACACGCGCGCCAATACGAGCACCCCTCCGCACAGCTGCTCTGCCTGTCTGCGACGCGCTCTCCCAGAGAGCCAACGCGCCGGAAAATTCCCTCAGCCCAACACGAGGTGCCACCTCCGCCGAAGATTGCCACCCTTCCCAGCAGACAGCGCTCCACAAACACTTCGGCGCACCCAGATTAAACGAGAAACCCGCGTCTCGATATTCACAGCTCTCGATGTCACAGCTCAACGAAGTGGAAAGAGCAGATTCAAATTATCACGCAAAAACTTCTGTACCACTTTAGGGGCCGTCCATTAATTACTTGATGTGAAATAGGGGGGGGGGTCCTACAAAACGACGCGGATCCCGACCTTGGGAGGGGGGGGGGGGGTATGACGGGAGAAAAACGACGAGGCCTATCAACGTGGGGGAGGAGATCCGTCAAAATCTCACGTCCGACCAGATCTCATCAAATCTCACCAGAGGTTAGTGAGGGGGGGCGGGGTGGAGAAAGGGTCCGGAATTCCGGAAAAACACCTCACGTAATTTATGGACGCCCCCTTACTAGCTACTCTGTTAACATACTGACTGTATTTTTCACTGGCAACAGCGAATTAATTCCTCTATAAATGCAATAATCCTCTCCAGTAATCTGATTATTTTAAGTGTTCTGGTAGGCGCTAATAAATATTTTCAGTAGTAGAGTCATTGAAATGACTTTACACTTTTACAGATCTGTAAAGCTGGGTTCTCACAGCGCGTCCCTCGGCGCCTCTTAGGGGACGCCTCTCATCTTTGCCGCATAAGCTAGCATGTACGGAGCGTCTCGACCCACCGTCTGGCGGTAGAAGATGAAAGGCGTGTCCTGCCTGCCACGCGTCATAGGAACGGACCTTAAGGGGGATGCATCTGTCTGTCCATTTTTCCAGGCGTTTCGAAAAATAAAATGCCGAACCAATTTGGAAAGCGTATTTTAAGTTTGTAATCTCAAATTTGCAGTAAGACTCAAAAGGGCTGCACTAGTCACACTTCGTGTTGCATGAATACTCCGTTACCATACCCACAAATATCACACTTTACCCTATGGATTCTGTTAATATTTTGCTTGACGAAGTAACTGTGATTATTTATTTCTCATGTTTTCTGAACGCTAGGTTAAAACGCGCGAAAAACATTAATGAAACTATGACGTGAATCAATAACTCTCCATTAAGCGTAACGAAAATGTGGAATTTAAGTCACGGTAAAGGTACCCACATTACCAACGTTTACACTTTGTTATTAGAGTAAAAACAAAAATCTAACACATTTCAACGCACTCCAAGGTCTGCGAAGGCCAGGCAGCGATAAAACATTAATCAATTTTATAAAAAAAAAAGAGTTAAGTCAGCATTCAAAAAAATAAAAAAAAAATAGGAAAAATATTATCGTTGGATTATGTTATTTGCCTCAACCCTGGGAAAGCTATCTGGTATCACTTCCTCAAACACGTTTATTTTGTGTGTGTGTGTGTGTGTGTGATAAGAACTTCTTTCGGCGTCTAAATACAACATCTACTACATTAGTACTGTGTGTTAGATTCACGTAGAATCTAACTCTAGCTGGAAATAAAGCAATTCCTTTCATAATTTTCAACGGAATATATCATAAGAATGATTCATGAAAGGTTTCCTTGTAGGGTGACGTGTTATTTACGTATGTCAGAACTATTTTCCACTGACTTTCTTCGCGCACTAAACTTTTACATCCTTTCCTACTGTCAACAGCGTGTAGACAAACATTTTATAGTCAAGTTATTAATTCAGTTACATTGACGAAATACTGTAAAAGTCATTCAGTCACTGAGTTTAACGCCAAGAATTCAGTAGCTTTCGGAAGCAACCAACATAACATTTTTCATTCACAGGTTGCATCGTATCTTTGATATAGTGACAGAGGGGCAATCAGTAAAAAATGGCCTGATCAAGAAACGTCAACAAACTAATTCTCGATAAAAATCCGTTATGCGAATTTGCAGCAATCTTGCTTTACTTGTCAAAACTAATTTCGCTTATCACCTTTGTTGCAGAGAAGGTATAACTAAATTACTTCCTACGGTCAAATGTGACAATTCTAATGACATATTCGAAATAAGTATCTACACAGATGATACTTTTTGTAACTTTGTCAAATTTCAGGATTAACCGCATTTCTGGATTATTATATTAAGTCATATGTTGCCTGCTCAAGCTAAAGCTGTATGTGCACGGATAACCTAAATTATAATAACACTTGATTCTCTTAATAATATATTTGATTACTAATTTGGAGAATCGTCTCGAATGCCTCCAGTCGATTACTTTATCGTTATGAGACCTTCTTCGTGAGATTGCCTTACTAATTCGTGCTTTATAAGAAATCTTTGTAAATCTCGTTTGTTAATTATGATTACCTTGTTCTATACTACAGCTTGCAGTACAACGTGAAAGCAGTAAAGTTGGAGCCAGCTATGAGTAGTGTGAAAATTAAAGAGTAAGACGTCTAGTTGCAACAGACGTATCTACTTTGCGGGCAGTGAAACATGGTAAGTCATCAACAAGTGCATGCAGATGAGCTGACGCCGCAATCAGAGTCTTTGTGTATCGGCCAGCCGTCGTGACTGGTGAGATCACGTCGTGATAGGTTAGGGCCATTTTACGCAATTTTCGGACTACAGCAATCACGGCAAACGTATGATACCATCTATTCTTCTGCCAGCTGATAAATCAAGCCTTCGACCAGCTTGCAGAACATCAGAATAAATCTCAAACCGACGTGCTCTAGCGGAACTTGTTTGCGAAATACTCGACAGTCAACGTAGCACAGAATCAGTTTTGTGCAACAGTGTACAGGTTCGTTCATACTAGATTAAATTAACCTGATGCTCTCTGAGATACTGGGGAAAGTAAGAACATCTTTGATACGTAATTGTTGTACACCATTTATTCTGCACTTGATCGTTAAAGAAATAATTATTATTGAATGAAATGTCAATGTAACTGTTTGGATTTTATTTACTTCTCACGCTTTCCGCCTTTCATTGAAGTATTGTCAGCAATCCAATGTATTCTGTAACACGTCTGTAGAAGTTACGTTTTGTACACTTTCGTTATTTTGAAATTACGTTAGTATATAGGTATTGTAATCCAATTTTCATTTCTGTTGTTATCTGTGGTAGTCAATCATCTGTCCATGAGGAAAATGCTCGATACCTGCTAGTAATGTGGTCTTATGCAAGGAATTAGTATCATTTTGTAAAGGTAAAGGGAAATCTGAGTTTCTTTATTGGTCGAAGGATTTGCGACTTACATTTACTCCATAGCCTAAGTAAGATCGTTGCCATGACACATTCTATTCCTCGAATTAAGTGAAGTTGATCATCCAAATCAGACATTGTGATGCTCCTAAAGAGTCTTTGTGCGCCTGAATGCAGAGGTAGGATATTCGGTTCCTTCCAACCGCTGTGAAAGCTTCAGTCGAGAGTGGTTTCAAGTGCAGAGTGTTGTTTTGTGTTATTTAGGATGAAAGAAACTGAACACCGGTGCCGAATGATAAACTCCAACTCTTCCGGAGGACACCAAAGGAAGCCGTTCAGTCTCCATACAATTAACGAATCACCAGTAACCACAATCGTAAACTTTAAACCACACGCACTGGTATCAAACGTGACGTTGGTGCACAATCCGGCACTTAAAAACTGTGCACTGTCATCATTATATTCCAAAGTACTTTAAATTTATCTTTCATCAACCTACATACACAGATCGTTGCGCTGATGGTGTCTGGCGCCTGACAGAATTGGATGTTTCCAGTCCTGAAGGTGGAAGAAATTTTCTTCACCAGGGCTTGGTCGGCATGGGATTCATAATTTCAGATCATACACAAGTCCAGTGTTAAGTATCTAAACCTCTTCACAGTGCTTATGGAGCGAGGACATACGACAGTTTTGATAGTGATTCTTCCGGGACAAAAAACATGGCGGACGCTAGGTGTGTTTCGGAAGAGTAGATCTGAATCGGCTAGCACCGGGTTTTCACTTCTTTCATCTCTGAGATTCTACGATAAACGTGGCGCTACAATCATATGATGAACTCGTATGTAACTCGACGAGACAAATCGAATATAAAGATTTACATATATATATATATATATATGTCGTTTAGTTCTCCAGATATTGTATCTCAAAAGTTAGGAGGTTAGGGTGAGATCCGGTCTGGTAAAAGGGGGGGGAAGGAAAAAATCATTAAAACACGGTAGAAATTCATTATAGCAGTTTTATTTTATTCCTAGTGGTTGTTATTAGGTTGAAATATGGCCTGGACCGGAAGAAACTTCACAAAAAGCACAAGGAACTTTACCTATAACTGATCCTTTACATGCTATATCACCAAAACTAAGCGATATATATATATATATGTATTCAGTATTTTCGGTTTACTTAGTCGGGTTCTAGCTACAAGAATTCATCATCAAATTGTGGCGCCGCGGTAATGGTAGAACTGTCTTCATCTCTTATAAATAACTGTTTACACTAAACGCCCACACACCATCTCGTTCATCCACACATACCCGAACTCTTCTACATTGGCGAAAGCAAAAAACTATCCCAGTTTCAACTTTTCGGGATGTTAGTATGAAGAGGTAAAACTCTCCATAGTAACCGACCGGATATGGCATTTCGATTTTGGCATATGCAAAGTCAAATTCGTCTATAGATACAGACTCACACCAACAGCTGTCTCTGCAGCGCCAAGGTGGCAGCATCTTTGCAAGTGAGATATGATGGGCAGGTAAATATTGAGTTGATGAGCTTACCGTTATAACAGCGAGTTGTTTCCAACCGAAGGAATGCAGCGGCGATGCCGTCGCCACGGAAACACCTGGTCTGCGGTATCGGTCAGGTACTTGTGGATGCGCCGTTGCTGGGCAAACGGAAGTTAACAATCGAAGACACGCTGCTATCAAATACAAGCGAGGGCAAACAGGAGACAGAGCAAGCAACGGCCGGCTATCTCCGGTAAACACCGCTCGCTGGCTGTTGGTGTTCCCCCAGGTACCTCTGATGACAAGTAGCAAACACAGCCTCCGTGATTACCCAGCCAGCTCCCATGGCTTGAGGACTAAGAAACGTGAACAAGGCCGAAACCAAATTACTCTGGCCTCCTGGGTCGCAGAAAAAATTACGAAAAAGTGCATTTTATCTATTATTTCGGAATTTTTTCAACTGAGTGCTATCAGACCATAAAACAAAATTTTCCTGTTCATTGTCAGTAGACACAGCACGTGAACGAGATATAAGCTAAAGAAGAATTTAAAAAAAGAATATATATAAGAAAAAATGCAGTGGTAAAATAAGAACGAGGTAAGAAGAAATTGTGCTATTCATTTTAAATTTGTCACAGATCATACTATCGAAAAAATGTGTACATGAAAGCTGAATCAAATGCACCTTTTAGACGTGGTTCCACACGAAAGTTACGAAACGGCGAATCTTAGTCAGTAAAACCCGCCATTTCCATTAAAATTTTTCACGCCAAAGATAGTATCTACTCTGAATAGAAATGAATGTAAAATCGCTGACAAGTTTTCGTGATCAGACAGCTGGGCCAAAATGAAAAAACAAAACACGTAATTTGTTACGACAAAGAAGCGAGGAATTTAGTTTTCATCGATAACTTAAGCGCGCCTGATTTTTGTGCAATATAACGGCGTGGTTGCTAGTTTGTAATGGAGCCTGGACCAGAATGAAAAAAACGTAATTTTTTTACAACAGAAGACATGAGGAATTTTAGTTTCAGATTCGTTGCTGTAGATTGCTGATACTATCTTTGGCAAGAACAATTTGACTGTAAATGGCGTTTTTTTTATTAAAAAAAAAAAAATTGGAGATGCATGTTTTCGTGATTTTCGTGTGGCACCATGCCTAAGGCACGTTTATTTTTGCTTTCATGTATACTTTTTCTCAACGTATGCGACAAATTTCAAACCAATAGCACAATTATTTCTCCCCTCGTTCTTATTTTACGGTTACCGAAAAAAAATTAGTTGTTCTGTATTCATTTATGAATTCCGCTTTACTTTCTCAAAGGAAGGAGAATTAGTCCATCATCGATGACTGTTTCTAAAAGATGATTACTGTAATTTTTTGATATATGAATATAGTAATGTTTCGTAAGTGACTGCAGATCGAAATTAAGCTTTATAAGACTCTTAAAGCAAACATTGCAATGTTATTTCAATGGTCTTTCACCAAAACTGCATAATTGTAAAACTCTACTGTATGATTTATTGCTACGGACATTCTATACCGGTACGTTCTTCTTTCTATCTAGGTGATTGCACAAAAAAAAAAAACAGATTAAATGAATAATCTTCCCAAGATCACTAATTGAGAACACTTGTAAAACAGACTCGAGTTTTGTAAAGAAATTTAAGCTTAAAATTATAAGAATTTAGACTACCATTGGCACAACTACTGCTTTTTCGATATTTCACGTTCAACGCCTCATTCATTAATTTTACACGAACCAATTAAAATATCAGCTTCATGATTGCAGAACTAATTTTTGTTGCATTCTCCTGTTCTGTCACCATTAGCAAAATGGTAGTTGGAAATCAGACCTTGTCATTGATTTACTTTCTTTTTCGTAAACATTTGGTCCAGACCGTGTTTTAAAGCACATATCTCTTCAAAATAAACACACATTCTACAGAATTTGATGCTTTTGTTGTATTTGCAGTTGTGAAGAAAATCAAGTTTGCAAAGGACATACTTAAAGGTGCAAAATGTGGAAGAAATATGACTCGACTGGACCATATGAATCAGATTTTCTATTTCTAGGCGTCTGACTGTTAAATTTATAATGTGTCCTGCTCGGAGTGTGAGCTGAAATCACTCTGCGAGTGCGATAAGAGTTGGTTGTCGACGCCCTCAGAAACTCTGTCGGAGGTGCTAGCTATCAGGCGGCTTGTATCACGGCTCAGGTACAGAGTAAACATGCCACCGGCCACGCC
Source organism: Vandiemenella viatica (assembly GCA_031002005.1). Taxonomy (NCBI): domain Eukaryota; kingdom Metazoa; phylum Arthropoda; class Insecta; order Orthoptera; family Morabidae; genus Vandiemenella; species Vandiemenella viatica. Next base: position 286,395,838 of record JARYHS010011408.1, on the reverse strand, counting down.
CACTTTGCGCAATGCTGCAAACTTACGAGCACTAAAACACGCAGCGACACCTGGGCTTCACGGCCCACTGCCCGAAGTTATTACGAAAAAGCAGTTTTATTCATCCTAAGTTGGTGTATAGGTACCGTATGGGAAAAATAGGAAAACACGGAACGTTACTTCTGGCGGGTGTTTGTTTTCCCGTTTGAAACTTAGAAAGACAGTTGCTTGTTTCCTGTTCACAATACTATTCTCAGCGGAGTGTGTGTTTACGGCTTAGAGAGGAAAGAGGGGGTCTCGTATGAAATAAAATAAACCGTGCCAGTCCAGCGGGCAGCACACTTGACGCTACTTAAATAACAACGCGAGAGAAATGGGTCAACAGCTCTGGCTGGCGTTCTAATAAAGACTACTCAACAACAGAGGAAAATCTGCAGCCATGCGGCCTTCCAGTGAAACACGAGCAGCTAGTGTAGTTAGGGGGCATTCATAAATTACGTGAGGTGAAATAGGGGGGGGGGTGTCCGGCGAAATCTCATCAGATCTCACCAAGAGGGAGGGGGGGGGGTCAACGGAAATCTCAGGTGAGATTTTTTAAAATTGGGCAGGACTGTAGAGCTGACGCGAAAGTTGATTTTAGGGGGGTATTTGGCTGAAAAGTGTGGGAGAGACCTTAAAAAGAAAAAGATTTAAGAATGGTCAAAAAAAGCTGCAAAGACGATCTGACTGGATCAGATCTCACCAAAATCTCACAGAGGGGGGAGGGAGGGGGGGGTCCAAAAATCCGGAAAAATACCTCACGTAATTTATGGATGTCCCATTACACCAGTCAAAAGTTTTGCGTCTTTGACAACAGAGAAATAAATGTCTTTCTGCAAGGTGTAAAATGTCATTAACGAGAGTTGATGTGCAACGATTCTAGTCCCTTAGCAGGAGAGTAATATTTACATCAGTCTCTTTCTTGCCTACTTAAGCTATTCACTTGCCACCATTCGTCCTGCAACATGCATTGTGCAGTCCCTGCTGACTTATAGCGAATACTTTTCTCATTATTTACAACGAGCGGCGTGACACCTATGCTGTACTTAGCTCCTTAAACGGTACGTAAGAGAATACGACAACGAAAATGAGAGTAAAAGCATTTCGGGATTAAAAGACACCGAGCGAACAGGATATGATTATACAATGGGTCAGGCAACTACCTATCTGAATTTCAGATGCAAAGATTCCTTTAAACCACTTTTTTGAATACCCATTACTTGGAACTGAGCCAGTGCTAATCTGGCCTTGAGGTGAAACGAGGCATTAAAAGAGCTATAAATAAATTTTAAGCAATACGGCAAGTGAACAAATCGTTTCAGGCGTTGATGATTATTTAATTAAAAGTTGCACACCAACTGGCAGTTCTTCGTTTATAAGCAGAAATAGGAAAAGACACGGACAAAACTTTAAGCTGCGTAGGCTTGATCCAATCCTTCAAGGTTTCCTGTCTCAAGCTCCCGTTGGTGTCTAAATAAACAAGGGAATGACGGTGAAGTGGTGACCAATTGTAATATCAACAGTAAATAAGATAGTGATAGAAATTAAAAAAATTAGTTTTTTTTTTTTTCAAATACAAATAATCAGATGACTTGAATAAAAGTGACAGAAGTACCCAGGAATCATTTGAATGGAGCATCATTCAAAAGTAAGAAGAACATGAGTTATCAACAAATAATGAAAATTAAGGGACAGAGAAGTGACAGATAATATCGATATTAAATACAAGGAATAAGTATGAATTATGTAGTGAATACAAATAATACCAAACAACTGTAATTCTTGATAGAAGAATTTTTAAAGAAATGTGGCTAAACTAGTTCTCGTGTTCCTAAGACCAAATGAAAATATTTCGATTTTCCGTTAATTTTGTCTCTGTCGTGATTGGATCTACAATCCCACGTGGAATCGGAGTGTTCGGTTGTATTACATCACATCAAGCAGGGCTTTTAAAAAGTCTTAGCTACAACGAAATTCGAACCGGGATCCCGTATTCATAAAGAAATCAAATTGACCACTGAGCTACCAGACCGATCAATGGTCATAGTTGAAATACTGTGTTTATGGTCTGCATCACATATCTATCCTGATATAATGAATGGAAGTGGAATTTTTTTCTAGCTTTACGGCTAGTCAGAGTTGGGAGAACACGGGGAGAAAGGAACGGAAAGGAATTTGGTCAAGTTATTTCGAAACAACCCTCCCAGGATTCACCTGTGATGATTTAGGGAAACCTTGGAAAACCAAAATCTGGACGGCTAGACGGAGATTTGAACCAGATTCTTCCCTGACACTTTGAACGGTCTAGAGAGGGGCATTGATTTTTCCTAACTGAACTGTCGAAATTTTAGCACCATCAGAAAATAAAAAATAAATTGAAAAAAAAAAAACAGGAAGAGGGAATCAACAATTCGTCGAAGGTACTGTATGCAGTGGAATTGTAAATTCGTCATTTTGTCGCTCAATTACTCAACATAAAATTCAAAAAGTTGCTTTTTATCTATATTTTCAACAACCGGTATCATCATTTTCTTGCTTTACTGGCTGCTAGTTTCATTGAATAGGAGTAGAAGGAATAAATGATGACATCCTGCACCCAGTCATAAGGTCATCTTGTTGGATGCAATCAGCACTCATTTCCAATCGTTTATGACCAGCAGTAGAGTTGAGAAACGAACGACTGGTTCCGAAGCTACAAGAACCAAGGTAGATGTACACGGAAAACGAAGCTATCTGATACCGCGATAGGCTGGCCGTATCGACGAGCCTGGACCGGCTGATCAGCTGGTGGACTGGGGCACAATGACCGCGCTGGTAATGGTCTCCAGCTGACAAAGCGCTTCGCGGCTCGACGGGCAATTGAGTGAGACCCGCAGTGGCTGACAGCAGGAAGACCCCAACCGTGTCTCACTCGCCACCGACACGAGCATCAGTCACCAGTGGCAACACAGACCTCCAGAGGAATCGCAGTCAGCAACAAGGGTTCCAGCAGGAACGCTCAACACGCTGCAGTTTGTGAAGGTATTGTCTTGTTGAATTGACAGTGTGATTATGCATTGTGTAAGTATCATTACATCAGTCACATATCGGGCCTCGCGTATCGAAGGTTATTCTTACGGTTTTCAGGCGGTTTCCCTTAATCTCCTAGGCGGACGCTGAAAAGGTCCACAACCTCCGCATCACTAGCTACACATTTCACAAACAAAAAATATGTTTTTCTTCTTATTACTATTATTAGTCATTATTGCCCTTGAGGACAGTGTTTTAAACTCAAATTATTCATTATTTTTTAGTTTTTGTTTGTATTTGTCTTCTTCCTCTTCTCTTCCCAAAACCTCTTCATACGCTCACTGTGTTCCTGTTTCCTTTGTTAAGTCCATTTTGTTCCTGTTTTCTTCTGTATTTTAAATTTTGTGTTAATAATTTTGTTCCCGAATTGTCCCCTTTTGTGTGTCATTTCCTTGCTGATCCCTGCATGATTTAAGTCGTCTTCAATTTCCTGGAACCATTTGGTTTTCCTGAGCGAACGATTTACCACATCAAAGATCCTCTTTGTGAGTCTAATGCTGATCATTCGCTGTAGATGTCCATAGAATTGTAATCTGCGTCTTCTGAACATGTCTGTCAATCTATCTGTATGTTCGTATTGTTCTTTCGTTGGTCTTTCAATCCATATGCCGTCTTCATATATTGCTCCAAAACAATTTCTAAGGATTTTGCGTTCAACTTTTTCCACTTCTGTGATGCCTGGTCACGAGTTTTATATATACATGGCAACACTTAGCTCCACCCATTGGAATAGAATGTCCTATACTCCACGCCTGGCGATTAAAACTTCACATCCTTAAGTTTTCTCAGATTTCCATATCATTAATCGTTAAAATCGTATGTAAAAAATATTTGTTTACTTTTCTAAAGTGAGCATACTGAAAAACGCAAGTCAATTTTTAACAGAAATAAACAATAACACCACACGTACCAACTGGCTTGATTTGAGTTTACATTCATTGTATGGAAAACGTAAGAGATTTTACTGGAAATTCATGTACTGGGGGAAATATAAAAAATAAACAACACAGGGAGAAGTAAAACAGCCCTGCAGATATTCTGTAACTTTTCAATAAAGCTGTTCCTTGTTTGAACAGACAAAATATTAGTTTTTTTCGGAAGGAATTAAATAAATGAATCCACTGCCAGCTAAGTGTACTAATGCCACGTTTTCGATAATCTAACTAATTCATTCCAGATAGAAAGAAATTCTACTGTCAGTTTGTTGCAAATTGAGAGCACAGTTTATTTATTTCTGACACCTTGTCCACCATCTTTGTAATACTTCATCCTATATTGTCTTTTATGCATGACAACACCCTCTGATAAATGTCTGATTTTTAAAAAAATTAATTTAATACTAATACTTAACTTCTCCAGCCAATTATGTCAGACATCGTGTAGACCTATTTGTCTCTGAATTTCTTTTATCTAAATTCAATATTTAACTCAAGCTTAAAATTTTTTCGTAACTTTGCAGAGCTTTTTTTAAAACAAATGCTGTTGCTGTCTATTTATAATCAGTTGTCCATATGCAGTACATTAACAGGTATCTGTTGCATTCAGTTACAAGCAATGTACCAGGCTACAATAAATATTTAGGAATTGAGTCAGCTTTCGTTTATAATGGATAGAATACTGTTGCGTTTACTGTCTAGATTTATTGCTAACACTTCAATCATGCAGGTACGTAGGAAGTGTTATAGGAGGGAATCGCAGCTTCGGAACACAAATTCGGTCGTTTCCCCCCGCAGTCCGCTGGATGACGGCCAAACTTGTGTTTTTACCCGGGAGCAGAGACACAGATCCACATGCATATCAGATGGCGCGAGCGCAGCGAATCTCAAACAGGCTCCGCAAGAAACGCAATCCATCTCTCTCTTCTCGATGGCGCTTGTAATCGCAGGCCGTCACGACAGCAATCCTCAAGCCAACCGCAACGCCCACGCGAGCGCATGGGCACCAATAGATAATCAATACTCCATCGAACCAAAAGAATAAATATATTCATCAACAATTACTCGTCACTAATTAGTTTCATTAACAACTATAATTTTTTGTTAATTTCAGAGGAGGAAATCACCGTGTCTCAATCTACTACATAATTTCCTAAGCTCACTCACTCATTCACCTCGATAGCTATTGGATGGAGAATGGTGTCACGTATCAGCCTTCTCTCCCAAATCAACAGACACCAGAGATATCATTAGAAGAAATTCGAGGTTCTGTCCACAATTTAATAGCTAAGCAACTGCTACCAAATTAGTTGCCATAGTACATTCATAAAGTTTGCTTTTCGTTGCTTTTTAAAATTGTTAAAAAAATCAATGAACTATACGGCTGAGAAAACGTGGAACTGCTTTTGAGTAACATGTTGCTAATGAAGTCAACATAAAAAATTTCAAAAAACTTAAATTCCTCATGGTCTCTGCTGTAACCACGAATGACAATTGTCATTCGGGTTTAGGATACATTTCAATTTAATTAAAAATTTCGCTAATGTTGTTGCTTGATCAAAGTTTATGCATTACGATTTATTTGATTTTTAGGTATTTTACTGACCACTTTCGTTGATGGTCTTTGTTCGTGTTCGCTGTATGTGAGTTATTAGGTTATTTAAAGCGGACATCAGACCAAATGCCTTACCGGATCGAGTATTATGGCAATTCATTTCTTCGGAGTTGCTCAACTGTTTAATAATATGGATGTGTATTAAGTTCTCTGGCCGTTACAGATACTATGACCAATGATTGTATTATGAGTGTTTGCCCAGTCTCAATCTATAAAAATCAACGTGATGCTTTCGAAGCAAACAGAATTTTTTTAAATTCTGCAGAGTGAACTTCAGGGGTCAAATACAAGTCAAGTTTGTATTTAAGCAAGTTCAAGTCTACAACCTTTGAAACAATTATACGATTGCGCTATCTTAGCTGTCATATTAGATATCTACGTTTAATACTTCCGCTTTCTTCAAGCTCAAGAGACTTTATTCACCCTAAGAGTGAAACACAGGTCAGGTTCATATTTGGTCAGATCAGGTAAACCTGTTATAATCTTTGACCCTAAAAACTGTAACTATTATAAACCCGTGACGACAAGTAATAAACGGTCACGGGCTTACACTTTTGTCTAATATGAGCGCTCCGGTGGCCCAGGCGTCTAACTGGAAATCAAAAGGTCCCCGGTTCGAATACCTGTCCCGGCGGGTATTTTCATATGCCCTTAACCCTACCTTCACCTGTGGCACTGCTTGCTGTATAATGTGAAGTACGCCGAAAAGCTACCGTGGTTCGGATTCCACGTTAAACTGTAGGTCCCCTGTACCCGGTAGGATAGTCGCGTTAGGTTAAGAAGGTTAAGACAGGGGCGTAATGCGCAGTCAATTGAAACCCAGTCAGCACGTCATTACGACCACGCGGAATAACTATAGTCTAATGAGGTTACTTAAGCCTGCAATAGTGCCAGCGGCTGACTACGGCGTTTTATGAGATAATGTATTGTATGACTTATAGCAAAAGACCGCAGTGTTAGCGTTATGTGAAATATATCTACATTCATCGTCTGAAACTATCTTCACGGTACTGAATAAATAGTTCAAGGAGTAGATTGATACCGAGAGAATGTGTGGAGACGGGCATGTTTTGAGATAGAGTTTTGGCCGTCATCAATATTTTTTTTTTTTTTTAAAAAAAAAACTTCTTAACGTCTCTTAACAGCGAGGTCTTTAGAGACGGGAAAGGATGGGGAACAATGAATGGAAAGGAATTCAGCAATGGCCTTTTTAAGGAAGCATCTCGGCATTTGCCTGTAGTGATTTGGGAAACCATGGGAACCCCAAATCTGGATCCCCGGAAGGGGGTTTGAACCGGCGTCCTCCCGAATGCGAGGCCAGAACACTAGCCGTTACACCACCACGCCCCGTTCCGTCATCAACAACTGAACTAAGGATTCTACTGTCCGACTGGAATTAATTAAGCTTCCTCTATTAAAACCCGAATAGCTTTGGTTATAACCAGGAGGATAAAAATATCTTTGAACATGTATTACAAGGTGGAAAATAAACATGTATTCTCTACTCTGACCGACTCATGATTTGTATTTCTGCTCTCTCATATTTTCTACATAGTAAAAATAACAAAGTTGGCATGTAATACATGAACACATATTAAGTAGACACGTGCTAACTAAATTTTATACGTTGACACAAATCGAAAAAGGGTGAGACTCCTTTCAATGGTTCTACTTCATTTGCCATGTACCAATTTTCATACAACATTTAAAAAAAAAAAAAAAAAAAAAAAAAAAACCACACTTATAAAAAGTTACAGAAAGAGTAATATATTAAAATCCGTGCATGTGGCACGTTTTTAACTGAATTATTAAACTTTAAGTCATTGAATCAAATTAAGGGGTCAGAAAAGTCAACAAAATAATAGACAAGAAAAATAATCACAATTACTTAAAGTTCCCGTTACAGTAGAAATGATTACAGGAAACGCTATTTCTATCGTACCTTACGTCAATTTTCAGTGTATTTTTTTAATTGTAGAAGCAATAACATGTTGAGCTAAATTAGCAATGTGCTCTTTTTTGGCAGATTGTTTTCTGAAAATGTTATTTCCATAAGCGAATTCATAAACGCCATCAATCAACACGAAACGTATAAATAGTTGAGATTCATAGCTTACTTCAAATTCTCCACACAGTGAATGAGGTGTTCAATAACGTGCACAGAGTAATTAACATATTTACAGGTGCTTTCACTGCTCGCCCGTGAGCGCGGTGACCGATTTATTTAACAGGTGTTAAAACTGTCGATTAGATCCAGTTTAGGCACTTTAATTAAGAGCGGACGTTTCACAAAGCATTATTAGTTCCGTATTTTGTTGTAGTTAGATTTCCAATTAACGCGGCAAGAAGAGTGTTGGTTAAGAGAGGCGTGAGATAATAAATATTCTCGTCGAGTTACCGACAAAAATTGGAAACTTTAAGAGCCTCTAAGACAGCAGGTCCAATATATGTCAAATTTCCAAGCTCATAAATTCGGTAACTGAAACGAAAAACGTATTTTTTCCAGTCAATGCAAGTTAAATTTTGTGCCGAATAGTAACAAACGGCAATATTTTTAAAAAATATGTAGTTATGAACAATCACAAACCAAAGTATTTAAAATATTTGATGAATTAGGAACAAGTAAAGATCAGATTTGAAAATGGTTACTGAGAATGAAAAAGTAAACAACAATTGCAATCTATAGTACACAGGCAAAGGGTATAAATTCCAACCCATTTTAGAAATGTATGACTTACTTTTCTATACTATTACTATTATAAGCGAGCTGCGTCTGTCTTAATGGTTTTCATAAACATCACGTAAAAACTACCCCACGAGCTTGGGGTCTATCTTAAATTTTTCACAATATTTTATGACTTAAGGTTTACATCTTTATGACAAATAATATATTTTTTGACTGCCTTCATTTGAGCTGTAATGCTAAATTAAACACCGATTAAATGTTCCTGAATGTATTTAAACGCATTTTTTACAGCATATAAAAGTATATTCGGGCCATTTTCCTAATTTTTGTCATATTGCAATAATATTTACTTTCATATGGTCAAATTTTGAGGAAAAATCTAGTAATTTTTAACTAGTAGTTATTGATGAGTAGAAATTAAGATAATTATTCCCAGAACTGTACTCCTATTATACATTAGAGGGAAAAAAAACAAAACTAATCGTCATTGAATTGAATTCACCAATCAAGAATTAAAGTAGCCCTAATACATTATTGTCACTATCTTAAACGTTCATGTTCCATCCGCCTTTTAATCTAGACAGTGTAGCGGCAGCATGCCTTTGTCGACCAGCATCAATGTCTCATTGTCGCCAATACTTTTGAAAATAATCCTCAGTCATAGTTAAATCTGCAGTGGACCAGTGAGTACCACCATTCCAAAAAAAAAAAAAAAAAAAAAAAAAAAAAATCTGAAAGTGGGAAGTAATGCAGTTACGTAAAGAAATTTGGAGCAGAGTATTTTAGTACAGAGGACAAAGTTTTTTCCCGTAAATTATGGAAACGATTAAAAACTATTAAAAATTTATTTCCCAGTGGTGCAGCGAGTGCACGGAATCAAATTATGCTTTCTACATGAAAGCGACACTACTAGATAAAATAAATGATACAGGATTGAGCATGTTTTAATGTATAGGAAATTTAAATGATTGGTCATATTTACACGTTTTTAAGGCCATAATTGCATGCATATTTCTTTTTTGTCGTAAAGACCCAAACCCTATTTACGACTAAGTAATCGGGCACCGGAGGGAGAAGTGATAATTCGTTCGTACTAAATACAGATAGGAGCCACAGGTCACATTGCGTCTTATATGAACACTAATTTACGAAATACCCACCAGAGGTCATGCTACAACACAGATAATCATTGCACCCTTTAGAGTGTGATATTACTGCTTTTTTGACATGGTACCTTCGGTTATTTATCTCTTCAGTTGCCGAAAATATCTAACGTTGCAAGAAAGTGTTTAAAATAAACAAAATACTTTATACAAACCACTACGCTTTAATACGCGTAATAAAATTGTGATATTTAATTTACGGCAAAAACCTTTGTGCTTAACGCCAATTCTAAAATTTTATAGTGTTTCTTATTCATGGCTTGTTGCGTATTCCCTTTTCGGAATGTGATTTTTTACTGATATTAACTGTTACGGAAATGAAACACACTCCACATAAAATCCTTTCGTTTTGACATCTTATATAATCCAAATCAAAGTTTATGATTAGTAACGTTAACAGTTGATTGCGTGTGGATTTTTAATATATTAATATGGATAGTTTTCATTCAGCTTAATAAACAATTATTTGCTTAAATTCTTATATTCCATAATTATGTTACGTTAAAACTTATACAACAAACAAAACTTCCGGACATCAGTATGAAAATCGATCCCAAAGTAACTAAAAGATAGTTCTAAGAGGACATTAACATATTTTACCTCTCCATTATAATAATTGGTTCAAGAAAAACATATAAAACATTTATATGCTTACCAACATCCACGTGCTCGAAGCAAACGATAAGTGTAATTCAAAAATAGAAAATGAGAAACTTTTTTGAAAGTACAGAACTTCAAACAAAATTGGTACTTTGTGATTAAAAGAAGTATTTTCGAGGTACAGATATCGGATAAGTATGAACATTAATTTGCGACTATGTTAGCGCTTTAGAAAGGGAGGATATTGAGTATTAAAAAAAGCAATAAGTATACGTTTCTTACAAAAAAGAGTTTGAAAAGCTTAATTATGTCACAGAGGTGTATTTGAACAAACAACTGATACGGGCAAAGGAACTGTTAATATGAAGTGGTTTACAATTCGGCCAGCAGAAGAGAAAACAGAATCTAAACACCATTTCCCCGTTCCTTTATTTGAAATTACGTTATGCAGATCATCAGTTAGGCGGTATCGGACTTTATAAATGTCTCCCCCTCCAGCCTGTGTAGGCCTTACAACATATTACAGCACTCTCAATTCCCTATCAAGTCTGTGTTGAACTGCGGGCTTAATTCGCCATACCCAGATTGCTTTCTGCGCAGTAGCTATTATCCGGCGAAAATCGACTTTGTTGATTAAAAAATTAACAGTTTCGGCAGAATTTCGGCCATCTACTGGAGTGCTGATGTTGCTGTAAAGCACCATTCCAAAAATGCATTTTGTACGTTCGGAAACCGATACATGTAAATTAGGCAAGAAAAATAAAAAAAATCTGCATCTAAAACGAGTGTAATTACATTTTAATTTCATGGTTCCCGTTGCAAAAAGGGAACATCGAAGGGCAGGTCACGCTTGTTTCAGATCACAAAAATTATCCGAATCTTGCCCTACGTGGCCGAAATTACGTTTCAGTTACAAGAACAAAGTGATTATTTCGAGTCCGTCAACAAAGGCAGCTTATTAATCAAATCACGAAAAACTAATTTTACCGATTTGATAATGCCATTACACCCGGCACTTTGACGAGCACGAAATTATTAAATTTTCCTCTCACACAAATTCTACGGAACGTCCGATATTAACAAACACCACGTTTTTCATCTTAAAATACCTCAGGTGTTCTAAAAATTCTCTAATGAGAGAAGACCGCTAAAGAGAAATAGCACTTTCTTTTATACGAGTTGCGTGCTTCGCATCGGTAGATGGAACTTTTGGAAATTGACCGTTTGTCCATTTGTCATAACATTTGAATTCTTTAACTTGGTAATTTTTAATTTGTTCTAACTTCCCAAAAGAAGATTACACCATAAAATTAGTAAAAATCGTGGCGCTGAAAGAAAAGGTTGCTGAGCCAGCAGCTCTAAAAATATTTGAATTTATTTTTATTGCACGATTTATATGATTTTTTGTACAAAGAAACTTACTTTATAATTCTACTTCCCAATTTATTTCCAAATCTACTGACCTGAAAATTCTTTCAGAATTTACAGTGACGAAGTCTCCTAAAGGTTATATAATTGCTATACCAATTGTTCTGAAGTTTATAGTTTTCACAAAAAATGAAGTCTGCAATTGTAAAAAAAAAAAAAAAATGATTTTATAGGACGTAATATTTAAGACAAAAAGATTGTACACTCCATTTAGTAGAGAATATATAATGTAGTAAATATGTAATGAAAGCACCTTTAATAAACTCAGCATGTTTCTAACCCTCTACAATATTTTGCTCAACTGAAATCACTTTTATTTATAATTTGTATATACCATTTAAAAAACAATTTCGCGAAAGTTATAATGAAATTGAATTAAAAACCAATTACTGTTGATTTATTTTCTAGATTTTTAAGTGATACGGAATTGAGTTTTTAATTACGATATTTTAAATTAGAAAATTAAATTAAAATTGGCTCTATTAAAACTGTATATTAACATAACTTTATATTATGATGTAATTAAATTTTCTTTATTTTTCAAATCACGATAAATATGTCTTTGATTGTTTATGTGTTTGTTATTGGTGACGGTTATAATTGACATCTAAGTATTCTCGCTCATGGTGATACGTAATCATTTATCTAATATAAATTTACAGTAAGACTTGATTCGAAACATCAATTTTTCATCTATCTGTATATTATAAAATGTAAGCACCTGGATTTGGCTGAATGTTTTTAAAGACCCAAGGCCATAGAATTAAAATTAAATAAAGAGCTTCATTTACAGAGAATTTAAGTTAATACAAAATTGGAATATAGAATCTTCAGCACGTGTGAGCAAATTGTACAGGAATTTCTTTTAGTATCGTAAGCTTATCGACCTAAAAAACTTGGCTATACTCGATTACTTGTTAAAACTGCCACCTTACCATTATAGCAGAGCTAGTTTTGCTGGGGATAACTCAATTATTGACTGCCATGCGATGCGTTCAGTGCGCGTCTAACAACCATTTCACGGGAAGTTACTCCGAAAAATCAGAGACGATTTTTGTCCGGTCACTCCGATTCGGAGAAATAAGAACCATTACAGCGATGATCAAAGGCTTCGGCAGTGACCGGTACAACGACCGCAGGCAACAGAGAGACAGCCGAGGAGAGTTCAGTGCGCAGGGGTCACGCAGGTTAATTACAAACAGCCGAGGAAGGCGAACAAAAACATCGCCGAAACGATCGCATCATGCTTTTTGGTTTTAGTTAGCACAAATTTGCATATTACTGATTCTTATCAGTTACAAAGACAACGTTCCTCATTAAAAACTCAAACATCTGTGTTCTTATAATTCCGAAGATGAATTTCTGAACGTCTGTGATAAATGTAGCACCAAATTTCTTAACTTATGGAAATTCAGTAAGTTAATTCCTTAACGGAAGCTGCCAATTCACGCCTGTTTTTTCACCTTCAGCACTAAAGCTTCATTTAATAGAAATATCAGAAGTGTTACTTTGGGATCGGCTAACAGGTTCCAGGCATAAACTTGAAGAATTTGGGCTTCCCAGTGGAGTCTACGAAGCACGAATATGGAGTCCTTATTTTTGATATTTTGGAAAAAAATAATTTTTCGCACTGTTAATGACCTATTAAAAACAAATCAATCTATATTTGGATGAAAGGAATTCACGCATAAACCACTAGTTACATTTTGAAAGTTTTTTGAATAATGCACAACGCCTGGTCCAGGAATTGCAATGGGGAGTGTTTCATTTTCATGTGAAATCAGAAATCTGAAAAATTTAAGATAAAAGTATCGCAAAATTGTATCCATTTTTCGTTGAACACGATTGACGCAAGAATTACTGGTTGGATTTAGTGATTCTCCTGGTCGAAATGCCTGTCCTAATTCCAGCGTGCAAATAGCATTGTATAATTCCAAGGAATTTAGTTATATTTGTGATTTATGTACTGCGAAATGATCGGTTTAAAGCGTACATTAACAGCCACGTAAAGGAAACTGGGAAAAACAGCTAGCAAAATAATAAATTGAAATAACGTTACATGTTCCAGAGTTACTTTACACATTTTTCTACTACCCAAGCATCACAATTTAGTTGCGGCTAGGATGCTTCTTATCCTACTGTAGCGTGTGTTATACCATTTGATTATACCAGCTGATCACATAATCAGTTATTTTTATGAAACTAAAAACAGATTTAATATGAGAGATTCTTTCCCGGCGTATATTAAAAACAGATTTCTTCAAGTAAGCAAAATATTTTAAAATATATATATATACATTTGCGGCCTGTCAGCATAGAGATCATTAAAGTCGGAAGAGTATAGTTAATAAGCAACGAGAAATAATTCTACCATTCCTGTTATAAGGAATTATTCCCGTGTAGTAAACCGCGGTAAAACTGAAATCTGGATACTTGGACCTGGAATTGAGGATAGGTCCTCCAGAATGTCAGCTGCCGATCAGGCTCAGTCCTAAGATAAAAGTCATCCTTTTTAAATGTTAAAGTTGGAGAATGTCATCACATCTAAAAGTAAAAAGCACAATGGCGAGGAAGAAAGAGACACTGGCATACCCACCAAAATGCTTGCATAGCACCTTCCTAGTGGAAAAAATTAGTTGTGTGTGTGTGTTTCTATCCTAACACGCGTAATGCCGTGGTAAATGATAGCCTTAGCGGTGTGGTCTTCATCGGTTTGTAACTACACGATGTTATAAAACACAACATTCCTAGGACGTGTTTGAAGTATGTATGCTGTCCTGTTCTTTGCAAACGTATCTGAGGACGTAGTCAAAATGTTGTGTTTTATAACACCATCTATCTGCAAACCCTCGAAGACATCGCAGACGCGTCTGTAGAACCTCTGGCCACACAGTTATATGCCTGACGTAATGGCACTAACAAACAAGCTTTCCTTCCTATGTATCTAATATACAGGGTGTTTCAAAAATACCGGTATTTTTGAAAAATCAATAAAAACTAAATGGGCAGCGATAGAAATACACTGTTTGTTGCAATATGATTGGGAGAACAGTAAATTTTCTGGCTGACAAACTTTCTAAATTAGTTACAATTTTCAACAACAGATGGCGCTGCAGTCTGGAAAAATCTAAAGTATGATTATTCTAAGGAATAAACCATTTTTTCACAGCAAACTTGCAATCTCTGAACAGCACACGCTTACAGCAGAAAGACGACTTACAGAATGGCGAACTCACAGACTGCGTTTACTTCTATATCTATCAAATCGTCTGCAGCGCCATCTGTTGTTAAAAATTGTAACTAATTTCGAAAGTTTGTCTGTCTGAAAATTTACTGTTGTCCCAAGCATATTGCAACAATCGGTGTATTTCTATCGCTGCCCGTTTAGTTTTTATTGATTTTTCATATATACCGGTCATTTTCTAAACACCCTGTATATAGCTAATCCGGAATAAGTGGTCGCATATCAGGCCCGTTGCAAATGAGACAGTGACTGCAGGTAGTGTTGGGGGATGCTTCCGCGAACCCTATTGGCTGACCGTGCGCCCTGGCTGCCGGATCCCGATTTGCATATATGGAAGCGCATTGCTCTGGTTGGCTGGACCCGCCGCGACCCCTCGGGGCATCACTGAACTTCAAATGGAAATCGCCGAGCAGCGCAGAAATGGAGGTCCCCGTATCTGACCGAGACCACTTACGCGAATATCGCTACCGGGGGAAAGTGCGCTCTCATCCTGACGCTGCTCTACTCCTGACGACTGATAAAAACACCTGCAACGAGTGCTACTCAACTTCTGATTTTCACGCGTATGCGGGGAACCTCGCAAGAACACTTCATGGAAATAAATGACTTCGCTCATTGAGCTTTGTTTTAGTGTATTAAAATACGTCTTGCTACGGGAACATAAATTTAGCATAATATTTTTTATTTGATATGCACGTATATGCTGTTTACGATTAACTTCAGTGCTTTTCTTTCTGTACATTATGGACGACACAAGAAAAACACGAAAGTTAATTAAAAACATCGAAGCTTCAGCACGGAATCGAACCTACCACCCCTGAAACGCAAGGTCGGCCTGGAGGCCCCACGTTTCCATAATAATACTACACCTACTTCTTCCACGTCCATGGAATTTGGGGCATCCATAAATTACGTGATGTGTTTTTACGGATTTCAGGACCCCCCCCCCCCCCTCCTCCCTTCTGGTGAGACTTCGTCAGATCTGATTCGTGAGACCCCTAGAAATCGCCCTCGCAACTTTTTGAGCCTTTTTTTTTCTTTAGGTCTCACCCCTCCAAAGCGGTTACACCCCCACTTTTCGACGAAATTCCCCCCCCCCCTTCAAATTCGACTTCCGCGTGTTTTGTAGCCTTTTTTTTAGCTCAAGTGAGATTTCCGTTAACACTTGGTGAGATTTCACCGTATCCCCCCCCCCCCATTTCACCTCACGTAATTTATGGACGCCCCCTTAAGGAACACTTCTACTTGTTAGGCTAGGTTACATCAGTAGTACTTTTTTTTGTCCGCAATCAAAAAGCCATTTGGATGTAGTCCTCTCGGGAGACCAGCCGAGCAATCAAGGTGTTTCCACACGATATTTCGGTGATCTGAGACTCCGTCGCCATCTTCACCAGATGATGGCGACGGAAACTCAGATCGCCAAAATATCGTGTGGAAACACCTTGATTGCTCGACTGGTATCCCGAGAGGACTACATCCATTTTCAACACCGAGAAAGACTTCGTTCCTATATAAAAAGCCATTTCGTAGTGAAACATATACACAATAAGGAAGTTTCTATCTATACCGTTGCAATCTGGAAGATGTCTGACTAACATCTGGATATTGTGGGCTATTTCCTCAACTGCGATAGGATCAATTTTATGAGTAATTGTAACGCCAATGCAATTGAAATTGTTCTTTTATTTTCCGAACGCGTTTCGCTTCATTTGCGAAGCATCTTCAGCGGTTCTGTATTATAAGCATATGTGACCAAAAAAAATACAGAACCGCTGAAGATGCTTCGCAAATAAAGCGAAACGCGTTCGGAAAATAAAACAACAATTTCACTTGAATTAGCGTTACAATTATTAATAAAATTGATGTCCGACTAAGGTCACTGAACTGTTTGATATTTTTAAGCCTATCCGTCAAAAGGCAGATCTATCCACGAAAAAATGTAGTGTTTTCGTCATCTTGGAGTTTACGGCAGTAATTAACAAATACAAATTGTGCAAACTATGTTACGTGATTAATTCCACATTACAAAGCTGAGCAAGATGCAGAATCAGAAAAAGAACGAAGTATTGTTACATAATTTAATGAACAAATTGAAATGACTAAAGAGAAGGGGGTAGAATTTGAAGGGGAAAAAAAGATTTTATGAACATTTTTCGAGTAGGGACGCTATAAATGATAATATATCGGAAGATACAACACGAGAGCGGAAGTTATGTCTACGACCAGGCGACAATAGTGGAGAAGTTTATTTTTCTGCATCCTGTTTATTGCTTTTAGAAGTACCAGGGCTTCAAAAATAATACGAGCGAATAGTCTTTAGTCAAAACGATAACATAATGGCTATCTGTTATTAGTTGCGTTAGTAATTTATTCAATGGAATTCAGAAAGAAACAAGTTTCACAAGTAATTGGCTGTTGCTTAAATATAGAAAATAAACACACAAAAAATAGAGAAAATCAAAGTTCGATTATCATCTTGTGGTTGATGGCAAGTAAGACCCGAACAAAGGGTTGATCCGGCGCCTGAGGATGCGCCGTGCAGGCAGCCAGCGGTGCACACGAGCAGCCGGTAATGTCGAGGCGCGCCTCGCTGCGGCGGTCGGCTGAACCACACACTTCCCGCATCGCTGCGTTCCTTCCCGTGTATACACACCAGATATTTTGGCGGCCGATGTAAACAAATGTTCCGTAAATAGCTTGTTTAGAAGTCAAAACTGCACGCCCTCAAACAAATTCGGTGGGTCGCATATTCTTTACGGCACCCGAAATTTGTACTGCCTAAAGTGCTAAACCACTGTAGCAGTTCAAGGGAATCTTAACTACAGAATAAACTTTCACTACACTGCTGAAAAATGGCACATGCTTTATCATTACGGAATTCTTGATAAGTTGGCTGATGAAAATGATAGAACGCATAAAAAAACATTAAAATGCACCAAATTTGATACAATACCGTGAAACTTCATATAATTTGCTGTCTCAATGGTTTCTTCTAATAAAGACAAACTACATGCGATTAGACAAAGAAATTAAAAGTTTATTATTTTCTAAGCGCTTATAGAAGCTACTAAGCAAATGAGAAGTTGTATAATTGTGTAAAACCTATTCCTCATTGATCCGTAGATCCAATTTTTAATTTACTTTTATGTTTGAATAAATGCATTGCTATAAGCAATAGCATAATATTAAATTTATTTGATGAATTAAACAAAAAATATTGTGCCTTTCTATCTTATAGAGGCAAAGGTGCCCAATTTTCAGATTCCACAGTATAATGAAAAAACCATTATTAACACACCAATTTATCTGCTCTTTTTGAGGATGTAAAATAAAAAATTTCCTGATATGGTCAATTTTCTACTAAATAATGGGTTGCTAATATTCCATAGTTGGAATGATGTGTACAGAACAACAGTGTTAACAGATGCAAAATCATTTTTGATATTAGCATGAATAAGGGCCAAGATAATTGTTTTGTAGATAAGAGAAACATCATTAGTGCGCAAGTTGAAGCGAAATAGGCAGTTAAACAATATTCTAAAAGTACTGACTATGCCTATACTTGGAAGCTACCACTCGCTCATTACTACTACTTTTCCTTTTTAAGTCAGCAATGAAAGTAATTTTCAAGCATCAGTCATTAATAAAAGGGCGTAAATAATGTTCTAAGCTTCGACTAATAAAGCAATCGTATAAAATTATTCTAATTATTATTAGGAGTATTAAGGAATCGTTTAATCGAAATTCTGCTGATGTATCCTACCTCCCGATGAAAATAGATCATTTACCCTCAACTTTAAACAAAATAAGTACATGTGGTATAGGCAACCTCTTTTCGTATTCCGCCTATTTCGTTTCTGAAACAGCTTAATGTAACCTGAAACCTCCACAAGAATACAGACAGTTTGACGATGAATCTTAGAGCTATTTTACGTCGTAATGTATTCCACTTTACCAAAGTTTAGGTTGAATATATTTAAAAGCACTTTAAGGGTGTAAAAAATTCCGGGTTAGACCATGATTCAAACTGAGAATTTATCGTGTGCAATTGGTTCTGACCTGTATTCATAGGTCAAAAAATATCTGAAATAAAAATCATATCTTTGAGATTATAAACTTTAATATCTAGTGGAATGTTGTACAACGTTATTTAAATGGTACTGTTACTTCGCGCGGCTAAGCCAACTTAATTGAGTTGTCTTGATTATCAGATATTTATTATGGCTGTTCTCTGTATGACAACCATAAAAATGCTCAAATATATCGCAGAACGAGTCGGCGATTATTCACAGCGAACGGACGAAAAGCTATATTCTCTACAACACTTGCAAAAACAGCCCACGAGCCTGCCTCACGTTCCATTCCAATGACGACGTTGGGCGTTTCGTGTTATTCCAAAGCGATACGTTATTAAGTCGCGTGGGACCTATGAAATTCGAGCAGTATGCATTATGCAGCAGGAGCCGTCATTGGCGGGACGGATGACGGTCCAGAGTGATTTCGAAACGGGCAAAAACACGCTCTCACGCGCCGCTGGGTCACATAGAGCGTGCCTCCAAGGTCGATCGCGACCAGCAGACGGGACAAAGGAAACCTTGCCGCGGCAGGACACTCCGATTCTGGTTCTTCCCTCACTGCTTAACCCGACTCTGCCTACACACGTGTCACTGCTAAATCGTACCACGTGTTTTACTCTAGTTCTCGGACGATCGCTGATCTTTGGGTGTAAAACGAGTGAGGAAACCTGAATTTGGAGTCAGGAAGGACGAGACAACTAATAAGCCGCAATTTCACAGTGTTCTGGGTGATCGGCTAGTCAAGAGGAAGAAATAAAGCACGTGGCGAAGCAGACAGATGCACAGGTGCTAAGCCACAACGATAGTTTCTGCCTGCAGGGGCCTTCATTGATTACGTGAGGTGTTTTTCCGGAATTCTGGAATCTCCCCCCTTTTCTGGTGAGATTTCGTGAGAACTGGTCGAACCCCCCCCCCCCCCTCAAACATAACGTGAGGTTTTGACGGAGACCTCCCTCTCCCCCCCCCCTCCCTACTGATGGACCTCGTAACTTATTTTTTTACGTCTCACGCTTCCAAGGAGAAATTTCGGACTTTATTTTTTTGTTTAGCTCTACCATCCTATAAGAATTTCAAAACCTCACGTGACATTTCCATCGACCCGCCGCCCTTTCTCCTTGGAGAAGTTTCGTAAGATTTCGCCAGACCCTCTCCCCCCCCCCCCCCTCCCATTTCACCTTATTAATAGCTCTCATGTCGCAGTTGTTAGCTGATGGGATTATTTCCTCTTTTCTTTTTGTATTTAACATTGCGTTAAAGCTTTTTCGTTTCTTTCTGATCATATGAAAATAGCTTTTATACTGAATTACATTAATTTTTAACTTCAGTCAAAAGTTATTTGGATCGCATTACTATCGGTTATTACTAAAAAGTACTCATAGTTAGATTGAATTTTTTCTAACTTGTGATTTTCAAATATAAAATTCAAATAAATAACATCCACATCCTGCAGTCATACTAATAATCATTCTCTGTTCAGCAACCAAAAACGTGATAACATAAAATTGCAGCAGTTTTTGGTTAATATTGCTAAATACTTAAATCATTAACTCATACCACTTTTACTAGCGATCTTAAGCGGGTTCTTAAAGGTTTCACTAACTTTTCACTAATTTCGTATAACTAGGAAAATTTCCTTTGTTAAATACCGATCCGTATAAATTTTTATAAATTTTGTTGGTAATAAATAATCTTTGCATGAACGGCGTACGTTGGCGAGGATATGTCACGTGACCATAGAGTCTTGTGACATGGTTACAGAGAGAAGCGAAGATAAAGAAACAGTCTCCCTTATTATTCTGAGACCAATGAGTGTATTGAGTATGAAGTTACTAAAATGCATAGTTTTACTGAATGTTAACAAAGAGTAAATAGTTCGATATCAAGAATGAGTGTATTGACTTATTAATGCAAAATTCTCATAATATAATACATGTATATCGTGTTACTTACAGTTTGGTAAATATTGTCGTAAGTTTCGGTGAATCTTTCCCACTTCGACAGTCAGCTTATTGACGGTTATATGATGGGCAGCAAAATCCATTAAAAAGTTGAGAAGAAGTTATTCTAATTCAATTTCTAAGCTTACAAGTGGCTTAACCGTGAACAGGGCTTGAAATGGTAAAATTACTGGTTTTGTAGAGCACCAACATAGTAAATCTTATAATTCTGCACAAAAAATACAGCAATCATTGTAAAAAAAGATAATTTTTAAGTAAAGCCAGTAAAACATTGTGTTGGAACTAACGAATTTTATTGATTTGGAAACTTCGTTCATAAGTTGCTTATAGGGATTGGTTTACTGACGATTATTGTAGAACAGCGAGGAAGCTTGATTGAAGCAAAAATAAGTTTTAGCCACTAATTTCAAAATCTGTTAACTAAATCATTAAATGAGTAACCACCGATAAAGTCATCGCAAAAGGTTGATAGTCCAAAGTATTCATTTCACGATAAAATCAACTTATTTTACCTAGCTTGGTGGGTGAGCGGAAACGTTCTGTACCAATATTCGGGAAGACCTTGGTTCGATCCACGAATTAGGCATACAGATTTCGGTTTCTCATATTGTTCCGAGATAATTACAGCCAAATGATTGGATGATTGTTACAAAATGATCATGATGTAATTGTTTTTCTCTCTTGTACACAAATCTTTACGATGAAGTCATTAGAGTTTGTGGACCAACCGTAAACGTTACATTTATTTATTTGAGGAATCCGAGCGTGGTGGGTAAAAGTTTAAGTTTCTGGCCTCTCATTCGGGGGGACGCGAGTTTGAATCCCCGTTTGATCATCCACATTTCGGTTTTCCATGGTTTCCCCAAATCACTCCAGGCGAATGCCGGAATGGTTCCTTCAAAAGGCCATTGCCGAATTCCTGTACCCCAGTCCTTTCCCGCCTCTGGTGACCTTTACGTTAACAAGCTATAAAACCACAAGCAAAAAAAAAAAAAAAAAAACTTTGATGGTGGTGGTGGGGAACAAGATAAAGCAGAGAGTAAGCACATGTCACTGCTTATTACTGCTTTGCACAGGATTTCTGTGGTGTGGTTATGATAGCGTCTGTGGGTAATTTTGCAGCAGGCGACAGTCTTTCTAAGCGGTCGCTAAGAAGGATACGCCGCATTGTGCGGTTTCGACCATTTCCGCAACACGACACAGCTGCCAGCGTGACGTCAGTTGAATCGCCGGGGTGCCGTCGACGTCTGTCTAATGAGCATATTTAATGAGCGACTCGACTTTCTCCGCCCCTGATGGCGTCTCGCCGGGAACTGCGCCTAGAACGACGCATTAAATGTCGCACCCCGGCGGTCGGTTTCCAAATGAAGTTATAATAAAGCTCGAACCAAAGAACGTTCCGGAAATATTAACTACTTAAATTTCCATAAGGCTGTTCCTGCAATGGACGAGTCACTCCCGCAGCCGCGCAATTACCGGACGTTTTACGCTGCCTTCTTTCCCGAGGTTTACGAGTCAATCAATCAGAACGGAATGCCCCATTGTTCGACGCAGCCGCGCATGAGCATCCTAGTCATTTATGCTTTATGTATCGAATATGCTACACGACCCAAAAGGCACGTTACAGCATCAAACAAGTCGAGTTACCCAATGCTTCGTAGAATAAAGGGATGAGACAAATTAATAAAGCGTCTAAATGTGATCAGGGCTAAGTGAGTTACGACATCAAAGGAATACTTACGAGTGAATCGACTTCGGGGTCCGCTATGTAGTACGGCTTCTCTTGCCGAATCTGCAAAAAAAGAAAGAAAATCTGATTAGGCATGAATGTTAAGTGGTGGATAAGTTGTCGCGTTGGCGGGAGGCTATTCCGGGCACATGGAATAACGGGACGGCTCCACATCCGGATCCATTATGCGAGTCAGGCGGCATTAGGGAATCAGATGACCGCACACTAAAATACCAACTAGCTACCAGGCAGTCAGCGATGCGAGGAGGTGACCAGGGTGGGAAGTGGCCAACACAGAAGAGTCGTCTTATTCACTGCTCAATACTAGAGAGTTATATATTTCACGTGAGGTTTGGTACTGTAAACAGACCCGTATTGGCATCTGTCAGCGGTCTATACTACAAACAAGACAATTAAAGATTACGTTAAATTTAGTTCAAAAGGCCAGGATGCAAAAAGATTACCGTCTTATGTAGTAACTTTGTAATATTCTATGTTGATAAATCAAACACCGAATAGTTGGTGGATCGTAGAGCCTTAAAATAAGGAAATACCTTAAAAAAAAACCATAAATTTTAAAAATCACAGTTTAAGCATAAAATCAGCCTCCTTTGAACGCCTACAAAACAGGCTGTACTTTGCACATATGTAATTGGAAATGGTAAAATCGTAGTCCAAATACAAGCAGTAGCCTATGATTCTTTAAGTCATTGTTTTCACTTAAAAAGTATAACTAAAACGGATAATCCAAGTATAAAAGTTATGGAAACCAGATCAGCATTAGAAAAAACAATCTACTTCGAAAAGAAAAACGTTTTTAGTTTTTCAATTTTTGTAACACATTAGTGTAAGTCGAATTTCAATTTTGATGACGCCGCAAAGAATAAGTCTGAAATACCTTAGAATATAGTGTCCTGCAAAGGCTGAACCAAGCTGAGGAAGGGTGATGTCAAGACATACTTGTAATGATGTGTGAAAAAAAAGATACATATGAAAAGGTTTTATATATATGTATATTTAAAGGAGATGGACTTGGTGAGTCATGTTGAAAACGCACGATTGTTTAATATGTTAGCAGTGGATAAAATAGAAGTAAAAACTTTATATTAAGGTTTAGAGACCATACCTAAACCAACCAATACAACATAGGAGGAAGTATGCGATGAAAATAAAGTTTATCAATTAATTAACAAACACGAGTCTTACAGAATATGAGGGGATACAAAAAAAATAGCCTAGAATAACATAAAATGGACAATTGCATCGATAGAGTTTCATAGATAAAGAAACTTGGACGAGAAAACTAACCAATCAGAATAAAAACTGATTAAGATTCAGTCGCGCAATTGAGTCAAAATCAACGCTGAAGATAATGACATAGCAAAGACATAGTAACTCATTATGCATTTTCCAGAAAGGGAAAATAATTCTGTTTTACATATACCTGTTTCGTTTAGAATTCGCCACTGGTTTTTCTTGTCCCAATTTGGGAAAAAGAGAAATAAATGTGAAGGTATTGGAATTTTGTTGTAATTTGTCGAAGAGTTACAATGTATCCAATGAAGAGGAATAAAAAGAACAGACTTTATAGACGGTGCTGACAGGTTTCCGTTTCGAAAGTTCATAAAAAAAAATTACCCCAATACGAATAAAGTAAGGAGCGAAGCGACATGTAATTCGTGGTCCGTGGCAAACAACTAAATTGTTGCCGCGCCACAAAGAAAAGCGTTTTGCCTCTCTGAACACGCCAACATCTTGCGCAGGGTCGACATAATCTCCAGGGGGCACTTGAACCTTTCAAGGCACCTTCACGCACGCCTGTATTTTTCTTTTTGACTTTTTTCACGTCTGCCGTCAGTACTCAACTGGAATTGCGTAACGCCATTCTCATAGCGCGATAAAACGAAATTGCAGAGGAACAAAGCAAAACGG
The DNA here is from genome assembly GCA_031002005.1 of Vandiemenella viatica. NCBI lineage: Eukaryota > Metazoa > Arthropoda > Insecta > Orthoptera > Morabidae > Vandiemenella > Vandiemenella viatica. Next base: position 286,371,385 of record JARYHS010011408.1, on the reverse strand, counting down.
TCCTACGCACACGTCCTCTTGTCGGTAATCTATGCCCAGACGTTCTGCAAATAACTGTCGGCAAATCAAAAATATTAAAAGACTCATAACATCAAGAGGGGGCACTAGAAATAGCTAGAGAAATTGATGAAGTACAGATAAAGATCTGTGCTTCCCGGAATCAATGTGATTTCAAATTTAAAATGTAGAGTTTCGTATATTCAAATAATATTCATTATTATTTAGAACAGACCTTTGTTACTGTAATCAAGAGGACCGAGCGGGGCGGTGTAACGGTTAGCGTTCTCGCCTCGCATTCGGGAGGACGGCGGTTCGAATCCCCGTCCGGGCATCCAGATTTGGGTTTTCCATGGTTTCCCCAAATCACTCCAGACAAATTCCGGGATGCTTCCTTCAAAAGGCCATGGCCGAATTCCTTCCCATTCCTTGCCCCCATCCTTGCCCCCCATCCTTTCCCGTCTCTAAAGACCTCGATGTTAAAAAGAGACGTAAAGCAGTTACAAAAATGTAACCAAGAATTGCAATACGAAATGTTTGCTATCCTTCGTAGTGATTTTATCAGGTTATCACTAGTATTAATATAAGAATTACATCAAGAACACGCCACTGAATTAAAACCTCTTGTACCAGAGAATCAGATTATAATCAACGAATTTTCAGTCTATCACTAGATTTCCAAAATCATTTATAATTTTTATTTAGAATTAGATTTGAACGAAGATTTTTTACGTGGAATACTAACGACATTTCTTGCCGCTGTGTTCATGTAAGTAAAAATGATTTCACTAAATTATGTTCGAGATTATTACATTTCACTCTATTATCTGTTATTTTCTCGTTTCTCATGCATATGATATCTGCTATTTGCATTTTGCACTTCACGCAAATTTTCTCTTGATAAATGTAGCAGTAATCATTAAAAGCACAGAATTAGAATCTTGTAGCTAACGCATAATTAGCACAAAATGACGACGGGCTTGAGAAATATATTCATGCGGAAACTCTGTAAACTGGATAAGTGACTAGTAAATAATAGTGATAAACGTATATATCTTCCTCTGTTCCTATGCAGTCTAATCGTAGAACTTACGTGAAATGACATTTTCTAAAATGACGTCGTAGAATCCTAACACAGGTAGTTATTAACTATTAACTGATCACCATTTACAAGCAATGTAAATAATACGAATTACTGACTTAGAAGTACAGTAAGATGAAATATTGTCTCAGAAGAAAGAATTTACTATCAATTTTCACAATTCAATGATAATTTCACTAAAAGGGAATTTCATTCTAAGTTTCAGCAATTACGTGTTTAAAGATTATGTATCTTAACTAATAATTCCTAATAACAATAAATTTTTGTTTTGTTGTTGCTTTATGACTAGAAGTGCCTATTAAAACATATAAAAATTCGAGTTCACAATATAGCCAGCCAAAACTATTATTTTTTTAACTGACCCTTTGCTAAAAAGTTTGATAGCCCTTCTCTATCGCAACAAAATTATAACGTTAACAAGTATCTTTTGCTCCCTACCTAATCAAAAACTCGTGTAATACCAATAGATCCTCCTGAGCTTGCGGCAAGTGTCGCAAATCAATGTAACCCCTGCTGGCGCTCTGCAAAATTCGTCTGTAACCGTCTACTCCGGGTTTGTGATTCGTGTAGTGGCAGCACTGTGTCGGGATGCAATTTAGATTGCACTGCGACGGGCTCTGTCGGAAAGCCGAGACAAACCGCGCTAACACGACTTTGTCATAGTGGCAGAATGCAATTTGCCTCCGCGTAGCTGGTCGCGCGACCATTACACTGATGGAAACGCACTGCTGTTTCTCCTTCGTTTTCTCCTCTGTGATGAGCACCGCCTTAATTGGACTTTTAACCTGAGCCGTCAACTCATTACTTACAGTTCTTAATTAAAATGGCGAAGAGTGCCAAATCTTTTCTAATATCTTTTCGACATTATTAAAATAATTTTGCGGTACTTTCAACACTATTACGGAGCGAAGTGGATGAGCGGTTAACGTTCTGGCCTCGCATCTGGGAGGATGCCGGTTCGAATCCCCGTTCGGGCATCCAGATTTATGTTTCCTATGGTTTCCCCAAAACACTCCAGGCTAATACCGGGATGCTTCCTTCAAAAAAGTCATTGCCGAATTCATTAACGCTCCTTGTATCCAATCCCTTCCCGCCCCTAATCATCTCGACGTCAATGAAACGTAGAGCCAGAAGTTTAAAAAAAAAAAAAATCAAATAATCAACACAATATTAGAGATTTAATTTTCTAGAGAGTTGGTGCTCTGCAATAAACACAATAATTAAAAAACTTATATCATAAGTGTAATTGCAAGTCGTATCGAAGTAACAGCTAAAATCAATACGTCTAATGCATATAAATTATCGCAACGCTACATTGTTGTTAAAGAAAGCAAGACTGTACCTTAAAATAGATTGTAATTTATTTGGAAAAATTACCGTCTTTTGCATTTCCCCCACTACAATACTGTGCGGTGGTCCACCGCTGTAAATAGCTCTTGCTTATCCGTCCAAAGAGGAAAGAATAAACACACTAAGCTCGAAAAGTTTATAAAGTAGATAAGAACAAGGCTGCGACGTGGAAATGAAAGATAACAACCAACAGGCCGAGATATTGTGCACAATTACGGATACCTAAACCCAAAAATTGAGTGGGCTTATGATAGACTTCATAATCTCTGGATATTTCAAAACAACAGAGAAGCGCTTAATACTGTACATAACTGGGCGCCTTAAGACCAAAAAAATAACTTATCAAACTGAAGAGCTTCAGGCAAATAATTCCTGTACCTGCAGACGTAAGGCGTTGCATTTATATTAAAACTAGCTGACCCGGTCACACGTTGCTGTGACTTACTAATTATAGTACGTTGGATTAATGTTATTCTAAACTTCCTCAGGTAGTCAAATTAATGTTCACTAATAAAGACAAAAACATTCTAGTCGATTTGGAAATTCAAATGTAATTGGTAAAGAGTTACGGAGAGTTGAAATTAACGACAAACGATCATAAAAAAATTTAATTTACATTTCATTACAAATTACTTAATTGAAATTATATAAAAATTGATATTTATAAAATAAATGAATAAATTATTTTTTATTTATTTACATAAACTGAAATTTCAGTTATATCTTCAGTCATACTGTTTTTATATTTTTCCCACAAACTCGAAGATTGTGCTTGGATAACATGTTGTCAAAATAATTGCAAACAGTTTGACGAATACTATTCGGCGTGGCTGTCAACGCTGCATCAGCAAGTGTCAGGTCCCAATAATTGTCGTCTACCAGCAGCTGCAACTCGCGACATGCATCTTGACATGTATTGAACACTCGACCATTAACTGTTCGTAAACATTCGAAAGAAGCTGGTCCGGGAACATTCACCAATAACAAACGCTAACTGAAACATTCACGTTGTTTTGGATGAACTGTATAAAGTCTTTGCTTTGAATATGCCTGTTATCGAAGGATGTGGTTCTCCTTGTTTACGTGGCTACAATTTTTTACCTAATTTGTTCCATGAAAAATAGCTTGGAACATCGGTATATAATAATGTTTTTGCGAATTGGCGGAACAAATAAGATTTTTGACACAATGTGAAAAATTCAGTTTGTGGTTTGTCGTTTTTTGGTGGCTCAAGTATTCTTTAGAAAATATTTTCTTCGGATGAAATATACACGTTGACCGTTTTAAAGATGTATTGCAAGATGCTGGATGGAAGGGTCTCTTTCATGGATGCGAAAACTAAAAATATGCCATATGTATCTACCTATTTGGTATCGTGTTATTTCGTCATTTTTATTTACATTTTGAACTTCAAATACGGCCAAATCACTGTCCTTTATTAACATATTTGCAAACGTACTTAATGGATTTTACAGAACTGCAAAACTCGACATTAATATGAGCCTTATACGTTTTTGAAAGCAATGGTGAGTATGGTACCATCCACTGATTGTCAATTTCAACTTGGTTTCTAGAATTTGACATTCGCATTGTAAATGTTTGGCCACCATTCTCAGCGTTTCTGCGGCGTTACAACGGATAACCATCGATATCCGTAATAGTATCATTCGTATATTCCTTTGGAAAACGCTTCTTACATTTTCCACCTTCCATGCATGGCGATGTCATGTTAAAAGCATCGCACGGTCCGTGGATCGAGTGACTGGTAGCAATATCAAACAATTATTGATCAATTTAATGGGTCCGGAATTTCGGCTGAAATTATTTGATCAATTTCTTCTGGACGGATTTTATCTTCAAGCCAAATCAAAATGTGAGAATGAGGCAAACCTCGCTTTTGCCACTCAATCAAATACAGATAGCAACGTGTGTTACTGAAAACTGAATGTTTTACGATTAAATCAATCAATGATTTTAATTTTTGTTTGAACACACGTGCCGTGACATCATGACGATGCATTGATTGATGGCCTGGTAATAGCAAAGTTTGTATTTCCTCCCAATTCGGATTACATGTAAATGTAATAAACAAATCTGGACGACCATAATGACGTACGTAAGTCATCGCATCTTGTATATATTCTTGCATGTTCCATGAACTGCCGATGTAGCTTGAAGGTAAAATAAATGCATTACCGATATCATTGGCGTTTAAATTTTCATAAATATTGCCGATAACAGTATCTCGTAAGAGGATGTATTCCTCCGATCGTAATTTAGCCTGGGTGTATCGAATAAATCGTAAATGCTTGTTTTCATCCTTGGCGTACATATCCACGACGTATTGAAGGCACAGTTGACGATATCGAAGGATATAGTTATCCTAATTACGTCTAATCATCAATGGGGGGGCGTAGTACTTCATTGAAGTAATCTTTTTATTTGTTTTATTACCTGAAAAAATAATAAATTAAATAGTAAAAAAAAAGAATAAGAAATCAATATAGTGGGCCCGCTATAATCCGGCCCCTGGTCGGAATACCGCGGGTCTACTGTACTAATAAAATAACGAATTAAATAGTTGAATATTAAATTTACCAGCAACTGGATCACGCTGTTTGATGTTGATGTGATATTCATTCTGCCCTTGCCAGAATATCAGTGGATACTGGAGTGCGTCATACGAACGGTGTAGATCCGAAATTATACTAACAGTTCTATCTTGACGTGTGACTTTAATCAACTGAGTCACCAACCACAAAAACTGCAACTTCATCTACGGTTGGCGCGTTGAATCTGCCAGCGTGTTCTCCTGATGGTAATTTGTCAGCTTTGATGACAATTTGATAGTTGTCATTTTTTAATTGTGGCGACACAATTGAATAAGTTGATTATTATTTTCCAAACAATTTTCCAACAATACCACAATTGCTGTCTCTTCTGTTTGTTCGATGAAATTATACTGGCACCTAGTTTTCAAAGCGTTCCTCACAATTTCCAATAGATTTGGAGAAACTTCGGGTCATCGTTTGGCATCGGTATCAACGACCCAATCTTATGGTACACCTGGCCTTGTATTTTGAATTTAGTTTCAAAATGACGTCCATCAGATGTAAGATCGCAAATTTTTGTTGCCCCAAAAGACGTCATCTGGAAGCAAGAATTGAATTTGCGTGTCTTGCGCAGAAACAATTTCGAATCGTTTGATTCGCCAGCAAGAAGGATTGTAAATGTTCTGGCGGATTGGGTAGTGGTAATAATACATCTTTTCCTGATGCACAACACATGCCGGCTGCTTCATTGCGGAATTTCAACGCCTGATAATACTGGCATATTTTGCTCATTGCACCGATTGCAGTTTTAGAATGTGCAGAGTAATCAATGGCTGGTGCATATTGGAACGCAAGATGAGCAAATGATACACGTGTTAAAGCACGGATGATTTACTGTCTCTCTCGTTCTCTTTCTCTAAATGTAGCGATGTGCTGTTCTCGTGCCGCTCTCGTTCTCGATATATTCTGTCACAGACGTTCATCACGCTGTTCTTGAGATTCTTGCATACGACGGTCAGCTGTCCTGATTCTTTGAACTTCCTTACTTGCCGCGATTTGTGTTGCTGATTGATGAGCTCTCTCGTCGTGCGTCTTGCCTCTCTGCTACACGCATTGTCGAGGTTAGATTCTTTGGCGACATTTCACTGAAAAATATTTGAATTACAGCAGAAAGTGCCTTTCTGAAAGCCTTAAAATAAGACACTACAATACAGTGGGTCCATTGAAAAATACAGTAAAATGGAAGTTAAGAACTAATGAGGAAATATAAAATAACGTTGAAAAAAATAACAGAAAAAGAAGAATGATATTTTTTGATACATTTATAGCATGTATGACACCAGGCTTTCAAGAGGTTTAGAAAGATTTGAAACGAAATAATACCAGTGAACTGTATGGAAAGAAAATTTTTTCGATAGCAGACTTTGAATATGACAGGGTTTAGAGGTAGAGAGGAGTGCAATAATGAAGGAGTACTGGGGAGGAAGAAAGAAAAAACAACAGAAGAGGAATTGAAATTATCACGTGGTCTCTAGCTGACCATAACAAAAAGAAGAAGATTCTTTGGCGACATTTCATTGAAAAATATTTGAATTACAGCAAAAAGTGCCTTTCTGAAAGCCTCAAAATAAGACACTACAATACAGTGGGTCCATTGAAAAATACAGTAAAATGGAAGTTAAGAACTAATGAGGAAATATAAAATAACGTTGAAAAAAATAACAGAAAAAAAGAATGATATTTTTTTGATACATTTATAGCATCGATGACACCAGGCTTTCAAGAGGTTTAGAATGATTTTAAACGAAATAATACCAGTGAACTGTATGGAAAGAAAAATTTTTCGATAGCAGACATTGAATATGGCAGGATTCAAAGGTAGATAGGAGTGCAATAATGAAGGAGTACTGGAGAGGAAGAAAGAAAAAAGAACAGAAGATGAATTGAAATTGACACGTGGTCTCTAGCTGACCTATAACAAAAAGAAGAAGATTCTTTGGCGTAACGTTTTCTTCAGTGTTATATTCATATGTGTTATTACTTTGTCGTTAGGTATAAAGACACACAAACGATGAACAACAATACAGCATAATTATAACACAATACACAGCACAATTAAAATTGAAGAAACTCACACATGTGGGGTGGAATAGACCGTAGCATAAATAAATCGAAATACAACGCCATCTACTGAATTGTTCGATAAATTAACACACCGCCATCTGTTAGAAATAAACTGTAGCATAAATAAATTGAAACAGAATGTGATCTACTGGATGATTACCCAACCTAGCTAACCAAGTGTTGTATAGATAAGTTAACACATCGCCATCTGTTAGAAACTTATGCCCCATGTCGTAGCCACCTTTACCTAGCTCGCCCATCCTGCCTGGTACAGTGGACCTACATTTTAACGTCGAATCCGAACCACAGTACCGTCCCGGCGTATTTCACCTCATACAGCATGCTGCACCGGGGGTTAATGCCGAGTTAAGTGTCTATAAAAATCCTCGCCAGGACAGGGACTCGAACCGGGGACCTTTCCATCTCCAGTCAGACGCCCTAACCACTTAGCCAGCAGACCGCTTAGCCTTGGTGGCTTACAAATAGTTACAAACCATTGTCCTATTACAAACATTTAATGAACATTTATTTCGCAAATAATAAATATTGAGGCTATAATCCAGATAAAAACTATCCTATCTTTTAAGTTGGACTAAATTACACACATTAAGCCAAATTTCATCTAAATCGGTTATGTAGTTTCGGAGTTCATCCCGGACGAACATCGTGACACGAGATTTTTATATATATAAAATATTTAATCCGGGAGAGGCTTGCACATCCTTTTATACTATCACTTTAGATACACAACGTTTTGCACAAACAAATTTTTTAAAAATTTTGTACTTTAGCTTTTTACCAGTATTGAAAGAAGTTTGTGTGAAGCAAATTAACGGAAATGTTAATAATACTTCTTGGTTTATTCGTAATGATCGGTTGGTAAAGGAACAACAGAGCAATGCACCAGCGTAAAATCCTGTTTTGAAATCGAATGGAAGTGCCACAGATACATTTAAAATTATTGTTTGTGGTAGCGAAGCCATGAATCCTCACAAAATGGTACACAAGATTTAATCGCACTGAGAGAAAATAGATAATGGTTCACAGCTAGGACGATTACCACCGTGTGGAACTAATTTAAGTAAATTAGCAAAAATTAACTTATATGCTTCAAGATGATCATTTTGACGTTACAGTAACCTTCGAGAAGCTTACTGAAATTCCCAGATCTATTTTCCGTCTGATTTTAACGAAAATTCTGGCAAGCGTCAAAGATTCTTCGCACAAAAGCGCTATCATACGGTACAGGAATGTTTTTTTTCCTTCGTTATCGCTTTATACACTGTCATTATTAAGAGTGGAGAGAGAATGAAAGCAAATAATGGGAAGGGATTCGCCCATGGCCTGGAGTGATTTCTGGAATAACTGAAAACTAAATCTGGATAGCTGGACTGTGATTCGAACCCGCGTCCTGCCGAATGCGAGACCACGTGGTTACCGCTCATCCGATCGTGGTGTTTCAGCGGTAACGGTCTGGCCTCGCATTCGACAAGACGCGGGTTCCAATCCCCGTCCAGGCATCCAGATTTGGGTTTTCCATGGCTTCCCCAAATCAATCCAGGAGAATGCTGGGATGTATCGTTCAAAAGGCCATGGCAAAATTCCTTCCCGTTCGTTGTCCTAGTCCCATCTCACCTGTAATGATCTCGACGTCGGCAAGGCGTGAAACCATAAGAAGAAGAAAAAAGAAAGAAAGAAAAAGAAAAACACTTGTTGGAGGTATTTTACCACTTTATTAATTCACCCAATTTCACCCCCAAAAGAGCTTGTGACTATTTTTTTGAAAATTAAATTGCCGATGGAATGGAAATGATTTCGGCAACTAGAAGATTTCGACGTCATTTTTTTAGACTGTTCTGTAGAATGAATTTGAGCAGCACTTGAAAAAATTTAACAGTCGTTTTCTGTATTATCTGTTTTGGATAAAATGTAATGTATATGTATGGAATGTTGTTGCAGGTCATGTTTCGACAGTTGTTTAATTATTTACTAGTCAAAAATAACGCCAATGCAACTGTTTAATTTATTTATTGTTGCGTCGTAAATTAAAGAGTTGCACTGGCGTTATTTTTGAACTAGTACTTAAGGTAATGTACGTATTTACGTCATGTATTCAATTTCCCATCATTGGACATAGTGTGTCAGTAGGCGGCAGCACTTTCCCGCTAGAGAACCCTAACTGTTTTGTCAGCACTCGAACGGACCGCGCTCGGCCAATTTGCACTGGTCGCGTCGTAACGAGGCTGTGTTTATCTCTCGACACTTTCAAAAGCTCTGTCTACAACCCAGCAGCCAGCTAGCTAATCAGCGCAACTGTTTGCGAATTCCCGCGCAACCTCTTTAACCTTTCAATTGAACGGTACGTGTCGTTAAACACGCCCTCTGGGGCCGGCGGGGGGGCGTGTGGTATTGACGTACACCCCGCGAGATCCGTAAAACACTGCGGCGGCCGCAATCAATACAAGATTGTAAACTGGACGCGGCGACTGGGACGGCGAAATGAGCACACCGCGGCGGTCGACCCCCTACCGGAGCTTTGTGTGCGTGCACAGCGGAGCGTGAGCACAACGGAAAGCAAGCCCCGGGGGACGGGGGTGGCCACCCGGCATGCCGGCCGTCGGAATTCATACTGCACTCTGCCGCGGAGCTAAGGGCGCGTCCATTAATCACGTGAGGTGAAATAGGGGGGCAGCGAAACCTCACCAAGGGGGATGGGAGGAACAGATTTTCAAATTTTTTGCTGCATGGTACTGCTTAAAAAACGTCTACAAATGACGCGAAACACTTTAGGGGGGGGGAGGGATTTTGTCCAAAAACCGATCTTAGGGGAGGGGGGGGGGGGTATAATCGCCCTTGGAAGCGTAAGTCCTAAAACAATAAGGTCTGCAAAAGTTACGTGGTCCATTAGTATGGTGGGTGGGTGGGGGGAGGGGAGGTCTCCGCCAAAATCTCACGTCATTTTTTTTTGGGGGGGGGACCGGAATTTCGGAAAATCACCTTACGTCATTAATGGATGCCCCCTAAACTACGCATGAAGAGATAAACTAATAATAAACACGTCGCAGAAATTATTATTCTCTAGTCACAAACATCAAATGCACAACTAAACAACGTACAAACTAACCATTTTTCTCCAATACTTCGCAACATCGAGTGCATTCGGTGTTGCTCGAAACAGATAAGGTGTCGTTCATTATTAAGTGGGTTGAAATGGTGGGGGGGGAGGTTCGGTGAAATTTCGCGAAGGGGGAGGGGGCTCGATGGAAATCTCACGCGAGTTTTTGAATTCATGAAGGACAACAGAGCTAAAAAATAAGAGGTCCACAAACGACATTAGGGGGGTTTCAGGTCTAGTAAGGACTAGAAACGACGAGGAAACGGGACATGTCTACGGAAATCCCACGTGGGTTTTGTAAAAAAAAATTTTGGACAGTAGGGATAAAAAAAAAATTACAAATTGCATGAAAGTCGAAACCGAATTTTGAAGGGTGGGACATAAAAAAAAAGTTTCAAGGGCGATTTCTAGGGAACGGGTTCTCACGGACCAGATCTCACCAGACGGGGGGGGGGAAGGGGGTTTCCGGCCAGATCTCAACAGATATCACGAAATCTCACCAGAAAATGGGGGCGGAAATCCGGAAAACACCAAGTAATTTATGGATGCCCCCAAAGCTAGGAAAAAAAAAGAAAAAAGGTCTCAAAAAACTACGAGGTCGATCAGTGGGAAGGGTGGGGCTTGGGGGGGGGAGGGGAACTCGTCAAGATCTCACGTCATCTTAGGGGGACCGGATCACACCAAATCTCAACACAGGGGCATTCCAGCATTCGATAAATTACGTCACACGAATTTCATGATTTTTGGAACCATTACCCCCCCCCCTCCCACCCATCTCACAGTCGTCACATTGTGTGACCCCCATCCCATGGTGTGACGTTACATATTTTGAAATTTGAAATTTATAAATTATTAAATTAAAACAACACTTCCAAAACTATTTATGTATTTTTATTAAAAATATTTTTTCAAAAAACATAACAGATCAATTGGACGGTACAAAATCAAATCATCTTTATATTCATTGAAATTGAACATATTTTTATATTATTTATGACTGCCATAGCAGTTAGTTCGTTCTTGATTTTGATAATGTTAGGGACATTCAATGTGTCAGCATTTCCTCCAACCAACCATATAGCACCGTGATACTTGGTTGACTTGGTGGTAGGGTGGCAATTTCCTTTCCCCACAACCGAGCAAGGTGCGTGAGTGGTTAACACTCTGGCCTCGTATTCGGGAGGACGGTGGTTTGAATCTCCATCTGGACATCCAGATTCGGGTTTTCCACGGTTTCCCCAAATCACTCCAACGAATACCGGGATGCTTCCTTCAGAAGGCCATGGCTGAATTCCTTTCCGTTCCTTGTTCTCAATCCCATCCCGCCTCTAATCAAATCGACGTCGACGAGGCGTAAAGCCATAAGTAAAAAAAAAGTCATTTCTCCTTTACTTATCCAGGAAATCCAACCCGGTAAGGGAGTCTTGCAATTTAACGTCGAATCCGAACCACGGAAGGTCGCTTCACATTAGACTGCAAGCTGTGCCAGAGGTGAAAATCAGGATTCGAACCGCGGACCATTCATTCTCCAATAAGACGCCTTAACCACCGAGCCGCTCCCGATACATGTATATAAAGCGATATAAAATCAGGCATCCTTGCAGGCTATGGCTTCAACTGAGAAAAAAGTCGGAGTAGAAAACTGCTTTGCCAGTGAACATCGGTTAGATACAATTTTTCACTAAGGCAAAATAGTATCCTTTCTTTTTTTTCGTGAAGCTCCGCTTACTTCGCGAAACATCATTCCGCAAATCTGATACCTAGAAAATGGTGAACGTATTATCAATTATTTTTAGTAAACGTAACGCGTGTAGTCGTGTTTCATCACGTCGGACGCCGCTCGGTCACAAAAAGACGGAGGCGACGCCGGGTGCCTCGCCAACCTGGCAGAGCTGTGAAGTGGAGTCGCACTTGGCGGCGTTTGAAATACGGGCGCAGGCACCTGCTGTTCACAGCCAACGTACGAGAGTAAATAACGGAGAAAACGGCTGTCGGGGCCCTCATCACACGCTAGCACGGGGCAGAGTCAACACCTCGACGCGGCCACTTTATAGCGGGCAACTGACACGGCCCACAACATACAGCGCTGTACGCGGAGTGTATTTCAGATACAGAAACGGGGAGTATGTTAATTACAAAAGCTCAAAATGGGGGGAGGTGCGACAAATTCTCACCAAGGGAGAGGGGGATCGATTAATTTTTTTTTTTTTTTTTTTTTTTTTGACTGCTTTACGTCTCTCTAACAGCGTCTTTAGAGACGGGAAAGGATGGGGGCAAGGAATGGGAAGGAATTCGGCCATGGCCTTTTTAAGGAAGCATCCCGGCATTTGCCCGGAGTGATTTGGGAAACCATGGAAAACCCAAATCTGGATGCCCGGACGGGGATTTGAACCGCCGTCCTCCCGAATGAGAGGCCAGAACGCTATCCGTTACACCACCATGCTCGGTGGGATCGATTTAAAAAAAAAAAAAAAAAAAAAATCACCTCTTGTAATATCTGGACAAATCCCTAAGCACAATATTGTTTAATCTATTTTTACATGTTAAAATCTAGTTTTTGATTCCTATTCGATATAACAACATACAGGACGTAATGTGTAAATTATTAATGTAAAAGCCAAGCCGAGGAAAGAAGTAAGGGGGCATCAATTAATTACGTGAAGTGAAATAGGGGGGGGGGGGCGAAATCTCACAAGGGGGGGGGCAAATGAAATAGGACGTGAGATTTTGTAATTCTTTAAGGAGAGTAGAGTTTTTTTTAACAAAAAAAAAAATAGTCAACCAACGAGGATATCGACTTTATGGGAGGTGTAAGGTCTAGAATCGATGTGAAAACCAATCTTTGGGGGGGGGGGTGTTATAATCGCCCCCGGAAGCAGGAGAGCTAAAAAAAGTCCCAAACTACCAGGTTGATTAACAGGGAAAAGGGGGAGGGATACCGTCAAAAGCTCACGTCACCTTACAGGGAATGGGTCCGACCATATCTAACTAAATCTCACCAGATAGAGCCCTCCTCCCCCCCCTCCCCCCCCGGTCTGGAATGTTGGAATAATTGCCAATGAAAAAATCTTCGAACTATTTCACATCAGCCAACGTCATAGATTCATTTACGGCAAAAATATAGTCAAATTTTTTTCCATACATTCATGAATTTTTTAATGCCATTCACGCTTTTCTGCCAAAATTGTTCCGCTTAATTCCAGTCAGTGTTTAGATTTGAACGACTATCGTTGTACTTAATAGCGTGGAAAACGCATCGCGGAAAAAAAAACACAAGAAAAACCGTACATGGCTGAGACTGGAATCAACCACAAGGCTTTTGTGACAAATTTAGAACGCTAGGCACTGGTGCCAAATATACATGAAATTTGGAGGCGTAACTCGCACTTCCCATTGAGCAACTCGTAATGATTAACTTTTGCAACAACATGGTTTCACTTATATATCTGCCATTAATTATCTCTGTGTTATTTTAAAATATTTCATTGTTCTCACATCCGTCATTATCGCTGATGTTATCTAAATTTCACGAGATGATATTTTACATCGTGGTGTCATTTCTTTCTTCTTAATCCCAAAACGTTTCGATACCGGCCTTCGATCTTTTTCAGACCAAAGCTATCTGCTGAATCTGCGGACAATTCGAAGCATATATCGAAACATAGGTGGATCAGAGAAGCCAGACCGTGTCTTATATTTTATGTTTATTTTTGTTTCACGTTATGTATTTTAAGTTATCCGGAAAATTTTAAGGTAGATTTAGCAAAATTCCCTTTTCTCCAATTAAGCTCAAATGTTAGAACATTTTTTTAGCTTCCAACTGAGACTGTCATTCAGCGGTTTGCTTAACGGTAGACTTTTCGTAGTTCGTGTATGTCACCTGTTTGGCGAAAGCGGAGGAGTGGGTCGCGGCGTTTACGCTGTGTTTGTGGGTGGTCCCTCAGAACAGATTACCGTCCCCAGCCCAGGCCGTCTTGTCCCGTCCTCACAAGAATGCCACTTGCCGGATTAGCCTGCGGGACACCGCTCCCTGGGGAACTCAGACAAACCCTTCCGACAAACCTTTCCATAATCGCCTCACGCTGTTCAAAACTGCGGACTCTGAGCAATGACTTCAATAGACACATAGCGTCAACTCTGAAATTACCTCTGTATACAGAATAATGCTGCATGAACGGAATTTCTGTTCCTATTGCCCGAATGTCGTTTAAGCTCTTACTGTTTGTTCCGAAACTCACTATAACTAATTTTCTACAATTACTAACACAATAGGATGGTTATGCTCGGGTCCGCTATTCGGGAGAACATAGCTTCAAAGCCCCATCAGGTCATTCACATTTTGGTTTTCCAGAAAATACCTGGATATTTCCTTACAAGGACCATCGCCCAATCCCTTACCGTTTGTTGTCCCATATCCTCTCGCGACTCTGATAACCTCGACGTCGACGACCCGAAAAGCCTGAAGCTGAAATATTTGAGTTTACAGAAATACCATTCTTGACTGAAGACTCAATGAGCATAAAATTTGCTTGAAATGAAATTACTATGACATAATATTTGAGTTGCCGATGCGGAAATATTGAGATATTATTTTTAGACACATATTTCGCTTAGAGGTTACACGGATTCTAATAGATGCTATTCACTCACTGATTTCCGTCGTTTTTATAATGTAATTTACAATGCTTCGTGCATGGTAACATACAAACAATCTAACATTTAAGTTAATTACTTAAGAAAGACTTATTTAGATTCCTCAGCAGCTATCTAAAAAAATATTTTACACGAAAAACGGATTCTTCGATTCCGGCTTTAAGATTTTTCATGCGGAAAATTTGACAGCGAAGAATTTTCTCTCCACAACAATTCACCAAAATTTGTCATCAAAGATGAATACTGTGATCAAGCCATCATGCCAAATGAACGTGCCACAAAACGAACAGGTATTTCATTAGCTAGTCCTAAATGCAAGTAATGACTTCGGGAAAACAGAGTCAACTGGTATCAGAAGATATTCGTATATTACAAGTAAGAAAATAATTTATTTATTTATAGTATGCCAATTCAGAGACTTTTAAGATACATTGGAATATAACATACATATTGAAACTTTACACGAATAGAGACATACGTCTAATTTATTAATATGGTCTATCGATTCCTGATTGCCAGCAGGAGGTCTACAGGATTACCATTGTGAGACCTTATCGGACATAGTCTGAATCTCTCCGCATTCCCATAAGGGTGATGGTTGCTTGCCCAATTATGCAGGGAGTGTGCGCATCTGCCTTGCCGAGTTCTGATTCTGTTGAGTGTGGACCAAGTTTTACGTGGCAAGTCAAAATCTGTTGGCTTTTGTGTTACACAAGGTAAGCTGTTATTTTAGTGTACAGTCAACTCCTGGATCCAAGGTTTGGTGACGTTGAAATCTTCGCGTGAAGTCGCATGTCTCTCAGCAGGAGTGTTGAGGTGTGGGATTGAGGGCTGGGTGTAGCGTCGTTGAAGGCGGGCATAGACTGCCCTACACAATGCTCAATTGTGGCGCCTGCCGGAAAATTATAGCTGCGTCGAGGCGAGTGTAACCACAGGTCACTAACAAAGGGGAATACCGGAAAGTCTTTCTGCTTTACCGCGTCGGCTATTCTTAAGGTCGTCTTTAGCCGCTCAACAAAACACAATAACCATTTTTTTGATTTCCGACACAGGATACCACACTCAAGCATAATGGCGCACCTTACAGAAAGATTCAGAATTATACACACTTCAACACAGACTGATAAGGTATTAAACGGTGAGTATTTTATCAATGATTGCTAACGCGGAACCGACAAGGTGTCTTAATTAGAACACCAAGAAAAGTAAGAAAATTCAGTACATCTAGATTAATTACACTTTGGAGTTATTAACGATAAAAATGATCAACGCCAAGCACCTCTGTACAAATTACGAATGTACAGCAACTCTTCAATTACATTACTTGTTCAGTTCATAGCATCATTTATTTCAAACAGTAATATGATAACACTGGTAAAAATTGGAGACAGCGAGAAAAGATAGAAGAAAGAACAACTTACGCTTTGGAAACGGAATTTTTTAATCAAATGTAAAAAATTCCTTTAGTGCTGGAACGTGGAAAGATGGAACGTAAAGAAGATTAAAAAAGGGACAAAAATTAGCACGAGTATCAGTTCTTTTGCGACCTATTCCCCTTATACAGTGTCTGAGGCTATTTAGGGCAATCGATACGAAAACAAATGACAAAAAGCCTAAATCAAAGGATTTTTCAAAAAATAAATTGAAAGCGAGTCTATCAGACTGCAATCAAATCTGATTTACTGAGAAACTTACAAGGCTATTTATTTCAAATAAAATACAAATCAAATCAACGGCGGATCTGTACAATCTGGCTGAGTGTTCATTTTGTGTTAGTTGTCCACTTTATACAACCAGCTGAACTAGAAGCGTTTACGACAAATGTGAAATAATTTACGAGTTCAGTGACTTCTTGTAACCTATTTCTCAAACAGTCTGCATATTGCCTCGAAGGACAAAGTTGGACTGAATACTTGCAATCACCGGCCAGAATATGAATGGAGAAGTTACAGCTCTCAGGATTCTTAAGCGAGAAAAATGTAAGAAAGAATCAATAAGAAAAACGAGAATGATGTTTTTGAACATATATATAGAATGGATGATAACAGGTTAAGAAAAAATATATTCAATTACCTTTGGGGGGGGGGGGGGGGAATCAACAACAAACTGGATTCAACACGATAAGAAAAATTTGGAATGAAACGATGTAGGCTTAAGAGAAAAGAAAACTTTGGAAAGAGAGATCTTTAAAGAGAAAGTATTAAAGATGCAAGGATTTCAAGGCTGAAACGGAGCTTGGTGGGTGAGCGGTTAACGCTCTGGCCTCGCATTCGGGGAGACGACGGTACGTATCCCCATCCGGGCATCCAGATTTGGGTATTCCTAGGTTTCTCCAAATCACTCCAGGTGAATGCCGGGATGCTTCTTCCTTCAAAAGGCCATGGCCGAATTCCTTCCCGTTCCTTGTCCCCAGTACCATCCTGCCTCTAATGACCTCCACAAGGCATAAAGGAATAAGTTAAAAAAAAAATCAAGGCTGAAGAGCAAAGAAATTCGGTCCGAAGTGGTCAGGTGAGAGAAAGAGGAAATGGTGAAGGAATATTGGATTGAACGGAAGAAAAAAACAACAACATATTATGGTGAATAATTGAAACTGACACGTCGTCGTAGCAGGCCCCATCGGAAAGAAGAAGAAATGCTGCAAGTTATGAAGAGAAATTGTTATATCAACTGGACGGAAAAGAGTACAATGTGTTTCTTCGCTTGGGCTTACGATAGTGAGTACGGAACTACGTAATGTCGAAGTGGGAAGAAGCTCAATACTTTGAAAGATGTGGCAGCCAGCGATAAGAAGAGTCAGCGTACTGCACAGGTGTACGGGGCGGATCACTGTAACCAAAACGTCCAATCAGCTGACGCGCGTTGCGCAAGATGGGGGCGCATTGAGACGGGAGGCGACCCGCCGCGCAGGTAACAGGGGCCGCTTTGTGCCACTGGTACCTGCCCGCCAGCCGGTAAATCTTGGTTCCTTCCACCTCGTGTCCCCGGCTGATCGGGCATCCAGAATAAGCAAACAGCGTGAGGCCTTTCGGCGTTGCCAAGTCTGCGCGTCAGCTGAGTCGGCTCAACCCCCCCCCCCAAACCCCCTCGACAATGGCGAGCCCCCCCAGGGGGCCCGCTTTTGAGGCACCAGAAAAGAGCAACTGTACGGGACCCCATGCCGGGAAAATAGACACTGTGCCAACGCTGTCACGCTTGCGTGCTCGCCTCGGCTTCGGGAATCATTCCGGGCCCCTAGGTAGCAGAGTGTTCTTTGTCAGGGCAATACCCTGCTCCGTACCAGAGCAGGGGGACAGGGGCTGTGGGGGGGTCCGGAGGTACTGACTGCATAATTCAGAGAGGCGGCAATTGCTGGTACAAGCTGACCTCAAACCTCCCCTCCCTAATGTTTTTACCTATCACCGAGTTTACAACTTGACATTTTTTTCAGATAAAAACAACAGAGGATCCGGAGGAATATTATGTCATAGGCTCGGATCTTAAGGACAAGTCATATTTTTTTCCTGTCTTCTTTTTGAGCTGAAATGCTGAATTAAACACTGATCCAACGTTTCTGATTATATTTAAATGTATTTTATATAGCATTCAGACTATTTTCCTAGTTTTGATCATATTTCGATAATATTTAATGTTCATATTTTGAGGAAAAATGTGGTAGTTTTTTAATGCTACGGGGAATTCACTAAATACAGATGAGAAGAAATTAAGATAATTATTAACAGAACTGTACTTTTCTATGCAGGTGGCGGGAGGGGGGGGGGGAGACTAATTTTCACTGTGGTCAGAAATCACCAGTCAACAATTAAGTTTATACATTACTGTCACTCTCTAAACGTATTGTTCCGCCCGCCTTTTAATCTCGACAATGCAGCAGAAGCATGCCTGTGTCGATCCGCGTCAATCAATATCTCAATGAAATATCCTCAACATCGTTAAATCTGCAGTGGATCAGTGAGTAGACCTACCGCCAAGTAAGGGAATTTAGATACGAGTATTTTATTACAGATGGAGGAGTTCTATTCTGTAAATTATTTGAAATTAGAGCGACTTCAACAAAACAATATAAAATTTAACTTCCCAATGGCACAGCGAGTGCATCGAAGCAACAACTCATGGTGTCTACATGGAAGCGACACTACTAGATTAAATAAATGATGTATAATTGAGAATGTTTTGCTGTATAGTAAATTTAAATGTTTGGCCATATTTTGTCATATTTACCCATTTTTAAGGTCATACTTGCCTGCAAATTTCTCTATTTTTTTGGTAGTAAAAATCCGAACCCTAATTATGACTATACCTGCGGATTCTTCCTTGTATTTTTTAGCTATTTTCGTAGTCAAAATTTTAATTGAATAATCAAATAAATTTTAAGTTAGCAATTAATTCCTGACTTCTACTTCCGGCTGTCGATTAATCTAATTTAATGGTTCTCAGTACAACAAACACCAAGATAGAAGCATTTTTCCGGTGGAAGACAGGACCAATGTTTATTCGAGGAAATTATCTCCATTTACGATGGTGATAGAGTAGAATTATTTTTAAAAGAAAACCTGAAAATGTGAATCAACTTCGTACCTGTCCTTAATGTAGGTTTTAACACTTTCCTGATGTGTTAATTCCAGATACTGGTACCACTACCTCTCAGAGAAGATGCTTTGGGAAATATTTATTCGACTATACCATACATATACAAATCACGCAAGCGGATTTAACGATAGTTCAAACTCATCTGAAAATTAAAAATCAGATACTATGAATAACAATCATTTTTCTATGTTGCTGCAATGTCCTGTGCTGCAGTTTACTGAAAGCGTTTTTAAAAATAATTCAGCATTTCATACTGTAGACAAATCCACTCACTGAATTCCATTTTTTAAAAGCCATATGATTTGTATAGAATGATTCGAATTGATAAAATTCATTTTAACCGATTAAAAATTAAAGTGGGCGGTAATGTGCTATCTGTTTTTGTCACGCGATTTGTTCGACATTCTGTTTGAAGATAGTATTTAAAATTAGTGCCGTCTTAGTTACAAATAAATCACATGCAACGATGATCCTAACTCAGTAGTAAGTAGGAAAATTCTTTGACCTGACTGTGGAAAATGATTAGTCCTTTACTCCTTGTGTCACAAACAGTAATAAACGGGATTGAAAGCTGGGCCCAAACAGGACACAGATGGCATCCTGAATCAGTGGTAGGAATGGCCCCTGATAACGTTATCGTCCGCCCATAGGCGATCAAGAATATTGGTTTAGTTAAAGTCCATACAACGCTATCTGGCAGTTGACGCAGCCTCAAAACACAGCAAGGAGTTTTTATTAAACAATAGAAAAAGTGACTAGAAAATGTATACTTTTTTGAACACCGTTATTGAGATATGCATTTAGTGAAATCAATTATAATGCAGACTTTTTAAAGGTTTCTAACATGTTTGTCGGAAAATAAGTTTGAAACAAATAATGACAACTTTATATAATGATTACAGCAAAAGGGGAAAAAAACTGATGACCATAAAATGCGATCTAACTACAAATTTCGAGAATCAGTTTCTTGAAAAGATATTTTGACTGTGAAAATACTACGATATGAACTCTGATGTAATGTATGTAGATTCATAGTGTGTTCCGCGAAAAAAATCTAAGAAAAAAAGACACATTTCAGAAAATATTTATATATTGATCACAATTGAAACGGGTCCTTTTGTAAATTTTCCCCTCTATAGAAAACCCTCTTTGCCAACGTTTCTTCCAGTCGCCAAATTCACTTTGTTATTCGGTAATTAATTATACGAATCATTTTATTTTTATCTTCAAGGTAATTGCCTAATGTAAACCTTCCCAATGTAGTCTGGAGTTTTCAAAAATTAAAACTCACAAATGGCGGATTATTCGAATAATACATCACTAGACCAAGTTTTTGATATACTAAATACGCGTACAATTAATGAACTAAGATCAAGGATATAGTACACTATAATTTTGTATTTGTCGAGGAACCATTCTTCTGCTATTGTAGTTTTGCGAAGGCATAAATTGTTCAGGTAATGGAAACAAAAAATTATGTTATACAACATTTTACGCTTTTAGCAGGCGTCATATTAATTAAATATTCCACTTTTTCGGGATCGCACTGCTTTAATTGATGGTTCAGTACCAACGTTTCGGCGCCCAACCTGATGCCTTCATCAGGGTTTTCAGACTCGAAATGGAGTTGTGTGAAAACCACACCATTTCTAGTCTGAAAACCCTGATGAAGGCACCAGGTTGGGCGCCGAAACGTTGGTACTGAACCATCAATTAAAGCAGTGCGATCCCCGAAAAAGTAAGTGGAATATTTAAAAAAATTAATGTTGGTCAATTTGTGATTCGTGGACATAGATGCAGCTAAAAGCTGGGCTTTAAGGACAGTACCATTGCATGTATTTACACTGAAACTGGAAGACAATCGACCGTGGTTAGTGATGAAAAAGTGTGAGAAACCGAGATGCGACTTCTGTAACATGGCTTTGGTGCTGTGTTCAATTGCCAATCCAGACTCCACACTCTTTCTCCAGCAATATTTTACAGTACTGATGCCAACACTGCTCTCAAGTGATCACGGAAATCAAGTTGTGACTGTCGAGAGAATTAGTAGGCTGTTAGCAGACGTACGGCCGAGTCATGTCTTAGGTTTACTGAGACGGAAGCCCAGGAGATTGGCCTGATTGGCCTACCAGATGTACGTCTCTGACACATTTATGGGACGTACGCAATACAAATAAGCGTAGCTCAGGCTCGTTCATATCCGACAGCATCTACAAATACAAACGCAACGACGGGGAAATATTTACGCTGCAGCTTGTGTGTGTGTGCATCCGTGTATTGGTCTCTCCCCGTGTATACACCGACAAAGTGTTATTTCAAAGAGACCAATCGTTAGTTACATCAAACTGCGCCGACAAGCTGTTTACAGATGATGGTTTCACTACCGCAAGAGACAAACAGAACGGTCTTAGTCTCAAGATCACAGAACAGAAGCTTCGCCATATATCCACAGTTTAAGGCTGCGAACCGATTTTTTTTTTTTTTTTTTTTTTTTTTTTTGTGGCTTGGCGCCACGTCGTAGTCGGGGTTGGACTGGGGACAAAGAACGGGAAGTAATTCGGCCATGGCCTTTTGTAGGAAGCATCCCGGCATTCGCCTGGAGTGATATGGGGAAACCATGGAAAACCCAAATGTGGATGCGCGGACAGGGATTCAAACCGTCGTCCTCCCGAATACGAGGCCAGAGCGTTAACCGCTCACCCACCACGGATGCAAATTCTAGGAATATTTTGACGACTGTTAATGTAGCAGCGGACAGACAAGGATGAATCTACCGACTAGAACTAATAGTTTTCGGAGCAAAATGTGTTCCTGGTCTACGTTGGAAACAGATTTTATAAAACTTAGCTTCCTTGTTTTACTCTCGTCTGCATATGCTTATTTGATTGAATAATAATATTACCAGGGATAAGTTAATGCATTTCGAAGCAAACACAAACTCTTGTATGGCTTATGTGGAACCAATTTAGTGATAAGATCCCAGTGAATAAGATAAGGTAATGGCATTTTCTGAAATTACAAAAATAATTATTTATTTCTGTAAGTGAGTCGAAACTAACACCGAGGAACGATGGAAAGAAAACTTGTGTTGGCAGTCTTCGCTACTCTTCCCAAATTCTGGACACGTTTAAACGGCGGTAAAAAATTAGATTATTTCTTAATTTTGGCTGATAGTATGCGAGTAATTTGAAGTAAGTTCAATACAGTATATAACTACACTATATAGTTTAAGAACATACAAGATCATTAAACTAATATAGCTGTATGTTGTCTTTGTATGGAAAATCCTTACTTAGTTTGACTAAGTATCTTATTACTAGCTAGCCCCGTTAATGTGAGGGGTCGCAGATTCGATTCCGATCTCGGGCATGGAAGTTTTTAACTATGTTTGAATCCTATCTGAATTGTTTGTATTTACTCAAGCAATACACCGTTTTAATGTCACTCATATTCATACTGAGAGAATTACAGTACACTATACAGTAACTGGCTGTTCAAAATATTAGCCAAATACTATTTTAAAAAAATTATAAAATCTTATTTGTAAGATACATCCAACTTTTCAGTCATTTGACGAAGCGTGAACGCACGTATGGATCAAACAATTAATTTGCCACTCTACCCGAGATTCGAAACCATGAACGTTTTAACTTATTTATAATATCTTTTTTGTTTTGTTTTGCTTATGGCTTATGTTACGCATCTTCGAAATAGAGGTCATTAGAGGCGGAAAAAGGATTGGAAGGAATGGTCATACCATCCCAGCGTTCCTTGTAATGATTTGGGGAAACCGTGGAAAACCCAATTTGGATGGTTGGACGGGGATTCGAATCCACTAATGGGATCAGTCTTCATTTAATATATCTTCACAGATTGTTAAGCGTAGTTTCTAAATGGAATGGTGGTCCGAAAAGTAACTTCACCGCTCTACTCTATGTTTCGATTACCGAATGAGAAGACGAATAATAGCGCTGCCTACAGTGTATGAAGCGAACCCGGGGTAATCGTATGTCGTACAGCGATTGCGGCGGAACCGAACACGGGTTCGGACAAAAGCAATAGGCGAGCCATAAATCATAACAATGGGCCCGCACAGACACCTGTTTACATTGCGGGCTGGCACCTGGGCCGCGCACTTGTTGCAGGCAGCTCAGACGAGGCGCAATGCACTCAACTCCGCAAATGGCCGTCATTATGCCGCCAGCTATCGGAGATTGTCAATTTATAGCAGCCATTTTCTGCGCGCATTAACTAGCGCGCGACAGACAACAGCGGTTCGAGCAAGCTAACTACAGACGCGTCCATCACCTAGGCAAACGGAAGGCGGTCCCCCGTATCCAGACCAAATCGGCCCAAACCACGATGGAAAACTAGCAGTTTTTATTTTATAAATTCCTCCACATACACGAAAAACCTACGTGACCAGCACAAGATTACTGAGAATTTAGAAGGTTTGGACTAAATACTCCGGATGAAATTTCGTCTTACTTTTCGCTCAAAACAGCAGTTCCGGACGTATAATTAAAATTACCACCTTCTCTCTGCAGCTTCGATGATGTTCTGAATTATCCAATATTACTAATGTAAACGAAGTGCTTATAATTAGTGAAGTGTCAAATTGGTTTAAGGAAAATTCATTAAAATTAAATTTTAAAGAAAAGAAAAACCCAGATATATTAGGTTTAAAACAAAAAATTATGCACTGCCGGATTTAAGTATAAACTAAAAAATAACACAATCTTAGAAACAAAGAGTATTAAATTCCTTGGTATTAAAATAGATGAGAAACTCTATTGGCACCAACATATCACTCTACTACTGATGAAGTTAAGTAGTTCCACCTTTGCAATAGGAACACTTTCTCTAACAGTAATTTTTTTTTTTTTATCTGCTTAACGTCTCTCTAACAGCGAGGTATTTAGAGGATGGGGGGCAAGGAATGGGAAGGAATTCAGCCATGGCCTTTTGAAGGAAGCATCCCGCATTTGCCTGGAGTGATTTGGGAAACCATGGAAAACCCAAATCTGGATGGGGATTCGAACCGCCGTCCTCCCGAATGCGGGACGAGAACGCTAACCGTTACACCACCACGCTCCATCTCTAACAGTAGATCTAGAATTAACGAAACAGGTGTACTCCCCGTATTTTCATTCAGTGATGTCATATGGCATTTTTTTTGGGGGGGGGGGAACTCTTCACAAAGTAAAAAAGTTTTCAAAGCACAGAGAAGAGCTATTAGCATGCTGTGTTGAGTAAAACCAAGAACCTCTTGCTCACAACTCTTTAAAACACTCAATATTCTTACAATGATTTCTCAGTAGCCTGTATATATTCTCTCGTGTGCTTTTATCACAAAATATTTTAACCTATTTACATCTAATTCACAGGTACACAATTTTCATACACGAAACAGAAATAACTTGCACAAACATTTCTGTCATTAGTACAAAGAGAAGTTAATTATTCTGGGATACATCTGTTTAATAAACTTCCCAAGAGTATAAAGCAGTCTGCAGATAAAAAAGATATTTTTAAAGAAAAACTGACATATTGTCTTATTGGCAACTCCTACTCCCGTCAAGAATTTGAATAAAATAATTAATTGTATTCAAAATGATCTTTTGCAAAAGTCAGTTGTAAAAATTAATGTTTATTTTTATTATCATTATTTGTCTTTGTAACATATGTGTATTAGCCATGACATGTTCCACATCCCAGAGGTCCTTCCTCAGCAGGGATCCATGGAAGAAGATTGATAAAGAAATAAACTCTAGATATTTAAACCTAATTTTGTTATCGAAAGGTTGATTTCAGAAAAAAATGTTAAACACCGGCAGAGATAATTAAGAGTTACTGATGTCTGAATACCATTTAAAAGTTGCAAATTTCTCATAGCTTCCTCTGGCAACGCCAACTCATGAATTATAATTTATAAAACTACCTCTTCAGCTCCGAAAGTGTTTTGACCTACCTAAGTGAATGTTCCAGTAGATGTTCAAAATTCCTCGATTCAAAGTTCCCTGCATGTTTCTGATACTTTTCAATGTTATAGGATCCTGCTCGGTCCCACCTTACGGGAATAGTAGGTTCACAAACAAAGGCGTTTATATTTGTTTTTGGTGATTATTGTATAGCGCAACTGATTCGAAGAACTAACTAGGTTGGAAGGCGTTAGAAGTCTGGAGTCGGCTGAAGCAAGAGTTAATAACGTATGAAGCAGACGATGATTAGGAGTAGTGTATATACGTAGAAGGCAACATAATGACCATCGCATTAAGTTTATATTTCTTGGTAAGGGTAAATACACAAGAAAGAGTTTAAACTAAAAATTAGCGCAAAGCTAAAGTAGGTGTGCAACAAAACTCTTAAGGAGCTAAAGGTGCTCTATTTTTAAGAATTATGCCATACAAGACAACATCAAATTTAAAGAACAAATCGACCTTTTTAGTTAGATAACTTTTTTTTCTTTTACTTATGCCTTTACGCCTCGTCGACGTCGGGCTCATTAGAGGCAGAATGGGACTGGGGACAACAAACAGGGAGGAATTCGGCCATGGCCATTTGTATTAAGCATCCTGGTATTCACCAGGAGAGATTTGGGGAAACCATGGAAAACCCAAATCTGGATGCCTCGACGATGATTCGAACCAGCGTCCTCCCGAATACGAGGCGAGAACTTTAACCACTCACCCACCACGATCGGTTTGGAATATGAGATACTTAAATAAAGACACCTTTTCCATTGTAAATCTGGCAAAAAAGAAGCTATTTTGTTGAATTCGGTTCAAATTCGCCATTTAACTTTCTAACTATATAAAACATCACCTAATCATAAATGAGGCGGATAACCTCCCTATTACACTCGTTATTGTGAATAACTGTTAATGTTTGGTCAAACCGTTCCGGAGGGTCCAAGTTAGTTCATTGTAAAGAGGATGCATAAAATTAAGCACTGGCCGATTGTATTCCTGTTTCTTCTTTTGATCCTTTTTCGATTACCGTAATGGGAAAAAGCATTCTACCTATTTTTGCAACTATAAAAAGATGACAGACTCAAGGGTACAGAGTCTTTTGTTCTAGAGAATGAATCTCCAGAAAAAGATCATAAAAGGAGGTTTAAAAAATATTTTTTAATGGAGACGAAGTAGGAAAGTAACTCACCATTGTCTGTACTTGTTCAAGTCACGTCTATCTGAGAGCTCTCAAGGGAACACAAACGAAAAAACAAAGATGTTGTTTGTCGCGGTCAAATGAGAGGCAATATATACCAGACAGATTGGTGTCAATTTGTCTCGTCATTGCGTTAATCGCTCGCGGTCTAACAGCTTCTGTATTGTACTGTCGTGGTGGGAGAAGGTTCGACCGAGTGCGGAGGGTCAATTACCTTTGATCGCTGCATTGTCTCTCTCCAAACGCAACTTCACTGACTAATTCCTAAAAAAGACAACAAACGGAAACCAATTCGTCTTCGCGAGTGCCACAATCAGTGTAATGAGTGCGCCAGGGGGCAGTGCGGTATTAGCCCCGGCACAAGCCAGCAGTTTTTCAGGAGACAGCGGGCGTCGGCACATGTCGACTAGAAAAGAAATATGAATCTGTGTTGACTATTCTGGTGCGGAGCCAACAGCTGGGTGTAAACATGGAACGGGCATACCCGTTTCACAGAGGGAAAAGTGATTTACTTCGCAGAATTTTTATTTTTTTTCGTCGAACGTACTGTTAGTAGTAATTTCGCTGTTTAGTTCCTATACCGTTTGAATGGAAATGCGTGATCGGAAACAGATTCATTTACTTGAAAGCGTGGGTCGTTTTACGTGACTGCGTCGGGTCAGCAACCATTCCAAAATCCAGTGAGCATTGCACTAAAAAAATTTGGTGGCTTTTACGTATCGTCAATGAAGCAGTGATTAATGTTGTGACTATATTTCATTCCCTCAGGCGAAAGGAAACGAAATTGTAAACATAATATTCTAAAACATGCGAAACTACAAAAACCACGTTGGTCTTACTGGTTGTCAAATATATCACCTTCAAAAACAGCTAGATACCAAAGTATCACCAACATGGTAAGTAAGCGAAAACTAATAATAGTACCTACCTATTCATTAATAGAATTGCGTTAGGATATTCAGTAACATATTTAATTAGCATGGGATTTCAACTGTCGATTGGGCTAGTTAAATATAGTAAATAACTCTATAATCTATGATCTTGAAATTGGCACCCAACGTGGGGTATACTCGGGAATTTGAGCTATTACGAGCGTATTAGAAGATTTAGTCTTGGTTTCTGGAGGAACCGCGCTCAAAACGAGAATTAATTTTTCTCACATTATCATCGAACCAATGTCATCGCTGTACAGAGAGTAGCACATTTCACTGCTGTTACTCTCTAATAATGTTCCTCAGGTAAAATTGCGCTATCAACAATCGAAAGCGCCAAAAAGAGATATTTAGAATAAGATGGTT
Organism: Vandiemenella viatica; assembly: GCA_031002005.1. Taxonomy (NCBI): domain Eukaryota; kingdom Metazoa; phylum Arthropoda; class Insecta; order Orthoptera; family Morabidae; genus Vandiemenella; species Vandiemenella viatica. The sequence goes on along the minus strand of JARYHS010011408.1, from coordinate 286,343,434 downwards.
CAAATAGATTTCTAAAAGGTTTTTTTTATGAGCAATCTTTTTTGCTTCGCACTTAAGCAAAATTGAAAAGTTAGGTATCATTGTAAAGATTAAGTTTATGCTGCGATAACATCAATAATAAAGAAAGGAATTTTTCTGAATTCAACCCGAAAATGTTAAAATTGTGAACAATCAAAGTCATGGGCATGCGTTAGTTCAGAGTCATTCCTCTAGGCTTCGCTAGCGTCATTTAGGAGTGATCGCATTGCCTCTAGGGATATTAAAAAACTATGTTTTCTAGAGTAAGGAGCTTTCAGAATATTTTTGTTTTTGTCAACAATTCTAATCGTTTCATAAGACGTTGTAACCATTCGCTGACAAATTATTGCTGTAAATGTGTCGTTTCTTCTTTCATTCTACTACAAATTACAAACCTCCGTTAGTCAGGGTATGTCATTCGCTAAATTCTCACATGGTTCCACTTTGTCATTACTGTATATTCTACTACATAACTACTACGAACACAGATTCAGATTAGGGGGCATCCATTAATAACGTGAGGTGAAATAAGAGGGGGGGGGGATCCGGCGAAATCTTACAAAACCTTACCAATAGGAAGGAGGGAGTCAACGGAAATCTCACGTGAGGTTTTTAAATTCTAGTAGGATTGTAGAGCTAAAAAAAAAATGAGATGCCGAAAACGTCTAACCTGAATTGTTTTGAAGAGTTAGCGGTCGTACAAAAAGTAAAATTTATACTACCCTTGAATTTTTTATACCTTTAGTACATGACACCGAGCTTGATGGGTGAACGGTTAACGTTCTGGCCTTGCATTCGGGTTCGAATCCCCGTCCGGGCATCCAGATTAGGGTTTTCCAAAATCACTCAAGGCGAATGAGGGGATGCTTCCCTCAAAAAGGCCATGGCCGAATTCCTTCCCGTTCCTTGTCCCCAGTCCCATCCTGCCTCTAATGATCTTAGCCGTCGACGTAAAAAAATAAAAAAAAGTACATGCTTCTGATTTAAATTGATAGGGAATGTTTAGATCAGTTAGTAAATCGAAAATAATCAGAAACTGGAACCAATGTATAGGTCTACACAGTTTTCCTGAGAATTGTTAAAATGTTTCAATGAAGAGATGGAAAAGTAAACATTCACAGTTTCTTCAAATTTTTCACGCGAGTGCAGGAAATTGATCGATGACGTGCCCCTAAGTCAATAAAATGGAAATGACGTATTATGGGTTAGCAAGCCTAGACGTGTGTTGCGGAAGAAAGAGAAACGCGGTTTAAAGCCACTACATGTTAACGTGAGCAATGAACTGATCAGCTCGCAGTGCTAGCAATCTCAAAACTATTTTCAAGTGGCTAATGAAAACTGAAGTGGCACCCTTTGATGGCTCATAACGATTGAGGCAGGCGGTGGTTGACGAGGAGACGAACCGCGACCCTAACCTCGCCGCATGGTAATGAGGCATTCCACAATTAATGAGTCAGAACGGACACGCAGGTGGGAATTCACGTCTGTATGTATCCTATAGCCAGCCGACGCCTTCAGTCCCCGCTCCCAGATTTAAACGCACTCTCAAGATAGACGTCATTGCAGCTGGATAGGCATTGGATGGAATAGCAATAACTCTTCAGGCAGTGCAATTAAATGCGGTGTTGTCGTAGGCAATTTTTCCACAGTTGCTCAGTAAATTAAATGACAAAATGATGGCAATGCAACTGTTCTTGTAGCTTTATTGCCGTACGCGTTTCGCCTCTCATCGAGGCATCATCATCAGCGACGAATCGGTTTTAAAATTTACATTAGGTTTACAAACTTATTATACGATTTTTGACATAATTCTAAACTGATCCATTTTCTGATTATTTACACTTACTATTTACATTAGTGGTTTTCAGGTTCGTTTTTTTATTTATTGCTTTACGCCTCGCCGACGGCTAAGGTCATTAGAGGCGGGAAGGAACTGGGGACAAGGAACGGGAAGGAGTTCGGCCATGGCCTCTTTTGAAGGAAGCATCCCGGCATTCGCATGGAGTGATTTGGGGAAACCATGGAAAACCCAAATCTCGATGCCAGGACGGGGATTCGAACCCGCGTCCTCCCGAATGCGAGGCCAGAACGTTAACCGTTCACCCACCACGATCGGTTTCAGGTTTGTAGCCACACATCTCTGATTTTTCTCGAAAGCATGTTTCCACTACAGCCATTTTTCTTAGCTACTGTTAACATTGCGTTTACTACAACTCATTTGTTTATGGTGGCCATGTTGTTTTCTTAATGTCAAAGGTGGTGGTGCAGTGTGCACTGACAGCGCAAGTTTTGAAATTTGAGATTGATTATTTGTTATTTTGTTTCCAATTATATGTAAGCGTGTGAGTGCATGTATCTGTAAGGCTTATTTCTTTACTGTACGGTTATTGTATTTTACCAATTAAAGGTTGGGTTGATTTTATTCTGTGTTCAGATGAAATGTTACACATTTTAAACATTATTATCTAAATAACTTGAGTGAATATTCGTCTAGATTAATTTTTCTGGGTACTCATACGTGGCGAATACGACTTAATCTAATATTTTTGAATCAATGCTACTATTTCTCGGTTCATTAAAAAATGTTACATTAGCATTGAATTATTAGTAACTGGAATCCTGTGCAATAAGACTTCAAAAATTTTAAGTTTCTTTTTTTAGGGCTTTACGTCTCGTCGACGTCGAGGTCATTAGAGGCGGGATGGGAGTAGGGACAAGGAATGGGAAGGAGTTCAGCCATGACCTTTTGAAGGAAGCAACCTGGCATTCTCCAGAAGTGATTTGGAGGAACCATGTAAAACCAAAATCTGGATGCCCGGACGGTAAATCAAACCGGCGTCTTCCAGAATGCAAGGCCAGAGAGTTAACCGCTCTCGCATTACGCTCGGTCTCAATCTTCAGCCGTGAACTGTCTGTATTACAAAATTTTAAATCTTTTCTTTTTATTCTTTTTCTATACCAGACTAAGCAACTGCCGCAGTAAGACGTTAATGATAACATCTCTTCCTGTTTAGGTTTTCCGAAACCATCATTTTTCATGGGTTATCACTAGTATTTGGGAGGGCATTGATCCCAAGGCAAGTTTTATTAACCACAGCTGGATTGTTTTTAATACTAAGAATTTATGATGAAGATTCAGTTATCCTACCTATCTGAAGAGACTTTCACAAAACAGAATTGAATTGAGAATACTTTCTGGTACAAACCAATCTGATGACAGACGACACAAGAAAGGACGGAACAGAATAAATGCTGTACTGATAACATTAAGTAAACAACCAATATGGTATCGCATCTCCTGTGCTAGAAACACACACCATACAGGAAGAAACTGCTGAACAAACCAGAGAATAGCCGCGCATTTTGATACTTTATATTGCACCACACGTGCGAGTTGGTTGAATTCACAGAGTGAACTGCAAAGATCTCACATCACTACACAGATCTACAGGGTGTTACAAAAAGGTACGGCTAAACTTTCAGGAAACATTCCTCACACACAAACAAAGAAAATATGTTATGTGGACATGTGTCCGCAAACGCTAACTTTCCATGATAGAGCTCATTTCATTACTTCTCTTCAAATCACATTAAACATGGAATGGAAACATACATCAACAGAACGTACCAGCGTGACTTCAAACACTTTGTTACAGGACATGTTCAAAATGTCTTCCGTTAGCGAGAATACATGCATCCACCCTCCGTCGCAAGGAATCCCTGATGCGCTGATGCAGCCCTGGAGAATGGCAATTGGGCCAACTGGCGGTGAATCGAGGAAGTACAGTACATACTAAAGAAACTAAAATCAGCTCTAACATGGAAAGTAAGCGTTTCCGGACACATGTCCACATAACATATTTTCTTTGTTTGTGTATGAGGAATATTTCCTGAAAGTTTGGCCGTACCTTTTTGTAACACCCTGTATATTTCCGCGTCTGTGAAACTACTATTCAAGCCTTCCTATTCTAAACGTCTTGCATACAGCGCCTCACTATGAACACATTAAGAGATGGTCGACTGTCTGGACTTCTCTATATTAACAGCTTGCGTCATCTGCAGAGAAAATCTGACTCTGTGAAGGGTACACACAGTTCAGATTAACTTAAGGAGTTAAAATACCTCTTACTGAATATAAATATTTCTGACCATTTGTGTCACAATCAAAACTTTGGAAATAAGTACCATCCAAATACTGGCAAAGATAAGCTCCGCCGTGTTAAGATATTTATTGGTTGCTCAGTGGTTAAGGCGTCTAACTGGAGGTCGAAAGGTCTGCGGTTCGTATCCCTGTCTCGGCGGGAATTTTCATAGCCACTTCTCCCGGCCTTCACCTCTGGCACAGCGTGCTGTTTAATGTGAAGTACGCCAAAATGCTTCCGTGGTTCAGATTCCACATTAAACTGAAGGTACCTTGAATCCGGTAGGATTTCCGGATTAGGTTAAGGCGACTAGAACGAAATTATTTATTATTACTATAATTTTTTTAAATAATGTTTAAATACAATGGACGTCCATGTGTTCGGTGGTAATAATCTACTTCAGCGGTTCCCAACCTATGGATCGCGACCCACTGGTGGGTCGCGGCGTGTGTTTTGGTGGGTCGCGGAAAAATCGAGGTTTTTACCACAAAAATATGTAATATTGGTTTTGAAAAACAAATACAGAATTAAACTATGTGTAAAAAGTGAATTAAGGTTACAATTAATCAGTGTTATCCCTATACGATGCCCTCATCAGCAAACACCAGTGCCAGAAATCTCACTGATTGTAAAGTTGTGTTTCTATAATAATTAATCATATTTTTCATTATCTTTGTAAAAAAGCGGGAGGCGTCTGCACAAAGCATCGCCTCATCGAGTTGACGGCTGAAATTCCAGGATTAGTTAAAACTCGATATGCAAATTAAAATGACACGGATGCGCCAAGTCATATCTTGGTGGGAAACACCTACGAAACCCATTTCAGTGGTTGACTGGTAAGTTTACCATTCTGTTTTCCTGCTCCCAGTCTTCCATATTTTCATACATTTGGGTGCAATAAAACACAATGATTAAGCTACCAATCAAACACTAAAATCAGGTCTGCAGCTGGTTTCCACCAAAAAGTGACTTGGAAAATCAGTTACATTTTAATATGCTGATAGCGTTACTTCTAATCGTGGAATTTTAGCAGTCAACTTGATGAGGTGATGGTCTGTGCAGCCGCCTCCCGTTCTATAATATGTTTGTTGTTTTATGTATTATCAATCCTTGTTTTGTTGATAGTATTTACTTTTTACTAAAATTTGCCTTTTCATTGGATACGATAGTCGATAGCGTATCGAGGTCATACAACATTTTCCATTCTGATATTAGATAGACTCTCTTAGTAGGTGGGTAGCGAAATTTTTTTTTTACTTAATAGTGGGTCGTGTACCAATAAAGGTTGGGAACCGCTGATCTACTTTACCATTTCAGTGCACACCACAATTAAAGAATTTTATTCTTCTATCTGTTCTTGAAAAATTGTTCATCTAGGTAGATAATTCCAGTTCCTCAGTCACTTAGGTACAAAAGAAACATTTTTCACCCCATTACGCCCGTAATCAAGTGCCAGATTGTGGCTATGTCCATCTCTTCCTATTCAACTACTATTTACAACTTTACAATCAATAATCATCCAAATCTCATCGCCAATACATTGCTAATACACTCCAAGAACTCTTCCTACCCACATCCTGTCTCCAGTGAATACCAGCCCAGTTCCTTTATCACATCAGAGTTCACTCCTTCCAATTCTTGTATTTGATACGCAGCGTGGATACCATATTACATCTCTGTACTCTAGCAATGGTCTGGACACCGCTTTTAAGTACGGAGTAGGAATATAGATGCCGAGACACACGTATAGTAGTGATGTGATGTGCCGAGTATTGTTTATCACAGCTGGTGAGGCTCCGTCTAAGGCCGTGCCTAATGAGCCATCGTTGCCGCGGCAGCACAAATAATCGCCACTGGCTGCCAACTTTTGCATCCAGCGACACCCAAGAATACAGACGGTCGCCAGGAATAGATGCCGTCCACTGCGAGCAAACGTGTATATCGGGCAGTCTTAATAAGAGGCGCACACCAGGCAGTGCTCAGACTTTTAACAACCCAGCTAACAAGGTCGTATCTGGAATCTTAATTTCGTCTTAATTAGGGGGCGTCCGTTAATTACGTGAGGTGAAATAGGGGGGAGGGGGAGGCAACGAAAATCTCACGTGAGGTTTCGAAAATCTTGTACAATGGTAGAGCCAAACAAAAAAATTTTCAAATGACGCGAAAGTCGATTTTAGGGGGGGGGGGGGGTCCGGAATTCTGGAAAAACATCTCACGTAATTAATGGGCGCCCCTTACAACAATTCCTTCCTCTGGTGTACTCCGCTCAGTGGAAGAGATTGTACAAAGGAATGCCAATACTATTACCACATGACTAGCGCCAAGTATGAAATTAATGTCTGATAAAATAGTTTTGTTGAATTTTGTGAGCCACGGAAAAGCAAGAAGACAGTGAATTATGTCTTTTTTTTACTAGAATTTATAGTATAATTCATTAAACACGAATAGTTCAACTAACTGGCGTCGATGGAAATAATCAATTTTTCCATTAGAACTTAGTATGGATCACTTAAGATTAAAAAAAAAAACAACACTATTTTCAAATGTTTTTTCTGCTATTTTGTATGGCAAATTTTTTCAAAAATATTCCAACCCTATGTGGCTTGAAGAATTAAGGTTATACACGGGCATATAAAAATTAGTATCCAAAAGATATTTTACCCACATAATTAAAAACGGTGATTGAAAAAGACTATACAATCAAATGTAATAAAATTTCTCAAATTCCGTCTGTTAAAGTTGTAATTTCGGCCAACAGATAAAGAGTTTAACCCGTTAACCTAACAGAAAAATTGCTATTAATTAAATTACAGCAATCGTTTAAAAAATTGGAAGATGCTATTTCAGTTACGGAAATTGTTAAATGAGTGTAATCAACAAAACAAAAGAATTTAATCCTGAATCTCTTTGTTCCGTGTGATACTACAAAATTCTTACTGAGCACAGTAGTCAACAAAGGAAAGACAATAGATTTGTACATTTTTAGTATTAACAAACTGCTCTACATAATATCGAAATATGTGCAAATAACCAATGTTACAGATCAACATTTTAGGGATTCAACCAACACAATAAAAAGCTGATTCGAATTCGTCCGAGTTACTCAACAAACCAGCCGTTTTGTTAATCCTGACTGACATGGTACAGAAGAGATAGATACGAACGAAATAAAGATTGTGATAAAAATCTGGGAACTACTGTACTCAGGGCAGGTACACACAAACATAGAATCAGAACGTACAGAAAGATGAAGGAATCAAAAAGAATTATACTATTACCTACCTACAATATAAAAATGAAGAGTTTGCCAAAGAACCAAACTCAATAATCGAATTTCCAAGCAAGTTCATAAAGGAATATGAACAACTCGACACAGAAAATACATGAGAAAGTGAATAATATATTGTAATCTCAGAAGCCATACTATATATAGCTCTCGGAGTGTTGATTTCCAGCAAAACCAAAAAATAAAAATGACAGATAGCTCTAGCAAAATGATGTAGAGCAATTGCAAAGCAACGAAAGAATCTAGCAGTTGCTTGAGGGATTCCTTCGGTGACCGGATTCAAGATAAGCAGGAGATTATAAATTTAACCGATCACAACCAATCTCGTAAGTATAATTACAATTTTAAAAGCGGGATTGAGAAGTAGTTTCCTGTTCCTAAACGTGAACGGGAAGCCGGGGTTGTTCGGCGTGGAACGAACCGATTTACCCACGGAGGACAGAAGCATTTGCAATCCCGGTAGACCAGTTCGATACTACTTCAAAGGAGCGGCAGATCAAAGTTGTGCTCTCGTCAAGAATAGCCCAGGACGGCGTCTTTGACAGAGGCGGGCAGTCTCTTCAAGACGCAAGCCTGGAGCCGATCGGTTATCCACGACGGCTCAATCGGCCTTCGGTGAAAGAGACATTTTTTTATCTGACTGCTGTGCCGAGGTAATTAGTCGGCAACGCAACAAAGTGGAAGTCGCCACTGCCGATCGCTGGGACGACTTCAGGAAACCAGTCTCGTTTCTAGAAATAATTGGCAAATTATGCCTCGGATCTTGTAATAAGTGCGAAATGAGGTTTGCTGAAAATAAACTGAATCACATAAAAACTACATTAATGTGGAAGTTTTTAAATCATATACAAACAGGGCACCACGACGTTATAATGCAGCGGGAGAATATACATATATTACCAACTTACATGAAAAGACAGTAAATTTGGATAGCTGTGAGATCTTAGACGTTACAAGACAATTTAAGTTTCCACCCAGCCCTTTTTTTAAAATTGTGAAAAAAATACAAGAGGTAGAAATGGTGTAAAGTTTGGCAACGCAGCATTTGTTTTTAGTTATTAAAGAAACAACGTATTAACAAGAAAAATACTAATTAAATATATTTATTTTTTCAAGATTTAACATTCAACTAATCGAAAATACTACCAGATACCACAAGCTCATAAAAACTACATTAATGTGGAAGTTTTTAAATCATATACAAACAGGGCACCACGACGTTATAATGAGCGGGCGGATATACATATATTACCAACTTACATGAAAAGACAGTAAATTTGGATAGCTGTGAGATCTCAGACGTTACAAGACAATTTAAGTTTCCACCCAGCCCTTTTTTAAAAAAAATTATGAAAAAATACAAGAGGTAGAAATGGTGTAAAGTTTGGCAACGCAGCATTTGTTTTTAGTTATTAAAGAAACAACGTATTAACAAGAAAAATACTAATTAAATATATTTTTTTTCAAGATTTAACATTCAACTAATCGAAAATACTACCAGATACCACAAGCTCATAAAAACTACATTAATGTGGAAGTTTTTAAATCGTATACAAACAGGGCACCACGACGTTATAATGCAGCGGGCGAATATACATATATTACCAACTTACATTAAAAGACACTAAATTTGAATAGCTGTGAGATCTTAGACGTTACAAGACAATTTAAGATTCCACCCAGCCCTTTTTTTTAAATTGTGAAAAAATACAAGTGGTAGAAATGGTGTAAAGTTTGGCAACGCAGCATTTGTTTTTAGTTATTAAAGAAACAACGTATTAACAAGAAAATTACTAATTAAATATTTTTATTTTTTCAAGATTTAACATTCAACTAATTGAAAATACTACCAGATACCAAAGAAACACTAAGTTTTCCATTGAACTGTCAAAGTTTATGTTAAATTACCATAAATTTAGTAGCAAATTACTGGATCAAGTCAAGTCTTTGAACTGTAGTATTACCATAAGTAGCAAATTATATTACAACAGACTTGTTCCATATAAAAAGATGAACCAACACTATACTCATATGCAGCAGGAAAAATTCTTGGAAACCAACAACTGGCAAAAGTAAGTAATAGAAAAGGAACTAATAAAGTAAGTTACAAGTAAACTAACGAATGTATTTAATGTTAAAGTAATTTTAAGACTTTTTATACACGAGGAGACTTGACAAAATATATAAGCAACATCTGGGAAAAGACGAGTAAGTAATAATAAAGGAAAATGCAATAGGACAACAAATTACCTGCGGAAGTAACAATTTAGTGTTAAATTAATTTTAACGTTCATTTATATGAGCAGATGTGACAAAATATATAGATATATATGAACCTTGGTTGAAATGAAGTATATCCCCAAAGGTGTAAATTGTGGAGCTAAGGAAATTCTAAATTTTGTTGCGTGTTGTTGATATCGATAGCTAAAAGGGGCAGTATTCGTGAATATTTTCGCTGATCTGGGCTCAGACAATAAACATGTAACATTCGCTATACTCAGGTCGTAGAAAACAGAAAAAAAGTGGAAAGAAACGCCGAACAAAAAAAAATGTGCCGTAAGAAAGTCATAAATCTTGCAGCAGTTCTTCGGCTTAATTCCACACGTTTAATGTTTAAGAAGTTTAGTGTGCGCTCGTAAAACTGAGGCCCGCGGGAAACTTATTAAAGCATTTATTGGCAGCGAGGCGAGCACGAAACAATACCGTGGCATTCGCGGACTCGACTTTTGTCATTAACTGGACAAGAATAGTCTCATTACTGCAACCATCGCCTTAAAATCTGGACTCAATACGCTCTGCTAAATTACCCAATTAGAAGGCCCAGTGCAGACAACCAAATAATTATAACATTATTATTTTAAGAGTGCGTAGTTTTTGGAACACGACTTCCAAAGCAATGTCAGGAAGTTGGGATCCATCAGCAATACCTGAGGGACGTTCTAGTTTCAGCTATCAACTTTTTCTGGACACCGAAAATCAGCCGCAGAATTAAGCGAAAGCGATCAACTATAAACGTCACTGCTATCAGCAGACAAAGATGGACATCTTTTTTTCTCTCTCTCTCGCAAATACAAACAGGTGGTTCGTAAAGCTCTGTGGTCGAAAGTGATGTACGCGTACGTATCGTATAAAAGGAAAACGAATTTCTGTGGTAGTGTCGGTGTATGTTTATCCTAGATGTCAAAATTAATAAAATTTTAGTAGAGGCTGGGTGCCATAAATTACGATATCGATGCTGTGACGGCGGGTAGATAGCGTCCCAGTCGTCTACTGTACGGCGTGCTAATTTGAGTGCACCGTGGGAAAGCGGGCTGCACAGTTTTTACGATGTACCTCATGATGGAAGAGATAAAAGCAACACTAATAGCAACGCACACTGCACCTTTCCACAGCATTCCTAATATTCAACACACTACACTGCTTCATTATTTAATGTTATTTAATATCATAACTGACAAATTAATCAAATCTGTGTCGAAACTTCACTGAACGGTGGTATAGTGTCAATTAGAGGCAAATTTTAGACATCGTAAGCTGATCAACATTTCTATTGCAGTAATACTTTTTGTATGTAGAAAAGCTTATAGTTCGTGTGCAAGGGAAATAACAAAGGCTTATGGAGGGGCTTACAGATCGGTTCTAAGGAATAATTCCGGCGTTCGTCACGAAAGATTTCGGGAAAAAACGGAAGACTAAGTTCTGGATTGCTGGATGAGGAATCGAACCCAAGTCCAAACGAAATCCAAGGCCAACGTCAACCACTCACCAGCGGCTGTATTTTGGATGAAGTACTTCATGTCACAGATTTTATAAATATTGTTTTGTTCAAATATACTCGAATAATGAAAACTGTAATCTGTTAATCAGCGTGGTGAGAGAACGCCAATGACACTATGGCAGGAAACAAACTTTTACAAAGATCTGACAACGAACTTTTCACACACGAAAAGTATTCCACAACGTAAATAAACAGTGCTTAAGACTTATTTTGTTATTTTATTTGTAAAAGTAAAAAAAAAAAGTACTGCTATATAAAGCCAAGACTAAAATTGTTAGTATCATCAGAATGCAATCAGTAACAGATATGATAAAAGAGGCTGGAATGGTTTTCATCGCAAGACAGGAGGAGGGTGAAGAGGGTCATGTGAGTGTACATGGCGGACATTGGTGATGGAGCATGGAAAGATATTGATGTAAGAATTAAAAGTAATGCATGGAAAGGAAAAGATGACCATGACCGCAAGCTGGCACTCGATTTTATGGACAAGGTTGTAGGAAGATTTTCTTTTTTTCGGTTAGGGTGTCAGGGATTGGAATAAGTTACCAAGCGAAATGATGAATAATTTACCAAAAACGTTGAAAGAATTTAAAGTTAAAATTTATAGATGGCAAATGTAGGTGGGTGAACGAAAGGGGGAAGATGGGTGTGTAGCGAAATTGACACCGGAGCGTGTGCTCCATTGCAATTTCATTAAATATTATTAATATTAGTATACGATCATTCGAATCAGTTTTATCACTGTTACGGACTGCAAGCAGGATGTAATAAATCACTTTTAAGTTCAAGCTAAATGAAGTTCGAATAAATATGACGTTTCAAACTGTTTTGTTTTGAGAAGTTATAACTAATCTTAAACAAATTTTTGTGTTGTTATTATAAATTTTGCGTGCGTGATTTAAAAGACATTATTTCAAATCGGTAGGTCATTTCAGAAAGAAACCGTTCTACATTTACACATACTCCTGACAGCAAAAATCATTTGCTCCAAACACAAAATTAAAATAAATTTGGGCATCATATAATAATAAATACGTACCAGGGAAGCAATTCTGTATTTAAGATTAATACTTGAAGGGCGGATAAAGAAAAACAAAGATACTTTTATGGCATTTGTTGATTTAGAAAAAGCTTACGATAATGTTAGGTGGGACAAGATGTTCAAAATATTAAAGAAGTCAGGTTTAAAGTATCGAGATAGAAGAATACTCTATAAACTATATAAGAATCAAGTGGCTGTAATAAAAGTAGAGAATCACGAGAGACATGCATCAGTTAAAAAGGGTGTGAGACAAGGTTGTAGTCTATCCCCGTTAATATTTAACTTGTATGTAGAAGAAGCAATGAAGAAAGTCAAAGAAAAATTTCCATGTAGCATATGTTTTCAGGGAGATACGATTTGCTGACGACATTGTCTTATTAGCAGAGAGGGCTGAGGATATTGAGAAGTTATTGAATGGCATGAACATAATACTGAAGGAAGATTTTGGACTGAATATAAATCAAAGTAAAACAAAAGTGATGAAATGTAGCAGAAATGATACCAATACTAGTAGATTAAATATAAAAATAGGATCTGATGCAATAGGAGAAGTGAGTGAGTTCTGTTACTTGGGAAGCAAAATTACAACCGATGGCCGAAGCAGGAATGATGTTAAAAGCAGAATAGCACTAGCAAAAAGAGCCTTCATGAAAAAGAGAAACCTTTTAGTTTCAAATATTGATCTAGGAATTAGAAAGAACTTTTTAAAACTCTATGTGTGGAGCACAGCACTTTACGGTAGCGAAACATGGACTTTAGGAATACCGGAAATAAAGAAAGAAACTTGAAGCATTTGAAATGTGGTGCTACAGAAGAATGCTGAAAATTAGGTGGAGAGACAAAGTTAGAAATGAACGAGTTTTGGAAATGATGGGTGAGAAAAGAAGTTTATGGAAGAAGCTTACAGGAAGAAGAGACAGGCTGGTAGGTCATATTTTGAGACATGCAGGATTGGTTAATTTGTTAGTGGAGGGAACAGTCGAAGGTAAGAACTGTAGAGGTAGACAGAGATTAGAATATATGAAGCAGATAATTGAGGACGTGGGTTGTAAGGGGTATGTAGAAATGAAGAGGTTAGCACAGGATAGGAAGGGATGGAGGATTGCATCAAACCAGTCTAAAGACTGACGACAGCAAAAAAAAAAAAAAAAAAAAGCATTTTTAACGAGCGAATTGGGAGATTGAACATCTTTTTCCTGGTAATTATGGCTCATCACAATTTCGATTAATATGTAATAATACAACGAAGAGAAAAGTGATAGCCTATAATAAGGAACTTGATTGTTAGATACATTTCCGTAGTTGCTTGTAAATAAACTCATTCGGAAAAAGCTTTTTATCTTGGAAAATACTTATTCGCAAAGTCGTTTCGACCTTGTGTATCACCAGTGCTTGTTAGAAATTTGGCGATATGTGCGTTTTGCATATTAGATATTATATTCTGAATGATTCGTCAAGCATTTTCAATAGCCACAAACTAGCCCTAGAAAATAATACTTTCATGTCATAAAACTATTCTCAGCATTAAAGTTAATGAAATATGTGTGTAAAATAGCCTTGAGCATGCCAAAAAATGTAAACACAGGATACTGAGGATGCACTACACCTTTAGCGAGACACTCAATTGCTGGTAGATTTTTTTATAGCCAAGTAGTCACTCTGTATGATTAATTCATAACCTATATTTAGAAATCGTTAGCGTAGTTTGAAAAATTATGTCAGTAAGCTGTGAGATATCGAAATGTGTCTCACAAGGTAAGGTTTTCAATGTGGAAATCGCAATCGTAGAACGAACAAGTTTGGGTAATAGTACGTCACCTCTGGTTTCTCGCCCTAAAGCAGTTCTGACTGGTGGTCCTCCGTTTAAGAGAAATCGGGGTTTAAAAAGTATAAAAATTGTGTGTTCCATTACGGAATATCGTTTTCTTATGACGTTGGTTTAGCCGTGTGCATTAAGGATGACGTGCGATGGTGCCGAAGTTCGATCCTTCCACCCACGAATTTTTTTTCTTATTTGTATTTTTTTATTGCTATTCGATCTTGTAGGATTAAAAATTTGTTTTGAAACAAATTTTACAGATTTTTTATTTTCCTTTGACATATACGCAAGTATTAGGATGATATAAATAATAAAAACATTTGAAACAAAAAATTCTAGTTTAAAAAACTAAAAAAAGTTTTTGTTGTAAGTGAAGAATAATATAAAAGGTAATATAAAAATAATCTTTAAATATAAATATTTTTTTAACAGTGATAGAACGTCCCACAATTCAGTATAAATTATTTTTTTGAATAAGCTTAAAGTAAGAATAAGGTCACTGATTAAAAAATTAACTTTAATGTAAAAAAATTGTGGGGTGCTCTCTACATACTTTTCATAATGGCTCTTTCTTTACAAACAGCTAGCGACAAAAAATATAAGACAGTTGATATCTAACAACCCATGTTTTTTATATTAAAGTCAATTTTTTAATAAGCGATTTATTCAAAATATTTATTTTTGCTGATTGTGGGTCGTTCTATCGTTGTTAAACAAAATATCTATATATTAAAAGATTATTTCTAACCTTTTAGTTCACATTATTACAAAAGCGTGTTTTTAAACAATAATTTTGTTTGTTTGAAATGTTTTTATGATTTATATCAATTTAATATTTGCATATTTGTCAAAGGAAAATAAATTGTTTGTAGAATTTGTTTCAAAACAAGTTTTTAATGCTACAAGATCGAATATTAATAATAAATATACAAATATAAAAAAAATAATAAATTCGTTGGCTGGCGCAATCGAAGTTTGGATCCATCGCATGTGATAACACCGCCATAACGCGCACCTATAAACCGACGTCTTAAACAAACGGTCTTCCGTACAGGTATAGATCATTTACACATAATATTTATTATTTTTAACCCCCGATTTCTCTTAAACGGAGGCTCACCGGGCAGAACTGATTTAGGGAGAGAAACCAGAGGTGACGTACTATTTACCAGACTTGTTCGTTCTGCGATCGCTGGAAACCTCTCGTAGTGTGAGGTTGCCCTTGGTGATCGGTGTGACCCTGTTTTGGACTCTCTGGTTAGTGTAGCCCAGTGGCTGCGCGGCTGCCAGGTAGCGTTAAATCTCATTGCATTGTGGTGTGCGCCGTGTCGGGTCTCGGCAGGGCGTCTTTGTGGTCTGGGCTGGGAGTGCACAGCAGCCCGGCTCTACTTAACAACAAAAACCCACGGCGCAGCACGCCTCGCAGGGCGAACACTGGGGCCAGCGAAATGTGGGAATACCGCCACGCCGCACCTCTGAACAAGTGGCAGTACGAAAAACAAAGCAACTGCATGTCTATACTATAAAACATAAGTACCTTGGCATATAACTCGATAACGATGGAAAAATTAGCATGCTTCATTGTCCTGTTAGCAGAACACTCTGTGCAAATTACTGAAGGAAGATTATAGTCTAAACATAAACCAAAGCAAGACAAAAGTGATGAAATGTAGCAGAAATTACAGCAGTAATATTAGGTTAAATATAGAAATAGGATTGGGTATGGTAGAAGGAGTTAATTCTGTGACTTAGGAAGTAAAATTATATATTCAGATGACAACCATACATTCCTGTATATTGAATTTGTTGATGTAAACATTTACAAACCATCTGAAGATGAGCAGGTATAGCTCGAAACCGGTAATGGTTTAATAAACAACAACATCATATTGTGACTGGTTGCTGTATTTTTTGCAACCCATACATACAACCCATAGTAAAATTATAACTGATAGCCGAAGCAAGAATGACGTTAAAAGCATAATAGCACTAGGAAAAAGAGCCTTTTTGAAAAAGAAAAATCTTATAGCTTGAAATATTTGTCTATGACTAAGAAAGAACTTTTTTAAAATTTTATGTGTGGAGCACAGCACTTTATGTAAGGGAAGCATGGATTTTGGGAATTCCAGAAAGAAGGGAAATTAAAACATTTGAAACCTGGTGCTGTAGAAGAATGCTAAAAACTAAGTGAACTGATAAAGTACGAAATGAACGTGTTTTGGAAATGATGGGTGAGGAAAGAAGGTTGTGCATGAAGCTTTCAGAAAGATGAGAGGCTGGTAGATCATATTTAGAGACATGCTGGATTGGTTAATTTGTTAGTGAAGAGAACAGTCGAAGGTAATAACTGTAGAGGAAGACAGATATTAGTATATACAAAACAGATAATTGTGGAAGTAGGTTATAAGAGAGATATTGACATGAAAAGCTTAGCGCAAGATGGGAAGAGATGGAAGATTGCATTAAACTACTTGAGAGACTTATGAAAAAAAAATAAACACATTTTTCAGGACACATTCAGAAAGCGGTAGGGAGGTGTATCAAAATACTGCTTCTTTTGGATAAAGTGATAAGGAAGTGTACTTAGGGAGCGGTGAATCTAAAATACAAAACTTCCACTGACTTGCGTAACTAATGTGGGAAAGTAAGGGATCTACAATATGGGTAACAAATACCGAAGCTAGGGAGGTTCCAACGAAGAAACATCTGGAAAAAAGTATTATCTGACCTGACGAACAAATTTCACATATGAAGAAGTTGCTGAATTACTACGACGTAATCAGATATGAGTTACACTGATTAATAAAAAATGTAGTGAAACGTCTTCAACTAAATTGGTTAAAGGACTAGCTGATATATATATATATATATATATATATATATATATATATATTTTTAAAAATCATCGCAAGAAAAGAACTAGAACATAAAAGCTACCAAAATGAAAGAAAATTTTCCCTTACCCAAGAAAGCAGTTTGGGTTCTACTTATACCATAACTATCGTCATAAATTGTTAATACACAGTTTAAGTTATCGGTTCTCGGTTAGAAAAAGTTCTGAAGGAACCGATTCAGTCGTCATAATTTATTGGAGATTTGAATATATAATATCTAGGAAGAAAAAATAAGATCTATGTTTAGCGCAGATAATTTTTTAAATGCTTTAAGGTGTTCGTACCAGTAACATTACTGAAGTGACAAAAATTAAATCGAAACCTGAGCTGCACTGAAGATATTTTACTGTAAGTTAGGGGCGGGGGGGGGGGGGGGAAATAAAGGTCCCCGAAAATTAAAATAAAGACCAATCAGTTATTTTATTCCTTTACCAAATTGAGATGTTGTTGTTATTTCATACGCTTGCTGAGTCTCCTTATTATTTTGAGAACATAAGACACCGAAACGTTAATTTATTTTCTGCTAACTGCAAAGAATTCTTTAAAATTCAAAGAAATAGCGCTCGGAGTATCGTGAGGAACTGTTGTAATAGGCTGCGTAGAATAATAAGGAACTCATTGAGTGACGCCGGAAACTGTAACACAGTCATCGCCCAGCGTGCTAGGAAAGCCAACGCGCCTTACAGGATGTGCGTTAAACGGAGCTCGCGTCTAATTTGATTAGATAGTGATTGTGTGTACATGTGCTGCATTGTTCGCCTCATGAGAAAACTTTAATGGGAATTTTATTGCTTGTTGATTACCGACGCTGCACTATTGTTTCGTACGCTTTATGAATATTTAATAAGACATCCTCCGGCCCGCGAGTTGGTTGGCCGAAGCACACGATTCACACCGCGCATACACACACTCACATACATACACACACACACACGGGGCCGCGGTCTAGCAAGCCATGCAACGCCGCACTCTCTCCCCTTCACAATATTCAAAAGGCTGAGCTAACCCACGGGGTGCCAGCTGCCTTCAGAGCTGCACCATTTCTGTGAAACCGGTGATCGGCAACTTCAAACACACAAATACAGGCTGCATAACGAGAACTGCAACATCTACACCGCCACAAGTCGACACTTCTTTGTGGGAAGTGTGAGTTGTGTCAAGAGGCTGGAATTACACTGTAAAACATCTTTGTCAAAGATCTTTTATAAACGGTTTTATCATATTTATTTCATAAAAGACATTTTAAGATATTTTATCAGGCCCATAGCACTACATAAATTTTTTCATAATAGTTCTCTGTAATGAATGAATTAAACTTGTATGCTTGTGCAGCCACATTACGTGCAGTGTTGTAATATGTATTTTATTGAAGAAAATGAAGAGAGATAAACATATTAGGATTATATCGTGGATTGCAAGACTTGATACGAAAGGAATTCATCAAAGTTTAATGGAAGAGCTGCAATGTCAGGACATGACATATAAAAATTATGGTCAAAGCTGCAGTTTAGGTCCAATAAATTCTTACCGCAATATTTTCAAAAATTTCTATGTCAGAATTATTACCCCAGAACTTAAAGATATATACCATCGGCTGTCTGTTTGAATGTGTAATAGGTTGTATTCAATTGCTGGTGACATGACACCTGTATTGCTCAGCTATAATTCCACTACCTTGTTTCATAGAACTATTTAACTTCGCAGTCTTTGCGGAAATGTCCGCCTTTTCATTCCTATTCTTTTGGTCTGTATATTTCTGATTGTACAATAGTTTCTTTTGTTTTTACTCAGAAATCAAGATTTTCATGGATTCGGCAGTCCTAACAAACTTTGGTAACATTGCTTGCGCCATTTTTTTTGTTTACTTTGAAATCTATAGTAAAAAGGTAATTCCAACGTATTACATTTTATAAAAGAAATCTTTTATAAAATATGGCCCATTACACTTTAAAATATTTTACAAAATATCTTTTATCAAAGATTTTTGACAAAGATTACGTAGCGAAATACAGCGTGTTTAACGATTTCTCTTTGAAATTCTCTGTATGTTATTAATTCAAATCGTCACATCGTCACTCTTTCCAACAACTACTCACGTTACGTAATGTGGCTAAGTAGAACTACCAATAATAATAAAAAACTTTTGCATACTCTATGAATCATCTCTTTTCCCTCAAATAGTTGGCATTTCTGTAACCATTTTTAGTGTAATGTCGTTCTCCCTACAATTTACCAAAAACGCATTAGGAATTAAAAATTAAAATTCGTAAATGACTAAAGGAGATGGGCGAAGGATTTTAATACTAAAAGTATATAAAATATTTTAAAAAATATAAGAAAGCGCAATTAGATGACTTGAGGAAATTACTACTGCAGCATGTCTCCTTCGCAATTAAAATCAATACTTGTTTTGTATCGTTTCGTCAGTTTAATTTTAAATTGGCTTCGTTTACAGTCAAAAAGAAATTCAAACTTTGTTGGATGTTTCAACTGACCTTTCTCAATATACTCCTGCTTATGTAAATAAAATTTTATTATTAGAAAGTTTCATTGAATTACATAAACAGAACCCCTGCAATTATATATATATATATATATTTAATTATGTTATGATATGCAACCAACGCGTTTATATTTAAGATTTTGGTTAGCTTAAATACGAAGATACAGTGGAGGCAACGAAAAGGATTTAAAATGGATGATAATTGCATTAGGTACAGAATAATGTCTGATAGTTAACATTAGCAATTACTATTCCAGTACTTCTACCGCATGTGAAAAGTGGTCAGTAACTTTGATTACAGTAAGGCGATAAATAAAAAAGAAAAAAAATTAGAAGCTATGGGTAGCGTTCCTAATCAAGTGTCGAGCGTCTGTATCCTTTTTGCTGTCATCAATCTTCCACCTGGTTTGACGCTATCTTCCATCTGCGAATACGTATTACAACCTACATCCTATTTTATATACTTGAAGTTTTTACTTTCTTTGAAGCTCTTATCTTCCTCTACTACTTCCACTAACAAATTTACTAGTACACAATATTTTAAATATGACCCTTCACCCTGTATCTTTTTGGTATTCTCAAACGTGTTTTCATAACCAACATTTCCTAAACACATCCATTTCGCACTTTATCCATCCACTTAATTTTCAACATCCTTTTACCTTACCACTTTTAAAATTCTTTACTTTTCTATTTTTCTTGTTTGTGAAGTCCAGTTTGCTCCATTTATACAGTTTTACAAAGATCTTTCATAGAAATATATCAGTAACATCTGGGTATATTGTAGGCCATACAAACCGAATAAGTCAATATTTTAAACTAAAAGATTTTTTTTTATTTAAGAAGCCTTTTTGTAATACTGCTACTATGCTTTATCATGGTACAAGCATTTAAAATAACAGAATTATCTTACTTTCTCTACTAAATATGATCTTATTTTTCATTTAATTTACTGCCATTTTCATAATTTCTGCTACATTTCATGATTTGTCACGTTTCGTTTTATGTTTTGTCTAAATTTTTCTTGCTGTATTTTGTTCATAGAGTTTACTTATTACTAAATACCCATAATCTTGTCTTAAATGGAAACGACATCAGAGGATAGCAACATCTTCAATCAAGTCTATGCTTCAAGTTACTATACAGTCCTCCCTATTTTGGTTTTAAACTTTATAACACTGTATCTCACAACTGTAGTAATAATCCGTTTCCCACTAAGCTATAAATTCTGGTAGTCTAACCTGATAGAGCATTTACGAATCATGGCAATTGGCAACACGAAGAAGCAGACAACAGGATTCAGTCTGAAATGAATCTGTTATCGGCCTTCGAAACGCATCGGTAGGCACTTTGTGGATGATTTAGTAGGGATAGCAGTGTGTGGGAGTGTGGTCTTATTGGCACAGGAACGCAAGGGCAGGTACTAGCGGAGCCATTAGCCGTGCCGAAGAATGCGAGCCGATCGTTCAGACGATAACATGGCCTCAGCCCAAGATCCACCCCACGCTGTTGGCTACCGGCTAATTGTAAGGGCAGCAACCGACTTCACGCAAATACCATCAATAGGGTTCGGATATTTAGGACCAAAAAAAAGAGAAATATGACCTTAAAAACTGTTATATATGACCTAAAAATGACAAAATATGAGCAAACATTTAAATTTACTATACATGAAAAAATGCTCAATTACACACCATTTTTTTTATCTAGTAGTGTCGCTTTCACTTAGACAGCATAATTTGATTCTATGCACTCACTACACCATTGGGAAATTAAATTTTAAATAATTTTATTGAAGTCACTTTAATTTCACATAACTTACAGCAAAGATTCTTTAATCTGTGCCAAAATACTCCTCTCCGAATTCCCTTACTTTGCACTTTCAGACAATTTTGTTTTCGGCATGTCGAAACTCACTGATCCACTGCAGATTTAACGCTGACTGAAGATTATTTTCAAAAGTTTTTCATTCAGACATTGATACGCATCGACAGAGGCATACTGCTACTGCAATGTCGAGACTAAAAGGTGGGCGGAACATTAACTTTTAGAGAGTGACAATGATGCATAATCTGAATTATTGTCTGGCGAATTCTGATCTATTCAGTGAAAATTAGTTTGGTTTTTCCTCCAATGTACAATAGGAGTACAGTTCATGAATAATTATCTTAATTTTTCTCATCTATATCTAGTGAATTCCCCGTGCTATTAAGAAATTGCCAGATTTTTCGTCAAAATATGACCATATGCCCATAAATATTATCGTAATATGACCAAAACTAATAAAATAGCTTAAATATGGATTTATATGTTGTATAAAATATGTCTAAATACAATCAGAAACGTTCAATCAGTGTTTAATTCAGAATTGCAACTCAAAAAGAAGGCAGGAAAAAAATATGACTTCTCCAAAAGATTCGAACCTTTCCCCTTCACAACTCCACAAGGTTTGCACAAAAAGAGACACTCTTATCTTTTTTTTTGCCAGCTTTCAATGATTACTTTCATTTCATGTTTTGCCCTTTGAAATGATAAAATTCTTCACACGCCTTAGCGAACTAAAATACCACACTTCTGTGTGAACTACAATTTGCAAAGTCAGACATAGTATTTTAAAATTGGTAGTTGTTGATCTTTGTGTTTCATCTTATGAACGATATCCATAACAACTGAAACCAGAAATTTTCTCGTTGTTAATAAAATAAAGACTGACCCAATCAAGTTTTCTTTGAGTTATTCTTTTTGTTCCAATAGGCTTTTATTCTTTCCGAAAAAGCTTGTTTTCGTTCTTCTGGTTGCTCAGTTATAATTTCCCATTTATCTACTTTTTTTCTGAAGGTATCTCTTTCTAAGATGTCTGTTGCTCCTATGTTTGCACTTTTAAGATCCTTCTCAATTTAATTCAGCCAAGGTGTTGGACTTTTACAATCGACTTTCTGGTAACCTCTTAACGTGACCAAAGAATTTCATTCGCCTATTCTTGATGTCAATTTTGATTTTTGAAAAGATTTCTGTTGTTTTGATTGATTGTAGTCTGTAACCATCTTTAGAATTTTTCTAATGATTTTTCTCTCTACTTTTTTAATTTCTTCAAGGTCATGTTTTCTGTTAAACGTTAACGTTTCACTTGCATAGAGGACTGATGGGTTTTTGACTGTGTTGTAGTGCCGAATTTTGATCTGTGTTTACATGTTTTTTTTGTTGTAGAGATTTTGGACTAACCCTAGCGCTTTTTTTTTACTTTTTGGAGGCGATTTTGCTGTGAGATTTTCTCAAGGCCTGTCGGTTCGATGAATTCTCCGAGGTATTTAAAGTATGGGACCCTGTTGATTTTACCCTCAAACTTACAATTTCTGTCTTTGAACATATGAATTCAGTTTTCTCGAATGAGATTTGTAACCTTACTTTTTCTGGACATTCTTTGAGTGTCTCAAGCTGTTTGATGGCAGTCTCTTCATCTTCTGCTAGTATCGCCAATTATTATTATTATTATTATCTTGACCGAGCGTGGTGGGGTAACGGATAGCGTTCTGGCCTCGCATTCGGGAGGACAGCGGTTCGAATCCCCGTGCGGGCATCCAGATTTGGGTTTTCCATGGTTTCCCAAATCACTCGAGGCAAATGCCGGGATGCTTCCTTAAAAAGGCCATGGCCGAATTCCTTCCCATTCCTTGCCCCCATCCTTTGCCGTCTCTAAAGACCTCGCTGTTGAGAGACGTAAAGCAGTTAATAATAATAATAAAATTATCTTGAGAAGCTGCTTACAGTGTAGGAACTCGTGGGATAGTTCACGTATGATCAGCATAGTGTACGGGAGTGTTCTGCTAGCCTGTCGGCAGTTTGCGTAGCCGAAGGAGGCATCCGGCCATTCAAACACTGTGCGAAGAATAGGCAGCCGCCTCTCCTGGGCTAGGAGCGGGCCAGCTGCGGGCGACATCTGCCGGGCTGTGAGGGGCCCGCGAGTCTGGAATGCGGCCGCCAGAGTCAACAGTTTTATCACTGGTCCAGGGCACCACAATCACCCGCATGATGAATTACACATCAGCACCAACGCCTCCGAGAGACGTTTTTTTGTTGGCAGTGGAGCGACTACTGGACGAAGGGGACTTCTCCCAGACTCACTCAGCGCTCTTACTGCATACAAACTTGACAGGGGTTTAAGAGGTGAAGAAAATTAGCACATCTCGGGAGACTAACAAACGACGAAGTGAGAGCTGAGGAGGCAAAGTTCGCATAGTGCCGTTTTTTTTGTTTTGCCAGTCAGTTCTACGACTTCAGAATCCTAGAATACTTGTCAATAACATTTTAATTTTCAAAATGAGAATAACATTCGACTGCATTAATGACGTGAGGTGTTTTTCCGGAATTCCGCATGCCCCACCCCCCTCTAAACTGACGTGAGATTTTGACGGAATCGGATTTTGGACAAAAATGAGATTTCCCCCCTCCCAATGGTGAGGTTTCGTGAGATTTCGGTGGATCCCCCCCCCTCCTTATTTCACTTCACGTGATTAATGTACGTCCCCTAATGGGAGAACAGTAACATACTGAAACCAAAATTTATTTCCTATTTATCGTCAGGTACAAATCTCATTTAATCAACACTCGTTATCCTTCCAACATTAAGTAAGTGCTTATTCAAATGAAACAGCAACTACAACTCCTAAATTTTACTGCAAAAAAACTTAAAATAGTATGGAAGCAAATCTATACCGTTTCGAAAGAGTTGTAAACTTAATAGTATTATCCTCAGGTTATTAATAAGCGATCCATGATATTAAATTAGATCGTAGGTACTAATTACATGTAATGATACCATTTTCAAGGCTGTAATTAAATAAGTTCTTTGCTTTGGCCTTGCGATTTATATAGGAGTGGTGTGTCACAATCTTTGTATCTTATCTCGGTCACTGATACAATAGCTGAGCCAATCTGAGATCAAGGCTAGCGATTTCATACCGCACAGTTATCGATAACAATCGACAATTCTAGCACTCAAATTAACAACGATTTCTTATTGCGCATGTACAAAATCGAAATGTGTGTTGTAAATACGGACATATTTTTTTAAATTCTAAGTTATATTTTTATTATTTTTCTATCAGTAACAAATACACTATAAAGCAAACGTGACGAATACTTGTATAAACAGTTTTTTTATGCGATTGATTTTTTATATTTCAATTAAATTGCTATTGAGCACACACTCCGGTGGCAATTTCCCTAAACACCCATTTTCCCCTTTTCATACACCCACCTACATTTGCTCCTTACAAATTTTAACTTTAAATTTTTTCAACGTTTTTGGTAAATTATTCATCATTTCCCTTGGTAACTTATTCCAATCCCTGACACACTTACCTAAAAAAAAAATCTTCCCACACCCTTGTGCCTGAAATCCAGTGCCAGCTTGTGTTTATGGTCATCTTTTCCCTTCCATGCACTACTTTTCATATCAACACCAATATCTTTCCATGCCTCATCACCAGTATACGTCTTGTACACTCCCATTACCCTCCTCATCCTCCTCCTGTCTTCCAATGAATCCGATTCCAGCACTTTTATCAAATCTGTTACTGATTGCATTCTGCGATAATTTCCAGCAACAAATCTAGCAGCCCTTTTTTGTTTTCTCTCCAACTCCTGTATTTGATACTCAAAATGTGGGTCCCATACTAAAATACCATATTCGAGCAATGGTCTGACCAAAGTTTTGTAACCCAGTTCCTTTACTTCTCTCGTACATCCCTCATCACTCTCTCCAACTAGTGCAGAATTTTGAAACATTTTCCTACTACCTGTCCAATGTGTCCTGTCCAGTTAAGCTTGTTATTAAATGTAATGCCAAGATATTTACATTTCAGGTCTTCAACAACCAATTGTTTCCCCACCGTATAATCATAATCAACGTATTGTTTTTTATTTGTGTATCTAATAAGCTGACTCTTCTTTGCATTTATCTTCATTCCATGTTTACCAATCTAAATAGATATTTAGTTCAGATCACCCTGCTACTGTTTACAGTACTGTAATTCTAACTTTAAATTTAGTTGCATTGACAAACTAAAATAAAGTTCATCATATCTATTTTTGGTAACTGGGAAAGTATATTTTAAAATCAGCGTGTCTATACAGAACATGTCATGCGACTTGTAGATACATGAAAAAATTTTTTCGAGGATACCACATCACAATGAAAGTTCCTTGAAAATAATTAAAACGGAAAGGAGATCCTTGGTACTACTTTTTAAAGGATTTTGTCGAAGGTGAAAATTAAAGAGAGAAATCTTCAGAAAGTAATGTGGTAATAAAGAAACTATAAACGCAAAGTTGCTGCTCAAAAGCATAATTATCAGTTTTAAGTGGTATACAGCGTATAATAATAATCCTCACGGACTGTTAAAGTTGACGTGAAACTGTGGCA
This sequence comes from Vandiemenella viatica, assembly GCA_031002005.1. Lineage (NCBI taxonomy): Eukaryota > Metazoa > Arthropoda > Insecta > Orthoptera > Morabidae > Vandiemenella > Vandiemenella viatica. Next base: position 286,317,528 of record JARYHS010011408.1, on the reverse strand, counting down.
GCTATGGCGATGATTTTCAGTTATACATGTAACCACTTTCCCGCTTTTTTAAACAGAAAAAACGGGATTTTAGTGTCTTCTGCTTATATATCATTGAAAATGCATATAATATTGTAATAGTAGAAACTAACTACGTGAATAAGCTTGAGAGGTAACGTCTTAATTGAAAAAGGAGATTTATTGTCTCATACCAATAACTGTCTATGATTTAAAAAAAAAAAAAAGAATCTGCAGTAATGATAGCAAAACACAGATTCCTATTCCGATAATTCTAAAGTGTTTTAACACTGTGGTCACCTTAAAAACTTTTACCATGATTAATGATGATACATTATTCTGAAATTACCCACTTTAGGTACTCAATGCGCCACATCAACCCGTGACGAAATTTTCGAAGGCAGACAGATGTATGCCATATACACTATCGACAATGTGAACAGCAATTAAACACCTAAAGTTAATAGGTATATTCATTAACGAAAAAAGTTCATCACTAAAGATCATATGTTTACAGAAAAATACTTTTTCCCGATCAAAATGAGATAACAAGTAAAAACTCTTTAGTCCTAGACTGGTATGATTCTGTGTTCGATGGTTTTGTGGATTTGAGGGATTTGGGGGATGAAGAGAGATGACAATGATTGTGGATTCATTGTCATCTCTCTTCATCCCCCAAATCCCTCAAATCCACAAAACCATCGAACACAGAATCATACCAGTCTAGGACTTAAAGAGTTTTTACTTGTTATCTCATTTTGATCGGGAAAAAAGTATTTTTCTTTACACTGAGAATTAAAGGTCTGAATAATCATGAATATCTTACCTAGTAAAAGAAAGGGACTCTGTCGTTATTAAAAATCACTTATACAGTGTATGTTTTTTCGGCAGAAATTAACAATGGCAGTTTACATAATTATCACTCCACGTTTCTATAGCGTAGTACTTATATTTTATCAGGTATTGTTAATATTATTACCTTAAACGCAATTCTTTGTCTCATATTTCTGCACAGCTCTAATTGAGAATGAAAGAAAACTTGCGTATTTCTACAGAAAGCTCCTTTGGGCCTAGTTTTACCACTGTTAAAGTACTATAGTGATGTTTGGCACGCGATTTAAATTTTTTCATAGTTCTCCACATTTAATGCATTAGATTTATTAAAACCTAACGTTTCTGCCTTGGAAATGTGGGCAGTGTCAATACAGTCTAAATCACAGTACCTTCAAATCTGAATAAATCGACTCTGATCCACAAAATAGAATGAAGACTAGGTGTGCCTAATCTCTTATAGTAAGGAATGTCTCATGTATGTATTAAATAAATTTCCAGCAGTATTACTAAAAATAATGCGACATTGTTGAAGGTCAATTTTTCTGAAATTGCATAGTCAATTGACTTGTCAATAGATAAATCCAATCCAACTATTTTCTAATACTTTATAGACGTACGCGTTTAGCCTCTAATCCAGGTATAATCACCAACGAAACTGTACTTAGTTTTAAATTTGTTGTTAATGAGATTTTTATGTAGTTGTGAAACTGAATAATTTCCTGATTGTTTATACTTACTACAGATAATCTGATCAGGCACAAAGGAACTATAATTAAAAATTTAATCCCACTTTTCCTTGACTTTTGACGCAACGACATGGGAGATGCGTAACATTCATTTTCCTGTCGATCATTGAGTCGAAAAGCCACGACAGTGTCTTAAGCCACAGTTACCACAAACATTACTTGTGTTGTGTGGAGGAATATCACAGCGATGCTCTGAAAACGCGGGTAGCCCTAACTAGGAGCAGCAGCCTTATCTGCTGACAGCCGCGTATCGTCAATTGGTTGAGGTCGAAGACGGTGGTGTTATCACCGGCCCTAATATAATGCCCCGGGGGACAAGTGCTTGTTTGTCTATCCCCCAACACCTCACTGCATTCTAGCCTCGTGCAGGCTCATCTTCAGACGTCAGCTTTGAGATTTAATTAACGTATAATACTTCAAACACATGTTCTTCCGTCTAAATTGCGCCACTGAAACCTGTTCCATAACACTCAATCTTTATTTTTCTGATTAAATATTTTACATTTGATACTTTCAAATGATTGCAACTTAATGTGTAACCCAAAGGGAGAAGAGCGTTGCCGATATCAGAGGTTTCTTTTCGCTTTAACTTTCGTTTGCAGGAGGATATTCAATTCCTAACATGTTAAACTCCGCACTAATGGATGACGAAGGTGTTTACCTAAGCATTTGCTAACGAAGGAAAATAGCGCTCAACAGAAGTAACAGTTATACATTATACAAGGTTCTTGACGTCAAAAGAGACGGATAACGGAAGGAAAAGAAAAAAAATATTGAAAAAGGGAATTTTTTTACATCAAGAGAGACAGTGGGGACACCAGAACATCACTTTACCAAGACTGTGATATATTATACTGGAACTCAAGACAACGCGACCATCTGAACTGATGGTAATGAAGTATTTCCATTACTGACTAACCGATCTCGTGTAATGTATTTGAAGTGCAGAAATGCACTCAGCCCGAAGGTGGAATGCGATAAAATCAGGAAGGAGTGGCTCTCGCGTGCCATGAATTGCAAATACGATCAACAATGCACATCCTATTCCCGATACGCCGGGTAATTAGCGTCACTGAGTATTGCGATGCTGTATCCTGGACGAGACGTGGAATTCGTCACTCCGCAATAGGGCAGAGAATCTCCCCGTAGCAGTGTCAAATTACCAGACCTGAAAGCCTCGTCGCACGCGCTGAATGCAGCATTAGAGAGGAACAGCTGGCGCTACCTTCCCGCCGTAGCCAAACCAGCGTATATGCACGACCAGAACTCGTTCCTATCCTTGGGAAACGACAATAACAAATGGGCAGTTCACTTTGACTTTCAGCTGACCTGACGAGAGAGTACACAACACGAATGCAAGCTTGAATATTTTCCGACGCATTGTTTCCACGAGCAGTTATGGATGATCCTCCTACCAGAGTATGGAAGCAGGTGGTTCCGCTTAGGAGATTATCAGGTGAACTTTATGAAGTATCTGTCTCTTCGGAATGGGCCCCTACTTTAGCAACTTAGCAATCGTTCACGAAATCTAGCCACAATTTTGATATTACTATTATTATGATTAATTGCGATGAAGTTCATTTTCCGGTGGCGACTTCTTTATACACTTGCCTTTACATGGTTTTTTATTGTATCACGTAGTTTTTGTAGTAGCTTCCTGGATAATTTCTCCAGTCCCGACATTTTCAGCAACGGATAGAATCATTTCCGTTCTCTTGAGCCTTAAATCTGGTGCTATTTTAACACTGCCACAAAACGCATACTGTTAATAATTTTGAGCCCAATATCCGCAAAGGTCACATCGCCAGTTTTTCCCTACATACTCCCAACACTCCTTACCCACCCTCTGACTTCAAAACACTAGCAATCCAACTCCTTTTCCCATCAGTTCTGATTGTATTCAATGGTAATTTGCATAAATAAATCTCGATGTCTTCTCTAGTATTCCCTCAAACTGAAACTTGATACCTACAAGACGTAGTTCTTATACCCCCCCCCCCCCTTCCATACTCAACAGAGGGCCCAACCAGAGTTTAGTATCGCAGTTTATTCATTTCCCTGACACCAACGCTGAAGGCTCCAAGGAAATGGATTTTCTTATGCTTGAAATCTAGTGCTGCTTTATAATTATCATAAATCGCATACTGCTAATAATTTTGACCCCCATATCCACCAAGGTCACATCGCCAGTTTATTCCCCACACACCCAATAATATTAACCCACATTCTGACTTCTAAATCACCAATTCTGATTGTATTGTATGGTAATTTTCATAATTAAATCTTTCTGCATTCTCAGGTATCTTCTCCAACTCCAAGTTGATGCCGAGTTGGTCCTCATACATCCCACCATACTCAACCCCTCAACCTAACAAAGGTTTTGTATCCCAGTTCATTCACTTCCCTGGAAGAAGCCCTCTAGATTTAAATACAGTAACAACATAGAATCGCATATGCAACAAAGATAATGCTTCAAAGACGTGTTTGCTGCAGTTTTATTTCAAAATCACGATCAACCCTGAAAGCTCCAAGGAAATGGATTTTCATTGTCTGAGATAAATTTTTTAGTAGTTCCATGGACAATTTCTCCAGTCCCGACATCCTTAGCTAGGGATGGAAACATTTCCACTCTCTTTTGCCTGAAATTTAGTGCTATTTTATCATTACCATAAACCGCACACTGCTAATAATTTTGAGCCCAATATCCAACAAGGTCACATCGCCAGTTTTTTTCACACACACCCAACACTCTTTACCCACTTCCAAATACTAACAATCCACCTCCTTTACCACATCAGTTCTAATTGTATTCTAAGGTAATTTTCGTATAGAAATCTGGCTTCCATCTCTGGTATCTCCAAGTTGATAACGATGCCACCCACCATATTCAACCGAGGACCTAACAAAGGTTTTGTATCCCATTTCATTAACTTCCCAGGCAGACGCCCTCAAGATTTAAAGACAGTAACAACATGGAATTTCATATGCACCAAAGATACTGCTACAAAGACGTGTTTTATTTCAAAATTACGACCAAGCCCGAAGGCTCCAAGGAAACGGTTGAAGGTGATTGTCGGTGGTGCTGGTGCTGGAACTGACCTGCTTGGAGAAGACGGCGATGTCCTCGTTGAAGGACTCTGACGAGCAGACGTCTCCCCCGGCCACTCCAGGTTCACGAGGCGTGCACGTCGCCAGCTCACACTTCTCGAAGATGAGTGCTAGCAGCGGAAACAGAGGGTGCCTGCAACAGCAAACAACCAATCACTCCACTGCACCACACAGCAAATCTAACGCTCAGTCAATAGCTTTAACTGTACAGGGTGTTTAGGAATGCAACCATAGACAGATCACATCGTTTCCTACTATATCACAAAATTTTATTTCAGTAAACGTCTCACATTTTTCCGAAATATTAATTTTTTTTTCGAAACATGTCCAGTTTATTCCATGCCATTAAAACTTTTTGAATCCTGCTTTATTTTAAATTTACTCAAGTATGTATGAGACATCTTAAACAATGTTCTTATTTTCTTAAAACGTTAGAAAACCTTATTTATTTTTTTGAAAAAAAAATCATTATCATCTACATACATGCTCTGCAATTCACAAAACTGTGGGTGGTAGAGGGTGCTCAGCACCAAACCTAATCTCTTTGTTGTGAATTCCAATCCCTAATGGTACGAGGGAAAAAAGAATTCATACAAGAATCAGTGCGGCACCTTATTTCTCTAATTTTATCTTTCCTGTCATTCCGATTCAAATAGGTTGGTGGAAGAAGTATTTCACTTCACTCGTAGGTGAAAGTGGGAGTACACTTATTTACCAATAAGTTTATACGAAACGTGTGTCGTCTACCTACCAGAGTCTCCCAGCCTAGTCTACTAATCAGTTCTGTAAGGCTTTCATAAGGACTGTAGCAAGCGGTCACGAATCGAGCAGCTCTTCTCTGTACTTTCTCTATACTCTCAATCAACCCCTTACGAAACGGATCCCAGATGGCACAACAGCAGTCTAAATGTGGACGCACAAGAGTTTTGTACGCTATCTCCTTTGTTTGTTCATTGTTCAAGATTCGACCTAGTAATCGCAGCCTAGAATTAGCTCTACCTACTAACGAATTAATATGTAAGTCCCATTTCATGTTCCTTTGTGTTGTTACTCCCAAATATTTCATAGAATCAACCATACCAATAACTGAACTGTTTACCTCGTATTCTCTTTGTTAGTTATGCTCATTGTCTTACGCTTTTTACAATTTAGCGTAAGTTGCCACTAATCATCTTTTTTTTATTTTTTTTTGCTACATGTTTATATGCACAATGGTCTTATTAGCAGACTGAACTACCATAAAACAATCATTTTAAAAGAGGTAAAAAATAATTATAACATTTAAGATTTTTATATGGTTCCTTAGAAAAAAAATTTTTATTCTTTTAGGTGACTCAAATATCTTTGAGTATATTTTAAAAAAAAGGTTAAAAAAGTCTTAATTTGTAGAAATGGCATGGAATAAACTCAACAACGTCACATGTTTCAAAAAAAAATTAAAAATCAATATCTTGAAAATGGTGAGACTTTAACTAAAATAAAATTTTGTCATATAATAGGACATCATATGATCTATCTGCAGATGCAGGATTATTCTTTCATTTCTTGACATCCTGTATAAGGTGAAACATAAATTAGATAGTATCGCAAACACACTAAAAGCATTAATAATGGTTGCAAGCTTTGTAAATAAACATTGCAATCAATAGGATAAAATTATGAAGGGCTTTATTATCATGCAAAACAGTATTTCTTTTTTAACCCTGCAGTGGTCGCGCTCTGAAAAGTCCCATTAGAAATGGCTTGAGTGGACTACATATGTAATCCACGCGACCACTGCAGGGTTAAGTATGCCCTTCGGGCTTTGGGACTATTTACTCAACTCCAAGTAATTACATTGTTATGACTATTGTATCAGCCATGCTCACGGAATATTATGACATTACAGGGAGGACAACACCAAACAAATACAAAACCCAAATAAAAGCTATCTTAACCAAGGATGGACTCGAACCGGGTCATGCTAAACAGCTCCTTATTGTATTTTTGAAACTGGTCTCATAATGCTTACACCAATTTCTGAATCTAGACAAACAAGAGTTTAAATATATTAAAGAACTGGCACGAAAGGTAAGTTTTCTCAGGCATGAATTAAAGCTGGAGTGCATGAGACTGGAGCATACTTTTCTACCTTGGGAAATATAAATCACACTTAGAAAATATAAGCAGCCATATGTAGCTAAGCCACATATTAATCATACTTAAAGTTTGAGGCTATTTTAAGTACTACCGCAAATCTATTTTCCACATTAGACTTGACTGATTTGGCGGTTTTAATGGTTCACGGTAGAGTTGAGAATATGGTAAAAAATATGGACACCTAAATAAATTGTAGGTAGTATATTTGTTTCAAAGTGGATTGATAATTCGTTCGTGTGACTTAAAAGTCAATAGCTACTACCTGTACGAATTCGTAGCTGTGCTAAGCTCTCAACTTAAAACTATTAGCAATGCACACGAAGCACTGCTAAGTGGCACGTTTTGTGTACGGAAATATCAATATAACGTGATCACTCGTGTAATATTAGAGAGCTTTAGTTAGTTTACATTTTATTTATAAAGGCAACGACCAAAACAAAATGACAAATTGCCTTTAATATCCTGAACTAATATCAGAAATTACAGAAAAAATTCTTGTGTGTTGACAACGAACTTAACAAACGTGTTGGAACATATATAATTTTGTCCTAATTTTGATTTCTGCAGTAGAAACAAATCGCTAAAATGTATAGGCCCGTATTGTATATGGCACAAAAACGTGTATTTTGTGTCTCTTTGGAAACAGGTGAAATATTACAGTGCTGATGAACATTTGCGGAATTTAAAATAAAATAAGGCTTAGTTAAATTGTTTTACAAGATTTTCTACCTTCAGAATTAAAAATTTTGCAAACTAATTATTACATAGACAATGTAACTGACTAAGGGTGTGTGTATTAACGAATTAATGATAATACTGAAAAAAAAACTTTGGTAAATGTTTACTGCTCAGTGAAATAGAACAGGCATTTAGTAATATAATTATCCTTAATTGAGTTACCGGTAGCTTTATTTGTGAGGTATAGTAAGATCCAAAATTCACCACGCGAATAAAACTAAATATCTGACATATCAAAAATACTAACAATATGTCGAAAGACATCTTTCATGCATCTAATGATAAATGCTATTATGTAGACATTAATCTACTTTTCAGAAAAAGACTAATGTTAATAAAGTAAGGAATTAAAAATATTTAACAAAAATATGTCTATTTAAAATTATGATACTGCCAATAAGAGGTTCATGGGAGTGTACAAGGGATATATGTTGGTGATGAGACATGGATAGATATTGGTGTAAGAATTAAAATTAATCCATAGAAGGGAAAAGATAGCCATGACCAAAAGCTGGCACTCGATTTCAGGCACAAGGAAGATTCTCTTTTTTAGGTAAGGGTGTCAGGGTATTTGAATAAATTACCAAGAGAAATTATGAATAATTTACCAAAAACCTTAAAAAAATTTAAAGTTGAAAGTTGTAGAGGGCATATGTAGGTGGGTGCAGGAAAGGGCGTAATGGGTGTGTGGGTAAATTACCACCGGAGCAAGCGTACCATTGCAATTTTAATGAAATATTATAAATGTTACAAGTTTCATTGACAGTGGTACCGATTCCGCTTTTGATTCAATCAGGTCACATCCGCTTAGCACACGAGACATTTTGCCCAGGTCACAAGCACTTCGCCAGGTTTAATCAAATGTTTCAAGTCACACGTCGAAATGCAATGACCCAGTTATCAGCCAAAAAGCCCGAAAGCGACCGGAAAGAAGTGTGATGAATTAGGCATTCTGCGTCCGGGATTACGGGACACCTGCCATCTGTTGTGAGAGGTACAGAATGTAACATAAATTGGGGGCGGACAAGGAGTCCGGTGTGGCCGCAGCCATTGTCTTGATCGAGTACTGTGCCCGGCGCACGAGGACGTGCGGTCCGCCCCCGTACACGATACAATGAGCGCCGAGGTACACGCCTGTTTGTTTCCCACATTAAGTCGGCCAGACACGAATTATACGACCCAGCCCTTGAAAATACCTCCGCCACTCGCGGGCGTAATAAGATTATTTAATTGGATTTCCGGAGGCAACACACGTTCGTACGGAACGCGAGACTGATTCCATTCAAAGGGAACTACGGCAGGTCTGTTTCCGATGTCTGATGAGGCGAAGAAGATTTTTATTTATTTTGCATTTATACCACTGGCCGACAGATGCGTCACTATAGCCGACAGTATTGTTAGCGAGGAATAGAGGAAGAATTACCATGACCCACAATCAGTAGCAATCCAGGGATTCGTCGGGAGTGATTCTAGTAAAGCACGGAGATTGCTGAGCAGTATATTGTCGATTATTCGGCGGCGTCGCATGTTTTATAACCTGTCTTTTGTATCTCCGGAATGGGTAATTGTTCCATCGCACATGCACATTCTTATAAACCTAATAGCATCATGTGTACTACTCATGTTACTAAGTCAGCTATTCAGTTTTACTACTTTCCCTGCATACCACAACAACAAAAATTCATTTTTAAAATCCTCTCCCATACTCTGGCTTACATGTAATTAATGTGCATATCGTTTTTGGCCCAATTTTGGGAATATAATTACTGTGAGAAATGATAGATTAAAATTGAATCCATTTTCAGACCAATAATTTTAGTTCCTTTGTTTCAAACCTTAAGTTAAAAAAAAAAGACAATAATAGGAGTACAATTTACAGCAAACGGGTAAAAAGAAGTTGTGGTTTAGTTTTCAGTGATTAATTTCTCGTAATATTAACATCTTGGGAGAATAATAACTCTGAAAATAAAATCACTTTGTGAAATTAATACTAACAATTTTTCGTCTTGAATGTTCCTTGCCTTAACCATATTACGTTCGATGCAGTATCTTCTTACCTACACATTAAACAACTCTTTTTTTTTTACGACAGATTTTTGATAAGGCGAAAGATTTTTTTTTTGCATTATATTTGATTTTCAAGTACTTCACGTATAATTTCGGCTCTGAATAAGATATTTTAACATAATGATCACATTTTCCACTTCTAATTCTTGGATGTCTATGTTAAGAATTCTCAGAGAATTCGAGCATGAAATGGAGTGTATTATATAAAGGACTAATGTCGGATAATTTGTTTAAATTGAGTCGATAGTACCGATAGTATTCTCTTGAAGGTAAATAATAAAATATACATCTTGGGATATGTTTAATGCATTAGACGAAATAATGCACTGATTCATGCGACACACTTAACGAGGGACAAAGAATTTCAGCAAACAGATGACACTAGTTCAGCACAGCTCCATCTGTTAAAGGACTCAAACAATAAGTGAAGGACTGATGGTGATACTTTTCATTAGTGTTTATACACTAAATTGATTTACTTGACCACAAGGGAGCTCTGTAATCGACGCTAAACGACTTATCTAACGGGTTGAAAGCAAATCCTACTTGTTGAGAATTGATACAATTGCTTTCATCGCTGCTTTAGTTTGAAAGCAGTCGATCCTGCGGACAAGAATTGAACTATTTAGACCGCATCTGCATAGACATCAATTCCTGCGTCTCTAGAGCAAATATAGTTTATTTATTCAACATGTGAGTCAAGAAAGCGTTACATTTTTAAAAAATCGACGAAGGAGATTTCAGGTTAATTATTTTTCCTCCCACATTCAGTTTTAAAAAAGAAAGATTTTTTTTCAGATTTAAACGTATCTTCACATTTCGGTACTAAAAGCCAACAATAAATACTATTTTCACTGTGGATTTTGTGTTTAGGTATCACATCCAGTTCCAAAATCGATTACAGGGGCTATACCGTAATTTACCAACCTATTCTAAACACAAAGTTGTACATACCGATCGAAATATTTTTACATTGGAAAGGTCAATAAAGAAGAAGAGAATAAGTATTTGAAAGGCTGTGCTGTGGAAAAGTATTGAAAACTACTTGGAACGATAACTTACGCAAAGAATATGTTTCTGAAATAATTAAGAACTTAAAAAACTGTGAAAAAATTATTGTAGATCACATTTACAGAGAAAACGGAATAGTTACGTTAGTAATATATGACAGACAAGAGTAATTATGAAATAGAACAATAAGTTGGAAATTTGGTGCAAATAATTAAGGACGTAGGGTTTAACTGAAATAGTAGGAATATACTTGTGCAAAGAGAAAGAAATCAATGGGTCTAATAAAATTATTAATATAGTCTACTTGTGAAATGTGTAATAACTGAAGTTGATTTCCTTCAAGCTTTTCTAACCTAAAATGCTAGACGATATAAAACGAACAAGTAGTTATGTATGACGGTTAGATTTATCATCAATCGATCAAATTTATGGTTTATCAAACAGATTGTTGGGCGAAGAAAGATTGTGCTCAAAATGAGATTGATAACTAAAATATGTTGATAAAGTATGTTAAGGGTACGAATCGTAATACACTTTATTGAAAGGACCAGAAGTAATTTTCACTTTTGCTTATTACATTAAATCCTAAGATAAATACATTTAAAATTTCGTAATAACATATGGTCCAGTCTATATAACAGTTTTAAATTTCGTGTAAACGAAAACTATTCAGTTGGAGCACGCAATAAATCATTAACAGCTAAATTTTACTTCCTTGAAATATATAGAGAAACATACATGGCGGAAAGAATGTGAGAGATAAACAACACTGCTATGTTATCGCATTAGATTTCATTTGGTTATCATACATATTGTTAGGGCTGGGCAATTACTCGCAGACAGATATTAAAATACGAAGGCAACACAACTAATTTGCAAATATAATCCAAGATAAGAAAGCACTGCAATCAAGCTTCGCTTTAGAGATTTTAGTGGATGGTTACTTTTTCTGTTGACGTGATCTTTACTATATTGTTTTTTGTTCTGTCGACCTCTGTATGTATGCTTAACAAACTTTGATGAAAATGAAGACTCAATTTTTCAATGAGCAAAACTTTGATTTATCAGGTATTTGGTTATAGCATTCATCCGCTTGAAATTTGGTGCTTTTGTTTTCTTTTGTGCATAATTCATTCCAGCCCTTTGGTTTTACAACTTAACGGAATATTTATTTGCAATTTAATATTGTCGTCACCGTGATAAAAATGGAAAAAGTGTATTTTTTACTGATTGGCAACAGTTATTGGTAACTTTTTCAACACGATGAATTGATAATCAGTCAACCGACCGATAAGAATTTCTGTATCTGATAGTATAATTTTAAGAAACAAGTGTCTTTGATTTTATGGTTTACAGTAGTATTTACCTGTCTGGATTCTTGCATTTGTAACTGCCGATCTCGCCCTGCAGTTAAAAATCTTTTATGTATGTGTGTGAGGTATCGACATTACCACTTTGCTTCACAAGACTGGTGTTCTATTTCTACTAATCTTAACTGACCAATGTATTCGCCGCTGAACAACAAAAAATAAATAAATATGTTTACCGGACATTCAAAGCTCTAGTTATTCCTCATAAAAAACAAGTGGATACGTGCGATATGTAGTTATCATAAAATAGTGAAAGATGTGTTGATTGCTCTATTTTCTTACATCGAAGTCTCTTAAAGTACTTAGCGACATGCGTAAACGACATGCGGCCGGTGTAAGCACATTACCCGTAGCAACACGAGAAGTGTCTGCCATATTTACGAAACAAAAGCAGGTCATGAGCCAACAGGGAGGAACTGGTCGGCTCATGTGACGCCATATTAGGGGTCACATCCACAACTTCAAGTCATTTGTCACCTGAGTCATATCAGCCGGCCAGAGGGGTGATTTAAGAAAGACAACTTTCGACGATAAATGTGAAGTAACCGCAGGAATCAAGAATTCACCACGGACAGGACAGCATCTCCATAAATATTTAAATGCGAACCCAGATTAGTGAGAGTGCCTAGATTGTTTTTGTGATTGGTTCACTCGAAAAATTTTCTAGAAGAATCCTAAATACTGTATCATACATGTTAAAGAGTTCAAGTCATGTAATTTATTGTCATCAACGAAGTACTGCAACCCCTACAGAAAGGCACAGAAAAAGATTCCAACCACAGTTCTTAGGTAAATTGGGAATTCAAATTTCATAAGATGATAACATTTTCTTTAATCTTCTCCCCTCATTAGAACGTGCAGTCTTATCTTTACCTAACTGCTCCGCTTTAGCATATATGGGTAAAAAATTGATTTCCCCGTTTTTTTCATGATGATTAAACAAACCTAACTGGGTGAATATTCTGATAGTAAAGCTATTTCTATTATCCACTACGGTCATTACTTCAGAGACTGTCAACTAAACGAACTAAATCAATTTTTTACAATCTAAACTGCGGTAGACAATCAACCGTTAATCTGTCTTCCTTATCACCAATTTTTAGAAACATTTTATCGGTAACAAAGCTAATAAAGTTTCATTTCTCCCATTTAATATGAATTAAATCTAAACGGAGCAGTATTCCAGAAGACAAAATGTTTGCTTGCATTGTTCTAAAATACATCGTAAATTGCATTAAACGAGTAATTAATAAATACGTCTTTTACTCTCATAACTTTATTGCCATCACTAACTGAATAACTGATGTAATATTTGAGAGATTAATTCGTAACAGCAAACGAGGTGGTCACGCAATTCAGTATCAAATGGTGGAAGAAGTAGTTTATAATTGAGTTCATATAAACAGTCTGCTATTAAGCTGCTCATATAATTGGGAATATCTATCCATGACTACATCCGGAATGAATATGTCTTGCTTGATTATTTTTGTCGATGTGCAAAATATTCTGCGGCATCGTGCTGTTTCCTTAAATATACTTCGAGACGAGAGCACTGTAGACCAGACGAATTAAATTAATTACAATTCAGCAACATTCTACAGTTTATGGCGAACAAGTATGAATGAGCGGAGAAGTCAGAAGTATGTCATTTTATTTCAAGATGTTGGTTGTATTTTAATCAATGGAAAACTACAAAATTGATAAAATAAATAAATTTATTTTTTTGGCTTGTTCTTTTGAAATAAGGTTGGAGATGAGAATTATTCACAGCTGCTGAAAACATTTGTCAGAATCTGATGAGCTAAATTTTTCAGTTACAAGAATCATATAGTATAAACGCAAGCTCATTAGAGAAACAAAAAATGGGTTGAAACTGCCGAAAAAATTTATTCAGATTTAAAACTTACACACAGTATCGACATAACAGTATATCTGACAGAATAAGAGTCTTTATTTAACTCTGTTGAAATTACAGGAAAGTAACGTGTATGGAACAAATAATCGATTAGCCAACAACCAAACGACATTTGTGCGCAATGAATCGTTATAAAGTTCAATACACCTCCATTTGCAATAACAAAGTGATACTTGATGCACAGAGGTATTAAGAAATTTTGTTATCGAGCGAAAGAATATCTTTATAAAACAAAAAAAAAAAACTGTAGCATTCAATGTAAAAAAAAAAAATCATTACAGCAGAAACTGTTGTTTTGGTGATATTTTCCTGCACGTTGGTGTTTTAATTACATACTGTAGGATACTTTTTTTTAACCCTAAAACATGGATACAGATATAGATTCTAGATAATTGTTGGAAGTATCAAAAACACCAAGTTAAGAAAACTGCTTGAATTTCAAATAACCATTACTACTGTACTTTATGAATCAGGAATAAAGTGCATATTGTCCGCCGAAAGAAAGAACTTAAAGTGCTGCTATTGTTACGGCCTTTGGCGGGCATTGTCTTTTAGATTTCCAACGAAACATCCATATCCGCCAGAAAATGGGTTTGCCAAATATTATGGAAACAAACCGGCATCCCCGAAAATCGATAATGAGGGGCATCGAATACCAAAAGGATTCAAACTTTTACGTCCAACAGCAAGAAGAAATGCAGGATGACCCATAAACAATTAGAAAAATCAGATCTGTAGATGGAACGACGTTAAAAGTGTATACTGTGAAACGTATAATGATAGGGTTTGGAAAAGGTATCACTACGTACGCCTGGTCGACTGCCGATTCGATTTCGATATCGGGCAACACCATTCAGATATGTATTACAGTTTAAGTACGACAACAGGCGTATGTACCGAGGAAAGCGGCATTGAAGAGTACTGGTAGACGAATTGAGGAATAGTGCATGGAAGGGAAAAGATGATCATAACAATAAACTGGCACTCAATTTCATGCATAAGAGAGTGGGAAAAAATTCTTTATTGAGTAAGGATGTCAGGAATTGGAACAAATTACCAAGTGAATTGATGAATAATTTACCAACAATTGACCGCTGTAGGAATTTAAAATTAAAATTCGTAATCTGCAAAAGTAGATGGGGAAGGAATTTAACACTCACATTATGAAAGACTAATAAAAAATAAATATAAAAGTGTTATTGGATGATCATGGAAATTGACACAAAAAAAACTGTAGGATTAGTATTAATAATAATAATAATAATAACAAGCCTAAGCAAAAGCTAATGAAATTAGATGCCTAACACAAAACGTCTACAACAAAAAAAGCGTCTCCAAGCACACAAAACTGAGACATTACTATACAGTTATTAAACCTTAAAGTGTCTATGGATCAAAAACACTTACTTTAAAACAGGAAGAAAGATATAGAAAACACTGAGAAAAAAGAACTCAAAACTATAACGAAAATTTTGAGCCCAAACCTCATAGGAGACCAATACAGACACAAAAGTAATCAGGAAATTTTATAATATACAGATATTAACAGTGGTATTAGGAAACGAAGACTAAAATTTTACGGACATATCAAAAGAATGAACCCTAACAGACTGACAAGACAAATAGTTGATTTCTATGAAAACCGAAGTCAAGTAATATCAGAAACAATAAAATGGATTGGAGAAATCAAGAAAGACCTCAAATTAGCAGGAATTACTCCAAAATATATCGAAAACAGAGGTATATTTACAAAATTCACAAGTGGCAAGTTACCCGGGAGGAAAGACTAAAGAAAACATGATCAGATGGGAGAAAGAAAGAGCCCACAGCAAGCGTATGGAGGAAATATGGGCACAAAGGAAAGCGAACAAACGCTTCTGAGTACTTTGCGTAGGTCTGATGGTCTTATCCGCAAATAATAATAAGCTTAGGTATGGTTGTTGCGGCAAGTGAAACTGAGCGACTACTACTGCGGTACTTTCGACAAGTAGTTGAGAGGTTTTCCGAGGTAACTCGGGTCGGAGTCGACCCTGTGATGGCGGGAGACGAGAAGAGCCGCCTTATCTGGCTCGTTAAAATGTTAGCACGCCGTCACACACTATCAACGTGTGCTAGCGCCAAAGTTACGGCTACCGGACAAATTCCCGCTGTATACTACAAACCACGCGACGTCCAATAGCTACAACCTCCCGTCGGCGCACTCGCACAGAATCAGCGTAGTGGCTTCAGAGGACATATGTAATAGTGTTGCCCCACGGGCTTCATACTGTTCAACCCACAATCGACACTTTCACCTGCAACCATTACATCGTGTTTGCTCAAAATGTACTTATACAGAAAAACCTGGCTGGGATAGAGAATACTTTCCAAGCGTCAATTGGGATGTGTTAAAGCAACTTATACCAGTGAAAATAACTCGAGTAATACTGTCAATTTAAGTATGCAGCAAATAGACTGAACCAAAACAACCAAACTACCACTGCAATACAATAATCTAAAGAAACATAACTGAAAAAGGAGACAATAGTACATTGTTTACGTAAAAAAAAATTAAAAGATTTTACAGCTCATATATTAAAACAATTGAGACCTATCAAACATATTATCAAAAAGTCATTGATTTGGGAAGTTCTGCTAATATATAACGTAATTAAACACAGTGATGCCACTTCTACTGATTTATCCGTAGATCTACGGATTTTTATAAATAGTTAGGATTTTCGGATTTTGTTAAAATATCTACGGATTTTTGATAATTTTTTTATTATTTGTTGATTTCTCCCTATACTGGTGTTTTGTTAAACTTTGAGCGTATAGTGTTAATGCATTACAGAATTGTCAATAATTGTGAATCGTTTCCTTGCAGCCGCTCGTATCAATGATTGAAATAAAGCTCATGTGGCAAAGTAAATAAATAATATATGAGGCAGATAATGAAGACAGCATAACGTATCAAAAAATTTCGTGTCAAATGTTAAATTATTCACCACTAATATCACTGCACTAAAATGTTAATGGAAACATTGGAATCGATTTCTTTGGCTACAACACGGTAGATACATGTACAGCTATGTACTGGGTTCGCAATTTAAGAAACAACTTGTATCACTTCAGCCGATTCCAATCTGCGTTAAATTAAACACTACGAGAATGTTTCAGTTCCTTTAGAATACATTCAACGCAACACATCCAAACTCGTCCCGAAAACCAATCACGTTTGACACAACTTTTTTATATTAATCTGAAATGTATACTCTGAGAGATGGGAGCCATTAAAACTTTATAAACAGATTTCAAATTAACTTTCCGCTCCCTACAATAACTGTAGAAAACACATCGTTTATTTTCATTTTTCAAATATTAATCAGGAAATAGTACATGTTCAGTCTTTAGTTGTAGTATAATTGCTGCAGGAGATACAGGAATACTTTTAAACTGATATAACAAGCAATAAACTTTAAAATTCTAGTAATATCGCTTTAGAAGGAAAAGAACTAAATGATAACAGGACAAAATAGATATCATGCTCTCATAATAGCACCATATTAAAATACTGGAACCTCATGAAAGTATCAGAATTAATAGGTAGCGAAATATCACCATTTTAAAAAAATCTATGAAACACACTGTAGATCGATTTATTGAACACGGAAATCATAATTTCCAGAATATTTAGAATCTCTTATAAAAAGCGCTTTTCAGTTCCTGAAAGTTGAAATAGACCGTTTTTCGAATAAAAAAGAACCAACAGAAAAATTTGTGTGAAACTGCAGTAAAAATACATGTCAGCAAGAACATATGAGCAGCGATTGGCAAGTAGGCTAATAAAGAATAAAGTACCAATGACTTAACGAAACACTTATTTCACGATTCCTGTATTTATTTTTTTGATCAAACAGCCACGAAGGATTTCATGTACGCTTCCAACGGTAGCAACAATTTCCATTGACCGGCAGCTGGTGTAAAGTAAACCAATGTTTACTTGATTTCTCACAACAAATTTGAAAGTTTTCGATTAATTTTAATCGAAACAAAAAAAAAATTTCAGGATAATAAATTAAAATTTTACTGAAAGGAAACTGAAGAAAGTACATACAGAGCTTGCATAGCTTTTCAAGGATGTTTGTAGGTCGATGTTTTAATGTTTTCGACATTTTTCGTCCTAAGAACGGCAGACGTCACCTGACCCTCGTCACCCGACGTTACGACCCGTCAATCGTAAAGTTGTGAGAGCCAGGCGACGGGACGGGAAGGTTCGGATTTTAGCGCCGTGATTCCGGAGGACCATAAATCTGTGGGGCTGTCCCTACAGCAAGCTGCTTCGATACTCTCGAGTTCGGGGAAGAGGCATTCGGGCGGTGAGGCGTGCGGAATAGCGTCATGCAGACATAGTCGAGTGGATTTCGATCGGGGCTCGGCCATAGACCACGGACAAGTGGCGCTACCATAGATACCTTCCCTTCCAGCCGGCAGAGTGCATCTGTTACCACAACGGCCGACAACCGAAACGAGTGGAACTGTCCCACGTCAAAACAAAATCTTTAACCCCCATTTTTCGCTACTACAGAACGAACTACAGTTCTTTTAGAAGGTTAAACCAAAACTCAATTTTCCTTTAAATTTCCTTTAATGTGGTCATGTCTGAGACTCATATCTATGCAACTTACAAGTACACTGCTAGATAATCATGTCACATCAACAATAGAGCCATATCTTTCTCCAAACTGTATAAATGAAACATTCAACTAGATAAATGATCTGGATATATACTTGCGTAATTTCTGAAGCTCTATGACGATTGATTTGAGTAATATGTAATATTTCTTGAGTTTTTAGGATAAGTGAATCACGAATTAAGACAAGAAAATCAATCAAATAAAAAATTTGTGATTAAACTGCTTCAAATTAAAATTGAGGTTATTATTGCCGCAGACATCGTGCTGATACAAACGTCGGCATTGTTCTTCATTAATTTACATTAAGGAATAACATTATCTCATTCGTTTAGGCTTACAATTGACAGTTTTCAGTATGGTTGTAAAAGAAAACATCTGAATAATTTTGTAAATAAATCCGTCGAAAATAACTGGTTTGGTGATTTATTTACAAAATTATTGTTCAACAACTGCGGGAAGATGGCCTATCACCATATTAATAAAACATCTGAAGTATACGTAGAGGTAAAATTGAAATTTGACACAATATAGCTTAATAGGTGATGTCATCCGTATTTTTTATCGATACAAGAGTTATTGTGGAAAATATTCTCAGTCATATGCAAAGTAATCAAGTCCAAAAAATAATTTCTGTTTCGTTAAGGAAAATTTAACATAACAATAACCATGTCAACAAGGGTTTAAGTAACATCTTTGTATTAACATACATCATGAAACTAAAAACGAAAATTCATAGACAACAAAAAGATTTATTTCTCAGATATCATCCTACGTATGCAGTATAATTTCACAGTGAGGGCTTGTTGTGTACTAAGCGGAGAGTAAGGATTAATATGTGGAAGAGGAGAGTGGTGTGTGAACATAAATTAGCACTTCGTTTGTGGCATAAGAGACGGAATATTTTCAGTTGCATGAAAGAGAGCAAATTAAGAAATGAAGTGATGAACAATGTATCTCAGAGAGAACGAATTTATATAGTAGCGTGAAGCAAAAGAGGTTGTATATGAAAATTGTCATCAGAGGGTTAAGCTCCATTGAAATTGATAATACAGTGGTTTTTTAAATTAAATTTACGTAATCCAATTTTTGCTATGAATGTGTTTCAGATTTCGTTCTTACACCTTTCTCACTATTTCAATCAATATTTAAGATGTTTTTAAAGTCATGATGCCCGCAGCTTCAAGTTAAAAAGTAATATATCTAGCCCATTACGTATACTCTACTCTGTCTGACACTAGAAATCACAAACTGCCGTTTTTCTACAATCAGCATACAAACATTACAGAGATTTCATATTTTGTTTTTATACAAATCTACTGGGGCTAAACATTTTTCTTAATTATCGTTAGGACATTTCTTATAATTCCGGAACGTAATATTCAAATATATAATCATATAGATTAGTTTCAGTTGAGATTAACGGATTTCTAACGTTTCGATTAACATTGCATGAAACTTTTACCTGTTTGTCCCAATCGAAGAATAAATGAATATCTTGCGTATAAATGATTTACAATCTGTTTCCTTATCTGTTAAACCAAATTCAATCAGGAAACAAAACTCTCCAATCGGCCTATGATTTCAGTATCAAATATGTGCATAATCGTAATTATCAGTTAATTCAGAATTTTTCGGCCAAATGGATAATGGCAGTCAACATTGTGTAAGTACGGTGCAACGCATTGGACAATCTTTAAAAATTTCATCTCAGAGATTCAAGAGTTCTCACTTTCGGACGTTTCCGGATAGCTTTGACTAACTGTGAATTGTTCGTAGGCATGGGGTCACATTTGGTAACAAGTCACATACGATCAGTCATATTTATGAATCTATACCCTGATTACATTTTTCATTATGCTTTGAATTATAATCAATATAACTGCAATTTTTGTTGCGTTCTTTAGTGAAATATGTGTATGGATGCACGTCACATTGATGTTAACAGACATGGCGCCATTTTTCCACATAAAGTAACTTCTTTATAACATAACAGATAAGGTAGCGTACTTCACACCATAAATGCAGTATCAAACAGATAGTCTTTAAATCTCTTATTTAAACCATTTCTATTCACTATTATACCTGATTTGACTCTGAACACTATGTCACATTTGCGTAGCTCAATACTGGTATTTTTTTGTTCGTTCGCTCAATATTATGCTCATAACTGAAGCACATTATCATAATTCCACGGAAAAATCTTTCATGCGAGCCATATAACTGGTAGTCATTTTATATAGTAACAGCATATCAAACAGTTATGGACAGTGTAATAAAAATGAATACATGGACAATTATAGTCTCCTCCCTTACTCCGACGCAAAAAGAAATTAGACTTCGGGAAATCGGATGTTACAGTACTAAATGCTACATTTGTTCTAGGTCTACTCCTAGAAATAATTGAAACGAAATTCAATTAGAGAAAACTATGTCGTGCCGACGTGTTTGCTACATATATAGTGTACAATCATTGTATTAGTTATCACTACTTTTACCACCCTATACATGACTCCTTGTTACCTAGTCACTGAGTACGAATAATAGGAGATGACTTATTAAGGAATCTAAAATTTTCAGTTCTAGTGCGACTGTGCATAACACGCCGGTTTGGCTAGTTGCATACTCGGCGATTTGCAGGTATATCTACAGCGAAAGGAAATGACGATTTATGTCAACGTTGCACGTATCCAACGCAGTCAATAAAACCAAACACATCAAACGTTACTGTGTACATCAGCTATGCATGTACACATACTGAGCTGTCAGGAAACGATAGCAATAAAGAACGTACTTTTTGTTCTGGAAAAGTAGAGGATGGTCGT
The DNA here is from genome assembly GCA_031002005.1 of Vandiemenella viatica. NCBI lineage: Eukaryota > Metazoa > Arthropoda > Insecta > Orthoptera > Morabidae > Vandiemenella > Vandiemenella viatica. Next base: position 286,296,105 of record JARYHS010011408.1, on the reverse strand, counting down.
AAATTATATGTGGAAACATTCTGACTCTCCGAAAGCAGTTTCACGATTCTGAATTCGTAACCAAATCTCATTTAAAGTTCCGTGGGTGATGTTACTTGTGAGCGTCATATTCAGATGCAAGTAGGGGCGTAGCCGCGTAAGATTTATCCGCTAAGTGGGATTCACCGACTGCGTGACATCCTGGCCCGAACAGGCTTACCTGACGGGAATCTGACGGCTTTCTACAGTCCATCCACAACTTGCGCATACGAATATATAAGACGAAACATAAGAATTCCCGTGTTAATGCGTATGAGCGATTAGCGTGTACTTCTTATGTATACAGATCCCACTGCTTCGAAATTTTAACCAGTGAGATATATAAATCCTGAATAAATTCTGTGTTATTAAACTAGGCTTCTGAATAGAGATCTTGGTTTCGGTCGGCTTGAATTTCTTTGAGGGTATGTGTGAACTTAAAGACTAAAGTATACATTTATTCCCGTATTTTTTTAAAAATTCCAATTCAACTATGGCACTACGAACTGCTATCTTCAATAGCCACATTATTGCAACAATCTATATTTTAATCGAAAGTGCAAAACTACTCCCAAAGACTAGACATTACTAGAAATCTTATAATTCTTCCAGTTAAATGGCAGGGCTTAAAGTAGCCATCCCCTTACAAAGAGATATAAATGTTTTACATATTAATATATTTTTAATTTACAAATTAAGAGGTTAGGAATACGTAAAATTCAAGAAAAATTAATTACGTTTGTTTTCAATGGAGGAGGCAGATAGAGAAAAGAATAACGGAAATACTAAAAGTTTCACACAGTGCACATTTGAGGGACATTCTTGTTAACATTTGTGTTCGTAAAGAAAAATTTCCCACAGCGCAATACTCTACAGTTACGGCATATCCATCCAAATGCGACTTCCTGCTGAATTAATCTCGCTGAATGTGCACCAATACATTCATTCATTGAAGTGCAAATGTGAAAAACCTTACATAAACCGTAATGCGAAAGAGGTTTCTGTCAATAGCTTATGCGAATACAGTGATTAATGCAACTAAATCCTTATAGAAGTAAATTATTCACACAGGTTTTACTAGACTTGAAGTCTCCCTTTATGGCTTCTGCCTTTGTTTGACAAAAACAATAAAATAAATTGATTAAAAAGGTGACCAGTACTATGGAATACACGCACTACAATAAAAACTAATTATATCACAATTTTAACGTTATCATTAACGACCATCAATGCTGTATTCAAAATCTTCGGTGTGACTATTATGGGAATTTTGGACTATTGTTTCAAAAGTGTGGAAAAATAATTTCTTCGTCAGTAATAAATGTGAATCATCAGAAAACCAATTCTGTGATAAAATGGAAAATAAAGGAAAACGTTAATTTCTCGGAGGCTACCTTTAAGATTAATTAACAAGGTTACTTAACGAAAAGGAAAAAGCCATGGTATAAATCATTAATGCCACCAAATATTTCGTTTTAGTAACGTACTGTAGAGTTAGAATTGGTCCAATATCACCAGTTTACATATAACATAAAGATACGAGTTTAATTTAAGTTTGATATTAATTAGAACTGCAACTTTTATTTTATCCGATATTGAATACTGTTAACACTGCGTATATTTCATTTTAAATGTATAGCGTGCCGTTTAAGTCGACTGTTTGGGACAAGTGTTTCCGTGAGCGAGTGCGGGTTTGTCGCTGAGCAGATGCCGGCCAAAGCTCAGTCGGTTCCCGCCATGCCGATCCGCCGGGAAACGCAGTACGCGGAGCGTTCGTGATACAACCACGGATCACAAAACTTACAACAAATGCGTTTTATTGAAAAATGGAATGTAAACAATGCTTCTCAACACATCTAATCTTCATTTTTGACATCACTGCGTTCTCTTACAAGGGAATTGTGTGGATAAGTTTTTTAAAAAAATGGAAGAGGACGTTTATATTGTAGCCATGGCATTAATAATATCGTAATCAACATTGGTAGTATTAACATAGGTTCCAAAACTCTACAAAGTAACTGATCTAACGTAGCAGTTCTGGGGAATCTCAAAGAAGTTTGTGTATGCTATGTTTTCAGAAATGGACATTAATCCAACACACTAAAAGGAGTTATGAAGCGTTAGAAAGAAACACCAAAGTAATTACTAGCTAAACCGTATTCGATACTGTACTGGTAAGCCGTATTTTCATAAAGCAGAAACACACTATCGACTTATGCTGCTATTGGTGTCGATTAATTAAGCTTAAAGCGAGCGACTCATCGATAACCAACGTCTATAATGCACACAAAAATTATTGGAAAATAACGTCATGGGTTCTGGCCATTGTAACGATTGCAAGGAGCGGTAGCGAGTTGTACTGAGGGCTGTGTTATTAGGCGAGCCCTTAATGCGCGGCAATCCAAGCCCTTCGAGTGGCTGCCACAGTTTCGACGGCTTCGAGGGCCCTCGACGGTGAAGTGTTTCCTTCACTTCACTTCGCCCCAGTCAGTGTTTTCAAGGACTGCCTTGTGTACAAACAATACGTGGCCGATCATTCGCACTTATTACAGAGAAGTCCCCACAGAATCATTACTCTAACAACACAATACAATTCAAAGAGGAATAAAACATTCGTTTTTACGAAGATCGAAAAACAGAAAATGAAGGTCTGCGGCTTTAAAGGGGTCTTTTTTTTATAGCTTCCTGTAAAGAATCGATTTTTGACGCTCCAAAACAAAAAAAGGGACTGTATTAAAATAGACTGATTGTGAGACACTACAGAGAATGGTTACTCTATTACATATATCATTATACTGTCCTCCCCATCGCAATTATTACTGGAGTTGTATTAAAGAAAATTTGTCCTTCACTTTCTATTGAAATTAGAAAACTGCTGCACCCATTAAGTAATTTGGAACAAGTACTGGCGGTACATTACAATCACGGCTATGCAGAGTAGTAATATAGTTTGACAACGTAGAAAGTTGAAAGAAAAGGTAATGTATTATGGTAGATTTTGCGCATCTGGTAAATTATGAGGGTACTGAAGGCAATTCTCTTCCCTGCCGATTGGAGTATAGCATTTCTGCAAGACCAACCTAAATATGTGTAGGTATTTTTTTGGAAAAAAATGGATGGTCTCCAGAGGTTCCTTCAGACAATTTCTAACAGTTTGTAAGCATCTATCAAATTTTTCAATACTGAATATACCTCATTCTCTTTTATGTACATAATTTACAAGACAAACTCCTACACTTCCCAACAAAACAAGACCAGACCCGTTAAAAGCTTGAACAAATTTCCGCATTATAACTGACACTTTGTCTCCAAATTTTTACTCGTCAGGAACCAAAAACAAGTTTGACGATGCAGTTACGGTTTGTGACTTCAAGAAATTATTACTTGCACCACAGACGCACCTCAGAATTTACTTTAACACGTTAGGTTGGAGCAAACGAGTGAGTAAACAGCCTAATGTATTTTAAACGGTGGAAGACAGTGGCCAGGCATTGAAGCTGCAGGTAAACACACAATTTGCTCCGTAGTTATCACTAGTTCACAATGAATGGAGCACGCATTCTGAAGGCGAGGTCATCTTTTTTACGAACAAACCAGAAACTATCGTTTGAAGAACCGGTAAGACTAAAATTATGGTTTACAACTCATATAAAATCTGCCACATATGTAAAATTTCTTATTCGTCCAGGATGACATGAACATACGTAAAAGGCACTAAGATGAATAAGTTACCAATACCATAACCATACCAAAAGCAAATTTCATTTAACGATATTATATTATTTACAGATGCTGAAAGTCGCACAGCAAAAACGGAAATAGGTATGGTAGCAGCCCGGTCAAATTACATTATATTTTCACAGGGAAAGAATGAGGCAAAAATTTGGAAAAAAGGTCCAGCTTATTAGTATCTGACCCAGAAAACCCAAGTGCTTCAGTCACAGCATATACAAAAATGGAAATTCCACTGAATAAGTGTGATTATCACAGTTTTGCATCAGACCATTGCATTCCTTTGGTTTATTATCTTGCTAACGGAAAGTCTGTGCGTCAAAGATATTTGAAATCTCTGTTGATGACTAACACTGATGATTCAGTAGTATCAACAGACCCAGTGAAACTGACATGTTGAGCATGATGATCCAAACGTCTGGCACCAAAGTAAATTAAGTTTTATGTACGAGTACTTTGGAACTGTTTACCACAAACCAAGAATTTACAGACGGCAAGTCTTCTGTAATTTGTTAGTTAAATTACAGTGCAAGTGGAATGTAAGGGACTTTGATATAGCTGATTACGTTAAAGCCGATCATAGATCACAAGTTGCGTACACACTTAATGCTGCTCACTCGACCACACGGTCAAAGAACATAGGAGCAACGATACTCAATGAATGAACAGCCTTCCATAAACTTTATATTAATTTAGAAACAACTTTGTTATTAACTACTATCGCCATAATTGGACCGTGGTAGTCAACTGAGAAATTCAGTGGGAAGTGTTTCTAGGTAGCTGATAGAAGTTTCCACATACATCCAACCGGTATCACATTCGGGTTAATTCGACCAACTAGTAATCAAAGTACTAACCGAATCATTTAAAAGTGGTTACTGCTTGTTGAAAGAAGACTCTTTCTTTGGTTAGTGAAAATTCACTTAGTTATACAGGTTACTTGCTGGCGTTTATTTTATTTTCACAACCAACACATTGAACATTCCGTTAGCATACGTCCTCAAAAAAGTAGTCATGAAATGTTATGTTCGGACAACGGTGAGATCGGACCTGTCATTGTACGAAACTACTCGATTTCTGAACAGAATCACCCATCAAACTGTATGTAAGTTGAACTGGAGCTATGTTGTTCTACGCTCCCTGGAAGACTGACCTATCTTCTGGTTCTCTTGTTCCGTTATGATGACAGCACGCTCGCTAATTCATCTTCACCCGGAGAGCTACTGTGTAATGGATGCAAATTCTTTCCATTCTCCTTCGGCTTTGCATTGTGAATGAGGCTGTAAATGTCATTGGCACTACATCTATATATGCACAACTGAAGTTTAGTATCCTGTGTTCTCAGAGCGACAGGAGAGCGTTAACACCAAGGGGAATTTTGAAGATGCCAGCTTCATATCCCGACCTTGCCAATTTTCACAAAGATTTCCCTAAATCAGTCCAAGCGAATACTCGGATGGCTGCACAGAAAATCATAATGGCACCATTTCATCCGATCCTATACTGACTTTGGCCACCCTGTTACGATGAGGTCAGTATGTCTAGTTGAGAGTGTGTGTTGTGGACAAATCCACATACCCGGACTTTCAGCTGAGTAGAAAACGTCAAGGAGCATTCTGGTCATGCCTGCCTCGAATTCTGTTTTACTCAATAACTACAATGATTTCCCGCAATCACACCAAGTAAACACCCAGATCGTTCTCTAGAATACGGTGAGACCCATTTGGTCTGTTCTCGAAGATCCTATTGAGACTCAAGCTGTTGAGTTGAGATTGTGTTATGAGGTCTCACCGATGTTCCCAAGATCAAAGGTTAAGGAGAATTCTGGAAATGCTTACTTCTATTTCCGATCTATTTAATATCTACAACGATTTCTCAGAATAACCATGAATCGTCTCCGTTTGATGTTAACGATTCTTTGTAAGTCTAGCTGCAGAGATGAGATTGCTCGTACCCACACTGTCAGGTGATCTTTAAAGGTAAAGGAGAATTCTGGAAATGCCTACTTTGAATTAACATCTAATCAGTTTCTATAACGATTTCTCAACCTCACTCCGGATGTCCCATAGAATGAGGTGATGACCCATCTGGTGACCGTGTGTTGTCAACAATCCCATTGTGAGTTTAGCTGTCGATTTGTGATTATATTTTGCGATCTCACCGATGTACCCACACTGTCAGATTATTATTAACGATCAAGTGAATTTGGAAATTCCTGCTTCGAATTCCGATCTAGCCAATTTCTACAACGATTTCTCAAAATCACTCCTGATCTTCCCACAGAGTAAAATGATAAACCATATGATCTGTTGTTGTGACTCTAATTGTCGAGTTGTGATTGTGTGTTGCCGTCTCACTGGCGTACCCAAACAGTCGGGTGACCACTAAGGAAAACTCTGGCGATGCCTATTTCGCTTTTCGATGTACTAGATTTCTACAACGATTTATCAAAATCACCCCGGATCTTCCAACAGAATAAGGTGACGAACTATATGATATCCTTGTCATTCTAACAGTCGAGTTGTGATAGAGAATTGCCGTTTCACTTTCATACCGAAACTGCCAGGTGATCAACGAGAACTCTGAAATTATTTATTTCGAGTTTCTATCAAGTCAGATTTCTACAACGATTTCTCAAAATCACTCCAGATCTTCCCACAGAATAAGGTCATAAACCATATTATCTTTCACATGTTGGTAATTTTTTCGGCCCAAGTCCTTAGTTGCTATGATAACTGTTTTGTGGGTTGTTATATTATCTTTGTTTGTTGTGACTCTAGCTGTCGACCTGTAATTCTATGAGATTCTATGTTGATCCCTACACTGTCGGGTAATCGTTAAAGGTCAAGGAGAACTATAGAAATGCCTATTTCGATTTTCAATCTAGTCAATTTCTACAGCGATTTCTCAAAATCACTAATGATCTTCCTACAGAATAAGGTGATAAACCATATGATCTTTGTTTGTTGTGACTCTAGCTGTCGAGTTGTAATTCTATGTGGATACCTACACTGTAGGGTGATCGTCAAGGGTGAAGGAGAACTCTGGAGATGCCTATTTCGATTTTCGATCTAGTCAATTTCTACAGCGATTTCTCAAAATCACTAATGATCTTCCGACAGAATAAGGTGATAAACCATATGATCTTTGTTTGTTGTGACTCTAGCTGTCGATATGTAATTCTATGTGGATACCTACACTGTCGGGTGATCGTTAAAGGTCAAGGAGAACTATAGAAATGCCTATTTCGATTTTCGATTTAGTCAATTTCTACAGCGATTTCTCAAAACCACTCATGATCTTCCGACAGAATAAGGTGATAAACCATATGATCCCCGTTTGTTGTGACTCTAGCTGTCGAGTTGTAATTCTATGTGGATACCTACACTGTCGGGTGATCGTTAAAGGTCAAGGAGAACTATAGAAATGCCTATTTCGATTTTCGATTTAGTCAATTTCTGCAGCGATTTCTCAAAACCACTCATGATCTTCCGACAGAATAAGGTGATAAACCATATGATCTCCGTTTGTTGTGACTCTAGCTGTCGAGTTGTAATTCTATGTGGATACCTACACTGCAGGGTGATCGTCAAGGGTCAAGGAGAACTCTGGAGATGCCTATTTCGATTTTCGATCTAGTCAATTTCTACAGCGATTTCTCAAAATCACTCATGATCTTCCGACAGAATAAGTTGATAAACCATATGATCTCCGTTTGTTGTGACTCTAGCTGTCGAGTTGTAATTCTATGAGGATACCTACACTGTAGGGTGATCGTCAATGGTCAAGGAGAACTCGATTTTCGATCACTGCGGATCGTCGCGAGACTCACCCGTAGATGGCGTCCTTGTCCCTCTTGTGGACGTCGGGCACGGCGGCGCCCATGACGTGGTTGGCGACGGGGGCGACGTGGTTGGCGGCGGGTGGCTGGTGCGCGTGGTACTGGTGCATGGAGTGCGCCACATGCGGCGAGTGGTGCTGCGCCAGCCCCAGCTGAGCGCTGCGGTGAGGGTCTCCGTACATCGCCGCGGCCGCCGCCGCCGCCGCCGCCGACGCTCCGCCGGGCGCCTCCATGTACGGGTGGATGCCGTCATCGTACTGCACAAAAAACACACTCGCATTAGCCAACAGCACCGAAACATCGACGCGCGAGCACGAGGAAACACTGTGCCTCCTCGTAGCCAGACGCTGCAGCACAGTAGTTCCCAATTATTTTTCCCGAGCTCCTTTCGACAAAGAGCGCAACAGCTGGAAGGATAACTAAAAATTGAAACCTGTTTTTCGCGATTTATTAAATTATTCCAATAACAAACAACACAGAAAAATGACAACAAATCTTCTAGGGTTTGCAGCCGGATTTTATTATAAAGCGACAAGCTTTCGGCTACTAGCTCAGTAGCCATCTTCAGGTCGATTATGTATCGGCGAAGCTTTCGGCTACTAGCTCAGTAGCCATCTTCCGATCGATTACGTATCGGCGATCTTGCCTTGATGGATACAAGGCAAGATCGCCGATACATAATCGACCTGAACATGGCTACTGAGCTAGTAGCCGAAAGCTTGCCGCTTTATAGTAAAATCCGGCTGCAAACCCTAGATGATTTGCTGTCATTTATTCGCCGGGGAAGCCTGCATTCGCAACACTTATTTGGAAATAGTTTGCGTAATTTCTTTAACTATCTTAGTTGTAACCCTAGGCAAGAGATTATCAGGCGTACCCCCTGACGCAACCTCACGTACCACTAATTGGGAACCACTGTTCTAGCAGCACTAACATTAAGGGAGCATACAGATAGGAAATTCATAGAATCAAAGCAGTTGTCAGGTTGGAAGAGACGTGATCGGCCGATTCTTACGAAGTTTGCGAAACTGGCTGCACATCATTATACCGAACAAAATCGACAGATAGACCATTTATCTTGATTAGTATTTCAAATTAGGTAAAAAACAAATACAGAGGAAATAAAACCAGAAAAAAGCACTACACGGATCAAGAGAAGATAGGACACGACAACACACGTTCAAAATTGGGATGATGATAAAGCCATGTGTCTTTTATACTTTAATCTGGCTTGCTTACATGCAGTATTACTAATCATCTTTTCTCCAAACCAAATAAATTGAACTTAATTAGTATAGGTGTAACACAGTTTGACTAATACCGGGTATAAATTATCTTCTCAGACTTAGCAAAAAATGTTACTAATATTGGCATCTTAGCTAACTTAGTCCACAAACCGTAGGTTGATTCAAGCATCCCGAAGGCCATTAGCCATTGTGTCAGAGGTAAGACTGTCAATTCCTTTCCTCAGGTATCTTATAATACCTATACTTTTTTTCATCAACCAGCAAAATAGATCAGCAGAGAATTGTACGAAACGGCTAGCATTAATGTAAGTGATTCGGTTCGTCAATTGCATAAATAAAAACCATTCATTTTTGATGATCAGGGAGAATTACAAAGTACAACCGTTGTCTGTAATCTTTCGCTTTTCCATACTCATATATTTAGTCTGAATTCTTGATTTTCAGAGTTCTAAAGTTTTACACTTTTGTCATTCGTCGATTCCGATTTACTATCACATAACCTCGCGCTAGCACACCAAGCATCCTGCGTAGTTCTTACTGACCTGTTCATGGAATTCCATAGAGAACCCACGCAGTAACAGAAATGATACACGAGATGGATTAGGAATCATTGGAAGAGAGGAGGATGGTGACGAGAAAGCTGGGAGTGTACAAGGTGATGGGGCATGGAAGGATATTGATCGAAGAATTAGAAAAGTGCATGGAAGGGTGGAAGAGAAAAGATGACCATTACCACAAGCTGGCACTCGATTTTATGCTTAAGGCAGTGGGAAAATTTTCTTTTGTGGGTTGAATTAATTTTCCATGGGAAGTAATGAAAAATTTACCTAAAGTTCTTATGAAATTTGAAACCAAAATTCATAAATCGCTAAAGTAGACGGAAGAGGAATACTGATAATAATAAAAAATAACTAAGAAAAGTATAAATATATGAGTAGAGAAATTGCCACTAGATAATGTGTTCCACCGCAATTCAATTCAATTCGCTTTTAATATTTCTAGTTCAGAACAAGTGATGTAAGTTGCCTGTATGTGCTTACATCACGTCACTGTTACATATTTAAATTCCGTTTGAAACAATCCGTAGTTCAAACACTATGACTAAAATGATTTCAGGTTATTGAAGTTGTGAATATATTATACCGAAAAAGATTACGCATTGTTGTTCTCGAAGCGATTTGGACAATTCGTACGACATTGTGGAGACACATTAACAGTGAATAAAAAAAATCACTCATCAGCAGAAGCATTTTAAGGAAAAGAAGCTAGAACTAGTGGAAATACGCATTCATCGAAATGATTGAATCCAAATAAGCAGCATACCATCGATCACTATTGAACGTGAGGGTGTTGTTGACATTGTAGTTATCCAAGAATATCCTCTTAGGTTAAGGATCAAACAAAAACAAAACCTAGCTGCAACAAAGCTGTCGCAGTATCCACATCAATAAACAATGTTTCAGTTCACACAAACTCAACACGAATCAGCAAAAGGGACAAGTCACTAATAATCGATCATGCAGAAATGTCAACACTATTCCACACCAGCCTTCAGCAGATAAATCCAAGAAAGATGTTTCGTGAAGACAGACTGAAGGATGAAGAGTCTAGTAACCACGGGATCAGAGTTATCACCAGCATCAGCTTAACAATACTCGTGTCCCTAGATTATGGGTGTATCGTCGCTTGGCGTATATTATAGCTATTACCATTACAGAGCGATTTATCTTCCTCAAAGGCTGAAAATACCGACAGCTAAGTTTTTATCGCTACCTCCGCTGCTTATTTGCTAAAGGACTTAAATTCCAACGGAAGAGAACAATTTTCATCTAAAAAAAAAAACAAAAAAACCCAGATACATATAAATCCCTGTTATTCAATTTATAAATATATATTTTTTTAAAGTAATTTATGACAATTTGATAAAAAAAAACTGTATAGACGATTGGGAGGAAAGTAGGACTGTAGATTATGGGCCAAATCATGTGTGTTATTTGAAAAATATTACTCATTTAAACCAAAGAACCGTTTCCAGTTTCGTCGTGTATTTATTTATCATATTGCATATTATCACTTTGTAATAACTGTATTTGAATTTATTTAATTGCTGCATATTAATGTGTTAATGTATATTGGTTTTGCGATACAAATAACGAAATAGACCTACTAATAAAAAAAAATCACTTCGAAGACATTCATTAATGTTTCGGGTTGATAAAAAAAACCTTCTAATAAATACCTTATTTCTCAGAGTAACTAAAAGAAACGTTATTTGTATTAAAAAAATATTTTTAAGATTATTACGTGGTTGTGTACAGTGCTGATATATCTGTCAACGAAATTTAGTAAACTAATTTTATATGTTTTTCTCATACTTTTGGAAAGTAACCTCAATCCTTCTAACAGAAAGTGTAGGCGAGAAGATTAAACTCGTGACTACTAGAAGGATAAACTTTATCTTTCCAGAGCACAAAGATATGGCATCTGAATTAATCTTTAATCCATTTAATCTCGCTCTTTATAGACTGTTATTCTGTAATACGAGCAGTGAACAAATAGTTTTCTTGGAACCAAATACTAAACCCTCAACCGTGAGACTAACACAATTCTGGTGTGCAATAAAATAGCAATAGGTCGTTGTTTTCCAATAATAATTTTGATTTGCTCTGAATATATTTTTAAGTGATATGTATAAGACTTATATTTTAAAAAATCTATGCAAAAAGTGCTTATATGCGAACAAATTGGGTTTACGGTTACGACTCTTACCGTTTATTAGCAGTTAGTAAAAGAATACACAACATACAAAAATTAATAATTTTTAAATGAACGTCTGAAAACTATTGTAATTTGTAAAAATTGTCTGCTGTGAGACTCAAGACACTGTTAATAGTTTCAAATAGCGCATTAGAGGCTATTAAAATGTTTATAGCGCTTTTACTTGGCACTTGAAGTACAAACTCTAAGTTAGTGTAGATCATATAATATTCCATTAAGAATTTTACTTATGTATTTAAGGATTAAAATCTAACATAAGATCTACAAACGAGACAGCGAATGGTCCAAAAACTTGAGGATTTTCAACAAAAGCTAAATGTCCGCACGATTCAATCGTTAGCTAACGTCATAAACAATTCTGAGAGTAATATTTTTCCTACATGCGCATAAATATATGTATATATATATAGCCTATATTTGTGTGTGTAGCTCCCAGCTCATACATGCAAACGGCAATGTCATAAGCGCAAATGAAAATCAGGAATGTTTATTAAATAAACGAATTACAAAATAAGGAGAACAACTACAGAGGTTCAGTTATTTCTATGAATTAACAATGGCCACTAGCAAAGAGATATTTCTTTTTCAGGCAACTTGGCTCGGACAATGCATAATTTGCGTCCTGACCTAATATTTATGTCACATTTCTCAGCCAAGTATCTGATTGCAAACGCCAATGTATTATTCAAGACAATTCATTCAAAACGTACTGCGAAATTCAAATTTCTTTTTGATATTGAGATCGAAAACGGTTGACAATTCGTGATACTGGGATTTAAGCGAGAATATTCCAAGACTCACGGATAAGAATGACTAGTGGAATGTTCTAGCTTCAATGACAAATATAAATGTAGAATAGATAAGGCGCTATATTTTAATAATTAATTTAATGCCTGTTTCAATACGAGACTACTATAAAAATTAAAGGTAGCTAAGTTTTATTGAGACTCTCAAACGTAAATAAAAGTGAAGTTAGTTATTTGAAGCCGTTTACACATTATTATTATGTCTGACCGACAAAATTATTTTATCACTACTGAAACCATAGTAAAATAGAATTATTTAAGGATAACAGTTTTCTATTCTACTGTATGTCTAACAATAAAGAGCAGAGAGTCTAAGTTAAACAGCATAATTCAAACTCAATTATTTTCAAGTATTAACAGGACTAAAAGCTGTAAAGGAGCTTTCATTTGCACCTCAATCAACCACGGAACGGTTACTTTAACAGCCATGTTGAAAGTTGTTAAAAAATAATATTTTGCTTACGAGTGTGAAACTAAAAGCTAATCTCTGTTTGAGTGGACGATTAAAACTCATTATTTTAGCGCTAGGGACTGTAATACAACAAGTAAATCCCTCTGGGTGCTAAAAAAATGTTATTCGGCTGTTCGTGTAGACAAAACAACTTCGACCGCGCTATCGCCAAAAAAACACAATGAAATTGCAAGTTGTATTTATACTGCTAGCCGCTCGTCGCGCGGGACACGAGAGTTAACCATTCGTGGCAAATTACAGCGTGGGTGAGGCACGAATTCATTATGCATCCCTCCCCGGAAAACTTGGATTTCACGCCAGAGACACGCGGCTGTTTATGGCCAAGGAAAACGACGCAGCAGTCACAAATGAACACGGGTCTTCCTGACGAGGCACCTTGCAATATAGATGCGCCCTAAACGCTGTTGGATTGCCTCGATTATAGACGTAAATTATTAATCGAGACGAAGCCTGTGGGAGAGAGACGTGGTGCTCTTCCCTAGGGACGGGGGACAGACTTGGCTTCAAACGCCCCGACAAGCGAGGGTACACACAGAGAATGCCGCTCTGTGAACGATTAAACGTTGTTTTGGTGCGTTAACTCTCCCGGACAGCACAGGGAATACTTATAGACGCTAAAGTGCCTAACACCAAAAGAGCTCTGGGAAAAATTTAAAAATTCTATTAATCGTCGGTAGCAGAAATAATTAGACACTGAGGTACGAAATAATATATTTGTGTGTGTAAATGATTAGACGTTAAGAAATCTAACGAAAATCTCTTACTAAAAATAATAAATTTGGAGCACACTTCTACAATTTCAAGAGAATTCCTGGAAAAAAATTAAAAATTCTATTCATCGTTGATAACAAGAACAATTAGACACGAGCTACGAAATAATATATATATATGAGTGATTAGACGTTAAGATATCTAATGAAAGACTCTTACAAAAAAATAAAATAAATGTGGAGCACACTTCTACAAATACCAGTATTTTTCCCTAATAGAACTATCTACAGAGTATAAAAACGATTGAAAACGTGGATTCTAATGGGTATTCGGAAATGATTAAATCAGATCAAGACCTAAAGCAGTGAATTATGAATTAAATTTAAATAGTTCTGGTTTCAAAGAAATTTATTTTGATTTATTTAGTTACTTCCCATAGGAATGTCTGTATCCTGTACTTTAAGACACGTCTCGCACAGATGTTATTGTCTTCTGCATCAATTTATATACCTAACAGCGTGGAATAAGTGGAGCTTTTTTTTTGCAAAGATGTTGTTGTGTGGCTTATAAAAATTTTCGTTTAATCTAAAGCTTATTTTTGCAAAGATGTTGTTAGTGGCTTATAAAAATTTCTCCAAGTATCAAAATTTTATTTAATAGCTTGTGACTAACCAAAAATAATATTCTACGATCTAACAAATTAGATTTTTTTTTTTTAGTGATTTACCTATGTTAGGGAACAAAATCGCGGAAGTATTCGGGTGCCGTTTCTGACCTATTACGAGAAAATATTTATACAGTCAACTGAGCTTATGTTGTACTGAAGTTATTAAGAAATAAGTTGTTTCTGTGGACAGCGTATTGGAGGCGAAATTTGCAACTAGCTACTAAGATCGACTGCAGAATTACAACTCGCAAGATAATCGATTCCAGCGATAATCCTAGTGAAAATAGAAAATCGTGTTGTGGCAATAAATGAAACAGCTAATCATCTTAATCTCACATTAAAGAAAAACTGTGTTTAAATAGAGGATAGCGCAACTATTCGTCTGTATTGTGTTGCAATACTGTGCAAGGTTATAAGAAACAAAGAAGTGTACAGAGTGAATCGTTAAAATACTTGGAACTTCTGTGATATGATATCGCAAACAAAGGTCGTTGTGAAATTTTAAATTCTTCACTACACATATGACTTAACCAGAAAAATTAACGCAAATGCCTTTTCAGGACTTTCACGTTAAAGCACTTTCTTCTTTTAACGTGCCTGAAGAATAGTAAGTATTTAGTACCAATTATGTTCCTAAACTTGCACGATTTTGAGGTTGAAAATTGAATTGATACCGAGTCGATTCAATTATTATCTTCTATAAATGTTTTTCGAAGATTATCAAAATATTTACACAAAACTTATATTTCTCCAGTATGAAAAAATAAGTAAAGAACTAAATTAAAAACTTTTAATTTTACGTGGTAAGAAACTAAGTGAGCTGAATTTCTGGATTAGAGATATACTCTGTCGAAAACCCTTGACCATGTAAAACAACTTAGCAGTTAATGTATAGTTCATCGAAGAACGCATGTTTACTATAAGTTCATTAGTTTTTGCTTCATTAATTTCATGAAAAACGAGAGGATGTTTTAAAAATTTTACTTTTCTTGCTAAATCTGTCAAAAATATCTTTAAATTGATACAAAGGAAATCAGGAACTTGACACTTTACAAACAAGCAATAAAATACCCCTCGTCTAAATTTTATGACATCATTAATTCAACATCGATTTTTGGGTTATTAAAAATATTTCAATTCAGATATTCTGATTTTAATTAGAATTTTTAAGCACAGGGGAAAAATATTTTCCGAATGGTTACAAATCGGATTATTATTATTATTTTTACTTTTTTATCGCGTTGTCTTCCACTAATCTTTGTCAAACAGTTACATCAACATAATAAGTTTGAAACTATACAGAAATTTCATATTATCTTTTCCAGCGGTATGCTATATTTAACACAAGAAACGAACGAAGAAGTTTGTAATTTCTTCCTGATCAAAGAAAATTATTTAAATCCCAAACATATATTACGGTAAATTAAAATGTAGGCTTTAAATTTTGTTTTTGTGAAAAGATTCGTCAGTTATATTTGCCATGTAGAGGTTACAGAGTTAAATAAAAATTATTTTAAGACATGGAACTAAAACTCTGAGGAGATTCTCTTTTAGCCAACTGGCGTGCTGAGAATTTTTGTTACATTCAGACCGTTCACTCAATTTGCAGTCCAGCTGCGCAGAATCGATGCTGGAATTCTTGCAGGGTCCGGTTTAGTGCCCATAAATAATAAAGCACGCAGGCAGACGGGGCGGCGCCTTCCAGTCTTTATACAAAACGGGCAACTCCGTCGGCTTTGTGAGCTGTAAAAGCGAGCGTTGTGGCTGCGTAAAACCAGCGCCCCAAAGGCGATGCGCAACTGTTGCTAGCGCGTCCACATGGCGTCCAGAGACCATAGGCCCACCTACTGTAACCGCACACTTCACGCAAACCAGTTACACAATATATCTTACACTCTCTGACATCTTTTTGAATAAACTAAAGAGAACTGTGTTCAGAAAGGATAAACTAAAATTCTGTAAACAAAACATCAAGTAAGGAATTAAGCTATTCAGTATCGTATATTGCTTGATAAATGTGTTTAGATTTATTCCCTCTGTCGGAATGATGCTATTAATTGCGAAATAGTACTAAAATCGCCCGATTCAGCATAGCAGAAAGCCTATCAATTTTCTCACGATCTCAAGATTTTTTTTTTATTTTGATTTTTTTTATTAAATCTCAAAATAAATGAAAGATAATTTATAACGGAGGACGAGTTAGAATTGCTAGTATTACAAGTATTGGTAGAATGTTTTTGGAATTGCCGATGTTATAAATATTGGTAGAAATTTTTAAATATTTCACTTCTAGAACTGAGACTGCAAAAGAAATTAGGCAAACAACAATTACAAAATTTAATACTGGTAATACTAAACAAATGTCTGCGAAAGTAACAACTGCCTATAAACCTCAAGTTGATCATATCAAATGTCTAATTACTATGGAAAATAATGAACGTGACTTTGATAAGTGATACAAAACGAAAAAAAAGGTTTTATTTGACGTAACCGATGAAGTAGGAAACATTCAGAACAACGATACCCTTCATAGTGTATATCCAGTGCCTAAAAAAGCCTATCACAGAACTAGGCGCAAAATTTTGTCAGTGGAACTAAATGATATGACTTTAGAAAAGCGCCTACCGAAGTGTTAACTCCGAATAAATCCTGGAAACAGTGGTTCCGCCTCAGACTTACGCTTCCGACACTATCCAGCGGGTGACACTTTTTTTAGACCACAAACTGTGCGCACTGAGAATGGAAACTCACACGCGAGGCCGGAGGACAGCGGTCGGTGTGCACGCAACGCGTCGCCGGCCAACAACGAACGCCTATGGCGCGTCGGGAGCCCCTCGAGCGTTCGGCATGATATATTGCAGCCACCAGCCAGCCCTATCAAAGCCATCGGGGGCCCCCATCTCTTCCAACATGGCCGCTACATTCATTACCGGGGCTGATTGATGGTGACATTTGAAAAACAGTGGCGAGAGAGAGGGCGCACTTACCCGTGGCTGAGCCATGAACGCTCTCGCTGCCCCGGCGAAATCCACTTTCGCACTGTCTCAGGTCAACACGGCATCCACTACTTTCCACCCTTCGTCAGGTCGTCACTCGACAAAAACTGGCGGGAGCAGCGGTACGGCTCCGAAACGACCGGCTGCCCGAGCGATATTCACGAGGTCACCGCACACGGGAGTAAGCACATCATGACGGCCACACGCTAACACTTTTTTTGAGATCCCTCTCAGGCTGTGTCTCGATTTCCGGTTCCGGCGCCGCGGAGTGGAGCAGGTCGCGCGCCGCCGCCGTCACAGCACGCCGTTGTTGTCGTTGCGAGTGTTTTGTGGCTGTGCGTTGCCGTCCGCCGTGCCGGAACAGCGCCCCAGCACGCACACGAGGTCCTGCGCGGTCCGCAGTCTTCTGCCAACTGTCAATCACTGGCGGGCTGGCGGGGGAAGGCGGCGGGGGGCGTGGCCGGAGGAAGGTGCGCGCGCAGCCGGGCCCCGCCCCACCCCGCGCCGCGCCGACCCCCACCACCGCCGGCGCGCCGTCGGAAGGCGGGGCCGGCAGCGCGCCGAGCGGCCGTCGGCGCAACTACCGCACTCGCCCAGCCGTGTCGTATGGCTTCAGACCACGTGGCGAGCGAGCCGCCTGCAAAGTCACTTTCTCCAAATGAGCGCTGGTTGTGACTGCGGTTCACTTTTTTATTCCGCGTAATTTGTGTCGCAAGTCCAATACTGTGATAAGTGTGTGGATTAGAATAATCGAAGTGCCACATGTCATACCAGTATAGCAGACACAAGTGAGTTGTAGTTCCGTATTTCATTACATTAACTACATTTCCAATAATATTTAGTATAATCGCAAAACGTGTGCGACATATTTGGATTTGGAGGCAGTATTACCACGATTTTGAATAAAATTAAAGAAACTGTTTCATATAATTGCAGAGAAAATTTTTTGATTCCACTAAACGTTTTTAACAGGAATAACTTAACGATAGCTGTGCGTACAGGGTTTAATTTCTTATTTAGTCGTCATAAAATAAATTTTCAACCAACGCAAGCATGAAACAAAATTTTAAAAAATATTCTATAATGTGAATATTTCTTTGTTTTTTAATAAACCGAATAAAAAACACATTTTTAAAGGTTGCTGATTAGTCAAAAGAAAAGCCAGATAAAAATAAATTAGCTTTGTCTTAAAATCATAGTCATAGAACTAATTTATTCTTGCCCGATAACAAATAAAACTTTCAGTGGTGCAATTTACTTTTTGAAACATTGGACGTTAACCAGTTGTTAGCAGGTGAAAAGTTCTCTAGTAATTTACTGTTCAATAGCCGATATTTTGTAAGTGAATGGTTTGGCCGAAGGGGACGAAAAATGTCATTAATGGCAACAGAGCCTGTAGTGAAAAACTCTCAGAAAATTTAAAGATTTTTTTTTCTTTCAGTTAGTAAATCTGGCAGAAAGTGCCTGAATGGATGTAGTTTAAAAAGAAAAAATGAACGAGCTGTGAAAAGATGTTTAAATCCATTGAGGTTTCTTTCAGACAGGCGACGCTTACAACATAATTTTTTCTCTCAACACCCCCAAGTGTCGGAACAGCTTGTAAAGCAATTAATAACTCATTGCTGAACCAGGGCCAAATCTGTCTCTAAGAGCAAGACGATCTCCAGATTTCCCTTCCAGTCGCTGATTAATCTCCGGTGCTAATAACACTATTTACGGTTTGTGTATTGGTCGCTTCATCCGGTCGCGGAGCAGTAATCCCGGCAGAGTTTTATTTATATATTATTTGCGCCGAGTTTTTTTTTTTTGTTTTGCGCGCGCAGAGCCGCGTGGGTCATCGATCATATGTGCAGCTATAAAGTTTGCGGCTTGTATCGGAGGCTGGCGCAGTGACAAGTTGTCACGGGCAATCAATAGGCGGGCCGTGATGGATAGGGCAGGACTGACCTACCCCACAGCCAAAAAATATCGCCGATTTGTAGCTCGTCTCAAGGCGGGAAACCCCGTCCCACACACCGTCACTCAGCATTAACCACATCACCTCACACACAGATTTTATTGAGTAGTCGCACATTACTTTTTCCATCAAAGGTGACAGATATAACGATCAGCATAAAATTCAATTTTCAAAAAAATTATATAATTGTGGTGTACAAAAGTTAGGTCTCACTTTACGCAAAGCATTGTTACAAATTGGATTTCGTATCAAGTTTGGGATCTTTATAACCAAAAAAATAGAGAAATATGCAGGCAAATATGACCTTAAAATGGGTGAATATGACTTAAATGACAAAATATGACCAAACATTTAAATTTACTTTACATCAAAACGTGCTGAATTACACATCATTTATTTTATCTAGTAGTGTCGCTTTCACGTAGACAGCATAATTTGCTTCCGTGCACTCGCTGCAAAATTGTGAAATTGAATTTTAAATCGTTTTTTGAAGTAACTTTAATTTCAGATAATTTACAGAATATAACTCCTTCATCTGTACTAAAATACTCCTCTCTAAATTCCCTTAAGTAACTTCATACTTTCAGAAAATTTTATGTTCGGCATGGCGGTAGGTTTCTCACTGATCCAGTGACTGAGGATATTTCACTGAGATATCGATTGACGCGGATCGACACAGGCATGCTTCTGCTGCATTGTCGAGGTTAAATGGCGAGCGGAACATTACGTTTAGAGAGTGACAATAATGTATAAGTTTAATTATTAACTGGTGATTTCTGACTACAGTGAAAATAATTTTCTTCCCCACCTGTATAGCAGAAGTACAGTTCTGTGATTAATTATCTTACTTTCTTCTCATCTATACCTAGTAAATTCCCGGTACTATTAAAAAACTACCAGACTTTTTAAAAAAAAAATATGACCGTATGACCATAAATACTATGGAAATATGACCAAAACTAGGAAAGTGGTTTGAATATGCATTTATAAGCTATATAAAATACATTTAAATACAATCAGAAACGTTGAGTAGTGTTTAATTCAGCATTTAAGCTTAAAAAGAAGGTAGAAAAAAAATAGTTATACCGCATATTACAGCTCATATATTGAAATAAGTATCTTAAAGGAGAAGTTGTGGAACAGCAACAAGCAGAATCCATTATTTAATTTGTTAGCTTTTATTTCAGACTGTGCTGAATATTGCCTGCACTAACTCATTTAGTCCGTAAGGATAATTAAGGAGAAATAAACTGTACGTTTAATTCAGTCCAGCTTCTACCGAACAGTGTTAGGTGAATTCTTAAACACCACACCTGATGCGGAAGGAGGAGATATAAACACTATGCTCCCATTCTAGATAAGAAAAGTTATTTGTTATTTCGATTTTATTTTAGTTTCAAGGAAATTAACTTGCAGTTTCTGCCAAGACCTTATGAAACTTTACTGTTGTTACCAACTGAATTCGATAGTAAGAGTACCTACTGAATTAAGTTTGGAATACTTTGATAACTCAATATAATACACACTCTGCAAATGTTGGTGGATAAAATCCAAAAACTTTTATAGTTAACCAGAAATTCTGAACCCTCTCTCAACGGTGATACCTTGCTGAAAAAAAAAAAAAAAATATTCGTTAATACTCTCAAGATTAATATGTCAGTTACTAGATAGAGTGATATCTGTATCGGCTTGATTTAAGCAATGATTTACAACTTCCATTTCATCGGCCGTCACAGAAACTACCACGATTAATATCACGTATTGCGTATTGCCTACTAGCAAACTTTAGATATTAAAATTTAACAAATTTCTTTAGTGGATTGCCTAGGAAGAAAAGACGAAAGGAAAGAACTTAAAATTTTAGATATTAAAATGCATCAACTTTTCGATGCTAATAGTTATTCGTAGAAGGATACCATGAGATGCTACATAATTCAAGTCAGAAAATTACTTTCATCCAATATAGACAAAACCATCTCAATGCAACACTTTCACTAATTAATCCCAATAATTTGAACATAGTGTGTTTGATTTTATTTTGGATAATGATTTTGTTCTATCAATTTATTTTTTAGTTTTAGCTGAACTTCTTATAGATCAGCACGCTGAGCAAAGCGTTATGAGTTATGTGTTTACGAATTGTAAATGAAGAAAGTTGAGCAACAAAAACTTAAATAACTGCATAAAACGATCTAACAAGTATTCACACTATTTTCAAGCATTCGGCGTCGTTCTTACGATGTCATTACAGAGACCAGTTTTCAGGAAAAATCCTCTTTTAAGTGACATTTATCTGACGAAATTCATCTAGAGTAATTTTCTTCATCAGTTGTAATGAAATTAAAGTCATAACATTAAAAACTCTTTCTGGAATCAGTTGACTGACACCTTCAGAAAAAGTGAGATAAACTCATCGGTCCTGCGCTGTGATGAGGTGCTTGACTTTGTGACTCATATGTGCCGTCAGGTTATGCTACTCAAATACTCTACAATAACTCTTCGATAGATACCGATCACATTATTTACACAACTTGTTACTAAATATTCTGTAAATCTATCCATTACTGTTAAAACAGTTACTGAAATAGGGTTCGATGGTATAAAATCTGCTTTGCTTCAGATGAAGGAAATTGAGGAATCATAATTCGACTTGAATCTTTTTTCTATTGAGATGATAGCTACGTTCAAATGTCAATTCCACTCCACTTATAAGTTTGCACTTCGCACTTCTGAAATATTATTAAAAAAAAAATCATGATTTTTTTTATTAAATCATCGACAATCATATCAAATTAAATTTTAACAAATATGGCCAGTTCAACAAATGCATGTGTACCCAGACCATACTAAGTTTCATCATTGATGTTAGACTTCAACTGTAAAAAGAATTGGTTACTTCAGAGACGTTCCTGATTCCCCTGAGCTGTGACCTATCATCGCCGTAAAAGTAACACAACCAAAAACGGTAGTGAAGACACTTCTCCTTTCAGTTTCGCACATTGTGAGTACAAAAACAATAGGCTCCGTAAGTTTAATCTCTACTGTGTTTCAGTGATCATCAAACTTGTAAATTAAATTTAGAAAGGAAGTTTCTCACTCAAAACTAATAAAAGAAAAAGCTGTCAAATTAGTAACAATACACAAAAAATATTTATATAAAAGGCTATGTGTTGCAAAGGTCTTGATGGAACAAAATATTTGGTCCTTTAGCTGTGTCTACAGAATCGAAGCTCAAGCATTAATCGGCTTGAGCAAAAGGCAAAAAATTCTCAATAATAATATTAAAAACATAACTCTGTTATTAATCTAAAAGTCCATTAATAAGTTAAATTCATTATTTACCACTCTCACTACAATATGGAGGATAGCGTCAAGGCACAAAAGAAAATAATATACTTCATAAACTCCAAAATTGATGTTCAGTGCGATTCAAGAAAACAAACTTTATGATGAGTGAATTAAAACTCGGTTATAAAAATACTGCACATGTTATACGATTCCCTACACGTCTAGTACACATTGGAATAAAAATTTTCAGTTCCTCTTTTCAATAACGTAATGTGCTCTTCCATGATTTGATACTGATAGACTACAAATACCGGAGGCTCCGTGCTTTATGATAGCCATGCACATTTAAAGATGTCAAGAATGCGGAATCCCGACTGATAACTGAAATAAAAGACAATATTTCACCGAAAGCGTGGTCTTAAAAGAGGGAAGTTGCAACTAAGCAGCTATAACAAATTCAGTTATAAGCGTGTGGAATAAACATATCAATCCGAAGTAACGTGCCTATATTTTCAATCATTTTACGTAGACTTAATTGTATAACTTGGAATACAACTGAAGTCTTTGCTTTCTAAAATATGAAGTATTAGATACTAATACTCAGCATAAACTGCGTCCTACAGCCATTGAATTTGTCTTCAGTTTCACTTAGCCTGATAGATGGTCCGTCGCTTCTGGCCAACAAATAAACTGACCATCTTTCAGTCACTAAATTCTTAGGCCGAACCGTGAAGGAATGAGAGTCTCGCTGTGAATGTTAATACCGTTCGACCTGTATTTCGGACAGAAAACTTTGAGACAAACCAGACTTTAAGTAGTTGGGTTTGAATAAGTACGGTGTAAAATATTCCGTATAACTTTCGTCTCTTAGTTACTTTACAGGTCGGTATGAATTGCGCGTTTTTATACGAAGGAGCATTACAGTTTTTCTTCTTAGTCAAAGAGAAAGCTTATCGAAGTGATATATCAGTTACCGGCTATCAAGAAGATAAAATGCGCCATTAGTTCAGATTGTTCAACTTGTAGTTCTATTACTGAAGTCAAATTAATTGAACAGAAAAGAAAATATGAATGAATTTATAATCCATTTTGTTTTCAGTGCAATGTTAATTTTTCATTTTTTGGGGAGCAATAAGCCGGCAATTTAACTAGAGACTACAGCTTTAAAGTATCAGGTTAAAAATACAACAAACCATTTTCCACGCATTCAATAAATGATCCCTGGTTAAAAAAAAAAACAAAAAAAAAAAACAAAAACAAAAAACAAAAAACAAAACACACACACACACACAAGTACTCTCTTACAACTGCTTTTTAATTTCAACAGTCTGAAACAATACATTTGGTAAAGTTGTAAAAACTACTCAATTACTAAAGCTTCAGTTTGATAACGACTATACTGAGAAGAAGAAAAACTCATCAAAGACTTCTGCAGAAGAACATATGATTGAGATGACAGATGTGCATCTATCTCTGCAGATATATCGTAGAAGGCTGCGATTTGTTAACGTTTATTAAACCAGTACTGCACTGCAGTGTCAGGAGGCACCGCGCATTACCGCAGATGTCGCTCCATCTGTTTCACGTAAGCTGAGATTGGGAGTACATGACCACGTCAACAAGTTTCCGAGATGGTACAACTGTTTAGTATGTAGCCACGGTCTCAACGCGCCATCAAAAAACCTTTCTATTACTTCGTTGTTTTCTTCATCACTTTCTCTTTCTTCGTAGGAGTAAGCACGACTACCCTGCATTACAATTGTAGCACCTAGTTTCAACTTTCGGTTTATGCTGGGTAGTTGTATAACGACCTGGGACCTTTCATGCAGAAATAATATTTTAACATCTGCCACCATGTGGGCATGAAAGATTCTTTTATCACTGCTCTTCGTAATAATAAGCTTGCATTTTTTTCTTCGTGAAAAAAAAAAACTTTTTTGGGTTCCAAGGCATGAAGTTTTCACCAAGGTACCAATGCAAAAAAAATAACACAGTACATATCAGAAGTAATTGAAAAGTAGTATCTGTTAAGTAGCCTTTACGTAGCAAAAAAACAATGGAACAGTTGGAATGTTGCAAAAGGTACTGCATATTAGATTTTCTAGAACATATATATATATTGTTGGAAGTAATTCGGATTTTGCGTCAAAATTTTAATATTTTGGTTGAATTATGAGGTGGCATGCCTGATAGAGGTTTCTTGGTTCCTTTAAGATATCATTAGTAAAAGACACGTAACATAATTCGAATTATGGGACAAAATTATGAGGTAGCATGACTGATGGATTTTTCTTGGTTGCTTTAAGATGTCTTTAGTAAAAAAAACACACCTAATTAATAAGGAACTGTCTCCAGAAAACTTAACAACTTCTTATTCACTTTGATCTGTACCATATTCCTTATAATAAAAATATTCTTTTGTAACGCAATATGTTTCAACAATTTCGCATGCCTCCCATGCTTTATTCTCGCATATAAAGAGAACGTAGCAGTGAATAAAGTATTATATTCTCAAATTATTCAAACAGTCAGGTCCTCGAGTAATATTATCGATCACAACCAGTAACCAACATATTCATAGGGAAATGCACTAAAGAGAATTACAAGGTTTCGTTAAGGCACAAGCTTTTTCAGCTGTATGATATAAGCACATAAAAATGTTGTATTTTTCACAAACTTTAACGCAGTCTAGCATATTAATTTTTAGTGAATGGAGAACCAATACAGTATCTTTTACGTTACTCAAAGTTAGGAGAAAACATTCGATTTAATGTTATATCAAAGAAACTTCTGTCTTAAAAATATTTCAATGGTTTATGTTCCGAAACCATTTCTCCAGCACGCGAGTTTGTAGTTGACCACCATAAATCTTAAAAAATCACTCTTTCAAAAAAAAAAAAAAAAGAAATGTAATAGTAAGGAAGACGCATGATGAACCCAAAACTTAATTAAAACCGCCCATGCCCGAGACTATACTCATTTCAGCGACAGATGCTAGTATAAAGGAATCGTTGATCTTGGTTGAGTAGAAAATGGAAAGTCATTTCATTTTTTAGTCGATATCTTCGCTCATCTTCTTGTACAAGGACAACGGTGGAAAATATTTGAAAAATCTGCGATAAACCATTTAGTGATTTAAAAACCTGCAAGAATACACTTTTAGCGGAAAATGATTTTATCTAAAGTTGTGAAAAGTGATTTCTATTTTTTCTTGTAATTAAATCATTAACCTTCTAAAGATCTGTATTGCCACTCAAGATGTAGGCATACATTGCTGTTCAGCAGTTTAAGAAGTTGTATTTGTAAGGGCAGATACCACTTCTGTGCCACGGTTAAACATAGAGTACAACACTATTAGGAATAACAATGCACAGTGATTTTATTCGACAACAGAAAAAGTTACAAACCACGTATGAGGACAAAATTTAAATTACGAAGCAAAACTGTTTTGTCAAGTTCTGAAGTTTGTCACGGAGCATTTCTCTCACGCGAGGTGCAAGCTGCAATTATATTCTGCCGGTACAAAGCTAATTGCCTAGAGAATGCCTCATGCAAAACGACCAACTACGAAACTCACCGGGTCGCGTCAAGCATATCTTCATCTTCGGGCAGTTTCTTCTTTCTCTTCACCCACAAAGAAGTGAGCAAAGAGCAGACGCGACGTGCTTGGTGGCTGCTTTAATAATCTCACAACTTAGCACTGAATTTATAACAGCTTAATGGGAACAACATACAAAACACCAATTTCGATGATAAATGCTGCTTCCTGCAAAACAAAGAACGCCTTTTTTTCACTCTTTTTTCTTTATCTCTCTAGCAACAGGGACAAATGACCTGAGAAAATAAACAAGTGTACATGAGTCCCAAAACGTGTTCTCGAAGCTGATATAAATAAGAGGCATACTAATAAGTAATTAATTAGCTGTATATAGTTAACTAAGGAAAATTCTGTCGAATGAATCTGAAATCTGTTTAATTCAGACGCTAAGTAATTAATAATGAATAATACAATTGCCTACATTTCTTTCACACTGTAAAGAGCGTTTCTGTTTAGCAAGATAATGCTAATACAGCTATCAACCATCCTACGTCATTCGCGCTAATGTAGAAACGCTAAAAGAAATACGTAAATGTCAACGATATTAATTCAAGTTAAGCAACATTAAATTCTCTTCAGCAGATACACCCGTTGTCCGAATCTGAGTTGAGAGCCATAAAACTTGATCCGCTTTGAATAAAGATAATTCATTCCTGCCTGCCGTTAGCCGATTCCAATCACGAACCCTAGAAATCAGATGCGCTCTCTATACATCATCCAGCTAAGACCAGTCTGCTCAGCCGATGTTCAGCGCATCAGACATCATGCGAGACACAGCTACTTTTTCTCCGTGAACCCTAACCGCTTTTTCTTATGAAACGGTCGTTCAAAACAAACTTTCCAAATGAAGAGAACAGAAAGGTTGTGATCTATATTTGAATACAGCTTCAATTTTTTTTTCAAACTATCGAAACTGGTACAAACTATAGTAATCTGTAACCACAGACGAGACAGAATATTCTAAAACATCTTAATTTCTGATATTATATAATAGCATACAGTCTCCTTTTTTATCACACCTAACCAATTCTTGCCCTGTCCTTCAAGTTTATATCTGGACTGATGCACATTTTCCAAAATATGCAATTTCATAAACTTCTCTTTCGATGAATATACTCCTATAAGTTTAAACCAGTTTGTACGGTCTGCGCCCTTAAGGCGTCCTATGCAGTCAATGTTCCTCTTTAATAGCTTCTCAAACTTAAGCTGTAAATCATCTTGAGATTAGCTGCACAAATAAAAAGACGGTAAGTTACCTTCGTGATGGAGAAAACTAATTACTTAAATAAAAGTAAGACCCGAACCTGAAATGGAATGATCTTTTGTTTGACAAATTGAGTATACCCAACACTTCACTGGAAACTTCGAACAGTCAATGTTTAACTCTGTAATATTCATACTCAAACTTTTAACAGAAATAACAGGTAAATAATACTGTAATACTAGAAACCGGATATTCATCAGCATGCACAAAATTCGGTGATTTATGCGAGGAAATGTTCGTAATTACACAGAATTTTTATCTGCTGTAGCAATGTGACACTTTGGAATAGTTTTTAATTATCATTAATGACTACACCTTCACGGAGAGTAAACCCAATTCTAGATGATTGGATTGGTATTCGAAATCGTCAGAGCGTTACTGCTCACCCACCAAGCAAGGTACATTTTTTTTTTAATAATAATGCATGAATAAACTGGTGGTGTTCGATAGAAGCAAAGAATCACATTGAATGAATTTATTATATGTGTGTAATATAGAGAACACAAACATTTCTTTCAATACGTAAAAATACTATTTTAATCGGAAGAAAGCTAAGCTGGATAACGTATTGTTGGATCGAAATGCAATAGTGAACAATAAAAATTGTTCATAATTTCCAACATTTTTAAAACATACCTCGAGTTTTCGTTGAATTATGCCTTGCGACTGTTTAATATTACAGGGATTTTTTCGCTCGTGGAAATTAGAAACATCATCGCATACCATTAAATACTTCAATAAACCTTGGAGTTTAAGTACGCTTTGTAAAACAGTGGCACATCTTTTTAGGTATACAAATGTTCTATTCAAGATCTTAGATTCCAGAAATATCAAAGTTAACGATACAGCATATCCAGTATGAAGAATGTTGATACTATGAATACTGTACGCAGACGGAATAAAAGGAGATGAAACATTAAGAGATAGTGTGCTGTTTCACTTGTAAACCTAGCTAAGAACCTACCGACAATAGATTAGATACAAAGTTAAGCAATAACATGTAATAGAAAGCGTAGTGCATACTAATGTCTGACGCGGTTTCTTCAACGTACAGATGATAGTTAATATCTTCAAAGGGGAACTGTTATACTCATTTACTACTCGTTTTCACCGCAACATTCTTTCAACCAACATAGAAAATTGTAGTGAAACTATTATATCCTAATAAGAATATAAGATTTTTAGTATTAGAAATACATAATTTTTAAGAAGATGTCACCTATTATTATTTTTATTAGTCTGATTTAAATTTATTACGACGATAAAATATTTTATCAATGCTACCTGAGAATGAATTTCACATTTTATGAAAAATTGCTAATTTACAAATCAATGGAAGTGCTATGGTTCAGCTAAACTATTACGGTTCTAATCTCACATGGAGAGAGAGAGAGAGAGAAAAAGCTCATACATAGTTGTAAAAAAAATATCGTTATACATACTTTAACATAATCTGGTGATTCATTAATTTTTAGCTTTCGCACCGGAATAAATGCTATGCACCATCTTTTACTTTGTCTTATTTATTATAATCGACAGCAAAAATAATTAATCAGACCAAAAATTATGCAACTTCAAGCATAATTGAAAGAAGCTGCAATGTAAAAGCAAAACATGGCTGTAAACTTTACTGATGAGTTTTAGTATTAAAGTTTTATGCCGAATCTGAAACGACTTTCATGGTTATAGCTAATGTTCGCTGTCGCATTTGAGGATAATGATTACTTTTTGCTGCCTCCTGTCTGATTTAATGCATCATTCAACCTTCTTGTCCTGTACTAAACTCTTGATTTCCTCGTAACATTCAAGTGTGGTTAGAAAAGTTCCCGTCCTGAGTCACAGGTGCGATGACGTCAGAACTCCACGAAAACTGAAAATGTTTACTCAAATTTTGTATCAACACACTATAAAACAAATATCGTTGCTTTATCGCATTCTGTGTTTATCATTTTAAGCTAGAAGTGTACAAATGATTTTCAGACCAATATGGTAGTAAGTTCTTAATTATTTGATCCAATACTCTAATCTTGCTAGACTGTTCATTGCTTTCGCTGTAAGATCTGCCAAAAAATTTATCAATATTCTATGTCTCATAAGACAAATTCATTTTACGAAGATATGGCTCTGCAGTTTATGATTCGTAGTACAAAAAAAAAAAAAAAAAAAAAAAAAAAAAAAAATAAAATAAAAAAAATCGCCTTGTAGATTTTTAGAGATCAGAGATCATTTCAGGAAAAACTCTTTATACAAATCTTTCTTTATCTCTTGAATCCGGCTATAGTTGATTTATCCCCAAAAATATTTGAATATCGTTTTTGTTTGTCTGATGTCATCCATGCGATTGATTCCGTTTTTTTATGTTATGATATATTTCCTTATTAATTCTTAACTTCCATTGTACTGTATGTTTCAATGGAACCAAAAATTTTCCTTGTAATTCTCCTATCCCATATTTCAAGCTTATCCAGTTTATAATTTAATACCAGGCATTCACTTGCATAGAGACATTCCGGTTTCACAACTGTATTATAGTGTCTTTTTTTAAGGCATTAATATCAGGCACTTCCTGTTGTAAAAATTCTTTTATTATTATTATTATTATTGGAGAATTCTCCAAATAAATGGAAGACGGTAAGCAAATGACCCAAACAAGTTTCCTTCGAGTTCTTCTTATTGTTCCAATAGGCTTTCATTCTTTCCGAGAAAGCTTGTTTGCGTTCTTCCGATCACTTTGGTCTGTATTGTTTTTGTTTCGGTTGTTCAGTTGTATCTTCCTATTTGTCTTCTTTGTATCTGAAGGTGTCTCTTTCTAAGATGTCTGTTGCCCCTATGTTTGCACTTTTAAAATCCTTCCCAATTTCATTCAGCGAAGGTGTTGGATTTTTAAGTGAAGTTACATAATCTATTATCCTTTTTGTCAATCGATTTTATGGTAACCTCTTAAGGTGACCAAAGAATTTTATTCGCCTTTTCTTGATGTCAATTTCAATGTTTGAAAACTTTTCTGTTGTTTTGATTGATTGTAGTCTGTAACCATCTTTAGTGAGTCTTGCTACTAGAATTTTTCTAATGATTTTTCTCTCCACTTTTTTTATATCTTTAAGGTCATGTTTTGTGTTAAGTGTTAACGTTTCACTTGCATAGAGGACTGTTGGTTTTATGACTGTGTTGTAGTGCCGAATTTTGGTCTGTCTTGACATGGATTTTTTGTTGTAGAGATTATGAACTAAACCTAAAGGTGTTTCAATTTTTGGAGGCGATTTTGCTGCGAGATTTTCTCAAGGCCTGTCGGTTCGATGAATTCTCCGAGGTATTTATTATTATTATTATCAGATTGCCTTCGGTCTCTGTGTGCATGGTGCCAGCTGCATTTTATACTGAATTAAGTGTTATAATAAGCTACTACCATATAATGGTGGGACACAATGGTGAGGACAATTAAAGACGAACACAACACAAACATCCCTTGCCCAAGCCTGGGCTTAAACCGGCGGTCCTTACAATGCGAGGCCACGTTTTACCCCTTACACTACCATGCCTGGCTGAAAGGAAAATTAGAAACGAATTAGATGAAAGATAGCAAGTGTTTGCAGGATTTCGACTGCCTAGGTCCGATACTTCACACAGTGTTGAGTGAATGTCGTGCGAGGCGTCCTCTGGCTGACCCGCGCCACCTCCTCCGAGGGCTACGCCGTCCTAATACCAATCACCGGTGACAGCCAGGTGGTGAGCCGGCGGGCGCGCGGTCAACCTGTCAATTTCTATTTTTTTCCTCTCTCTCCGACGCCGTCGAAGGCGTGGCAGACGAAACAGATGACGGCAGGGAAAAAGGAAGAGCGGTTGTCGGGCGATACAGTGGTGAGATAAAGTGTGTTTAGGCGAGGTACGCGCCAGTGGCAGGATCGAGCGCCTAGGCGCCGCGTCCGAAACGGCGTCGCGCCGCGAACCAGTGGGTACGCAAAGTGGTTACTGTTCTCCTGCTCGGCGGACCTCACACGGCTGAAACTTTCAGATGAGGTGAGCCTGAACACCGTATCACACCAGCCTTCACGGTTCAAACACAACGTAATGTGCGTCAGAGCTACGTCAGATAAAGCGTCAATGTGGTAGATAAGTTAGGAATTTTCACCTTAAGACGTAAGTGGTCCGGTAGTGTTATTTGCAGCATAGCGTGAAAACAAGCCCATTATCAAGTGTATAAGAACCTTCATGTTTGACATTTGAGAAAATACTTAAGGTCGGAATTATCTAATCCTATTATACTACACTTCACTCCATAACAGGTATTAAGTTCACAGCATTCACGGATAACACTTGTAAATTAATATCCATCTTTATCTGTAGAGTTTCCGGTATTTGGTTTGCTCTGGGTTTGCTTTGGGTGGTAATACTCACCTCCGATCCCAATGAAGCAATTTCTTACCCCCGTATTATAAATGCTGCATACTTATTTCTGTAAAATCAAATAATTAGTATCTCTTTACCTTAATCAAATTAAACTAGGAAGTTAATGAGCTCATTTTTTAAACACAGCATATAAAATAACCAACAGACATTTTATTTATTTCGTTTTAAGAACAGGGCACCAGAAAAAAATTATTTCCCTCAGATTTGTTTCTATTCCGTTGTTTCACAAACAGAAAAACTCTCTTTCTGATCGTTCCACGACTGATAAAGTTTATTCAACACCAACACCATTATGTTTCAACGTTCTTTTTATTCTTCCACGCTTTTTATCCCAACTAACATTCTCTTTCAGTATTCATCAAATACATTAACAGTACATATATCGGTATACTGCCATCTATTCTTGCCGGACTCCTTCTTGGCATCCAACGGTCAAAGATTCTCTTTCATCACACTACTCCATGCGCTCGCATACTAAATATTGTCTCTTCTCTTACGAAAGAAAATAAATTAAACCACAACCACCTTGAACAACAAACTTCTTACCTTCCTATATGTATTTACAGAAACAATAAAACTGAAATAAAAAATGGAAGGGAATATGTTTCCCTACACACTTGTATTTACCTGGACATTAGGTTTGCCGAAATATGTTACTGCAACTTTATTGGGTTTTTATCTGCGGATGTTCTGCTTGCTTTCGTGATGGCTGCTACAGAACAGATATATTCACAATTTTAACGTCTAACATAATACTCCTGTTTTTTTTTTTTTTTTTTTTTTTTTTTTGAGAAAGTGAGACAAAATATTCTTAAATATTGAAGAGACATGAAAAATTTCATTACCCTCCAGTTTATGAAATTGCCTGTGAATTAAATGTATGCAATTTTTTATTATCCGATTGTTATGAATTATAATACTTAACCATATCATTGTAATATGATGTATCTGTAGCAGAATGATCAGGGAATAAGATGAATGATACAGTGTTGTCAGAAGTAATTTATAACGTTTCAAACGTAACAAAGGTGTAGAAAGTAACCAAATGAAACGATTCACTGTATTAGCTAGCCGAAGCGCAAAAAATAAACAAGAAACCCTCGAAATTTTGGCTTTCTATATTTACGTCTAATTTCTCCCAGTTCACAGTATTTCCCCAACAGAAAATATCGCAGCCCAAATAAGCGTATTCCACTTCGACGTGTGTTTATCTGGAGAAACTTGTTCTGTTGTTGGGAGACTGTATTCTTGTTGCTCACAATTCGTCCACCCCTACTGGCATAAGGCTCCGCTGCACACACGATGGGAACATTCCTTCCTAACAACAGTATATTTGGTATTCAAATCAGCTGATTATTGCCGTTCTGTAGTCTTACCGTTTTTGTTGGCTGTCGATAACGTCTGGGTCCCATCATACCTACCCAGCGACGCTTCTGATTCCTTAAGCCAGCCGGAAGATTATTGCAAATCAAATGTTCTTGGTTCATGTCCAGAGCATTCAATCTTACATTATTCCCTCGCAATTGTTGCAAGCATATCACATTCACGTGCTTGTGGATTGTGAGAAGATTTCTTCGACATCTTTGCAGACTTATAAGTAAGATCATGCCTTTCTTCTTTTACAGCGAAACATCATTAATATATTCGATTTTTACAAATAATTTTAAATGTTCTTCTAAGCTGAAGGTGAAGATATGTCGTCAAGCTCGAACATCAGAAAAAAAGAAATATTTAACTGTTTTCTAGTCCAAAATAGCCAGTAAAATACAGCGGTTGATAGATTAAAATCTAAACTGAACTAATACCAATTAAACGTTTTCTATTCTGAAATAACTTGGAACAATCACATTTCAAATAATATCGAGAATGTAATTCGTCGAAATGTAAACTGAAATAAAAATTCATCTAATTTTTGTTTTGACGTAGTTCAGAATAAATCGTTAAAAGCAACAGGATTTTCAAGTCACAGTTTATCGTCATTACTTGCTACATCAAAGTGATTGAAAGCAGAAAAATAAATTTACCGTTGATTGTAGGTAACTCTTCATAATGTTGATGTTTATGAACTTGTTAAACCTTATTTTTACTGTACCGTGATGAACGTTTGGATGCATCCTATTTCCCTGATATGGGGAACTGGCAAGTTCTGAAGACAGACAAGGAGTGAAAGGTGCTACGCTTTTTTTGTTAAGCTGGTGGATTTCAACCACCAATCCTTAGACAGTATGCCAATATAAAGTTATATGTTATATTACAACACGTTTTAATAGAATGTTATTAAAATAAGAGCAGATTTCAGTATCGGCAAATACGTCATCGTCTATTGTAGACAAATTAAAAAAGGGAAGTAAAAATAGTTTTAATTTTATTTAACTTGCTTCAAAACCAATGGATTCCATGTCTCAGTTCCGTGGTTTGGATTCCTGATTAAACTGCAGGTCTAAATATAAATAAGGTGGAGTGAAAGACAAATCTTACTTTCTCTCTTTCAGTATACTCCGGTGCTGGTGCACTTCATTTGCTTGCCGTTGCATCTAAAACAATTGTAATATGCCAAGAGTGAGATAAAAACATTTCATCGTTGCATCAGAATATTTTGAGCGATTGTTGACACGGTCATCAATGTGTTTTTTACTAACACTATTCGAAACCTGCGCAAATTTCTGTACTATATATAGGTCACAGTTGTGGACCAAAGTGAAAGTTTAAAGTGTCATTTCATGATATAATACACGTTTTCATTATACTGTAGAAGGGAAAAAGTAAACAATATTTAGATTTTGAATTTTCAATGAGTGTTTACGTTTTTAGTTTTTCCTCAATGAAACCTGTGTGCCTATTATAGATTTTTATTTACACTATAACTGCAGTATGAACAGTGAAAACTATTGGTACCTGATCCATATCGTATTTTACCTGTGCTATTTTCGAGTTATTTACAACCTAAATAAATTGGTGGCTGTGGTAGTATATTATAGTTCAAACTGAAATTATAGGGTACGGTGTTAGTAAATAAGTATGAGCTGAAAGGAAACCATCGAACTGCAAAGTAGTCTCAAGTGAACTGTTGTATCAAAGTCATAAAGCTTTTATACGAGCTGTAACAGTCAGTTACTATATCCGTATCTCTTCTTTGTAGTTTTATAAATTCTAGATTATTATCT
This sequence comes from Vandiemenella viatica, assembly GCA_031002005.1. Lineage (NCBI taxonomy): Eukaryota > Metazoa > Arthropoda > Insecta > Orthoptera > Morabidae > Vandiemenella > Vandiemenella viatica. Next base: position 286,261,159 of record JARYHS010011408.1, on the reverse strand, counting down.
TTTAGCGTCAAACCCAGCATTAAAAGTATATTATACCCCCATTACACGTACACTAGGGGCACTGTCTAAAAGCATTCCTACTAAGCGTCTTGTAGTATTCGCCTTCCCTAGTAAATGTTTGTAAGTTGACAACATTTAATACTTTTTTATACATAATTATCACGTATTTAACAGAAATCACTATTTTAAGTGCTGGGATTGCTACACAATTCTCAAATAGAGTTGCCTTTGCCCTATACACTAATCTACATTTACACTAACATTATAAATGCTGAAGTAACTCTTTCTCTCTGTCTATTTGTTTTAACGGCTAAACCGAACTTCATCAAATTTGACAAGGAAATACTATGTATCACTAGAAAGGTCACAGGACACTTTCTCGGGATAAGTAAGATATTTTGTCATGAATTTTTTAAAACTAAAACGATGACAGACAACGGGTAGAATGTGTGAGTCTCTGTAATTTTGTATCGTTCATTCAGGCTTTTTTTCTCTCGCAGTCAAATTGTGTATGATCTGGTCATGTACTGACACAACTTACTACAGATTATAGATGTGAAATTGCGCTATACCAGACTATTATCTTGTGTTTATATGTATTTAGCTCACCGGTTTCCAACCCCGAAATATTATATACATTAGCGAAGGTCAGCAAAACCAAAAAAAGTTGAGTTCAAAACAGTAGTGACATGAAATGTCCTCGAAAAGTAACATAATTTTAAACCACGAACAAAAAAATGTGCCAGAGAAACTATAGCAGGTAGTCTTCGACAATTAACCCTCCCGCAATAGTTTGTTAATATTTTTAAACATGTTGCAAATTGGTTCTGTTCATGAGACAGGTTGAATGGTAGTATAGTTTGGTGATGGCTTCCCCGAGATGATATCCGATTCCGTGCTTTCCGGAATATCTTTTACGTAACTTACATCTTTCTTTGCCCAATTATAGCAATAAATTCTACGCCCACGCCTACTTAATCACGAGTAATAGCTAGTTTACAGTAAAGCTCGTTTTACTGTAAGGCGTTGCTGACGAATGTCATTAAATGGGTTTTAACGCTAATGGAGCAAAGTTAGTGTAATAAAGTGTGCAACGTTTATTTTTAAGAAACGGAAACCACCAGTTTATACCACATTGAGTATTGTTGAAATGAACTTTAATTAATACTGTGAATATCAGTGGTGTGTAAGCGGCTAATACTCGAGCCTGGCTTTCAGTAGGGCGAGTGTTCGTGGATTAGATTTCCTGATTTTGATTTCATAAGCATCCCTAAATCACTACAGGCGAAGATAGTGGCGATTCCTTTAAATTGCAGTGGCAAAATTCCTTCCAGCTCCTTTCTCCCTCTAGCTCGACAAGCTACAAAGTCTTCACGAACCGTAGTTATTTTGTATCTCGACTTAATAGTCAAATTAGAAACCCATAGTGTAATCACTCTTTATAAAAAAAATCTAGTATAGATCTGGTGCAACATATACTCTGGGACAACGAGTGTGGAACAATGGGTGCTGCAAAATCTGGTACTACTGAGAAGATTTCTTTGGAGTTTTCACCGTTTTAAAGCTTAGAATAACGCCGGTACATTAAGTGAAATTCTGAACGTATGGTGACAAATATCAAAGATGGCACGACTACATGTGGCACTCCGCAATAAACACACAACTAGAATGTCTCCGACCGTAGCCTTTAGTGAAAGCAATGAAATCAGTTTAAAACAATAATTTTGCACACTAAACAATACTTAAAATATCTTTTTGTTCATTTAATTCGGGATATTCAGTTTTTAAGTGCCACAGATGGCCGTAATAAATGCGAGAAACTAATAACGGAAAAACAACAGAGATTCTCTTTGATCACAAGCTCTGCCAGCACAATTACAATGTCTCTTGCTATCGTTTTTGGCGTTCTGTTCACAATAAAATGGCGCCGAAGTTTGTAAATCCATGAAACAAATAGAAATTAAAGATTTTTTTTTCATATCTCGCTTAGTTCTGAATACTTGGTATACAGTTCTAAATACCTGATATTCAACATTACAGGTACCGAATATATTTTAATTTTGTGCTCCAGTGTCAGCTGAAATAACATAAAAATAAAATTATTAGCACCCAGGGGCAGACGAGTCAGCATAAAGAGACACATCAATGCTTGATACTGTGAAAACTCGAGCTAAATCGATTCATAAGTTTTCAGGTAATGCTAGATTATTCCTAAGTTAAATGTGTCGTAATATCTCAAGACATACGTTAAATTTTAACTTCGACCCCAAGCTTTCAAATTCTGAAAATCCATTCAAAATTTTGTTTGCGCGAAGCTGGAATAAACAGACACATTCCTGATACATTTTCATGTATTTGGTATGTATTATACGGTCAATATTCCGATTTTTGAGCAGCAACATTAGGACATGTAATTGATTTGAAATATAACCTGGACTAAAACGAAAACTGACATTCGATCGCAAAGTATATAAACCACTCCATTCTTAGAACTGTGCTCCTAAGTCACCGTTTAGTTTAGTACCGGAAATCAATGATGCTTGGTACGCATGAATCATTTCGGACGAATAAAAATAGTGTACGGGTAAATCAACTTCAACCCACTCCTTTCTTGGTAGACTGCAGTTGAATCTAGGTTTGCTTTAATTCCGGAATTGTATTTAAGTTGGTACACGTTTCCAATTGCGTGAGTAAAAATGGTGTATGTGTGAATTAACGCCAACTAGACCTGGTCACGCAGGGAACTCTGCTAGTATGGGAATGAACCAACTGACAGTAGCCGACTTTTAATTTCGGGAAACTTTCAAAAGCAGGAAATCTTGCCGATAGCGAAGTTAAACGTAATGTGTTTGATGCAAGACTGGAAGTGCAGACTTGCTAGCGAGTACGGTTGGCGTACTAGCACTATAATTCAGCGTGGAAGCGAATAAACTTTGATTCCGGAGCTGCCAGTTTGTGTAACCTGCGCGCACTCGTTACAAGCGACGTTTGTCACGTAACTTCCCGAAACAGTGCCGGGACAAGGCGCAGGCCGCTCCATATGCATGAAGAGCGGTGACATGTGTTTCTCCCCGGGACCGCTATTTCCGTCGAACGTAATCCCCGCGGCCGGGATTTCTGAACTCGTGATTAGGGGAGAGCGGGCGCGCGGTTTCTATTCCTGGGCCTTCCGCCTATCCGCCCGCGCAGGGAGATTTACACAGGGCGGAGCGGCCCGCCCGCCGATGGAACGCTCTGTCCGCTCGCGCGGGCCGGACGGCGAAACAATGCCCGCAACAATGCCACCGGCCACCGGCGGGCGGCAAAAACTCCAGCCCGCACTCGGATCGGGTTTAATCGTCAGGAAAATGGGATTAACGCCAAGGTGCATACGACACAAGGCTGAAACAAAGTACACAAAAGAAAAACTGTTTTCTTTATCCGCACCTGAGGCCGCACCAAGAGACACTTGATCAATTTTTCCTATTCCTTTTATTTGTGGCTAGGAGGAAAAAAGAATTTAAGATGTAATATATGGAGCAGTTTAGAATGCTTCAGTCGAAAAGGATGTTACTACACTGTTCACAGTTTCATGTCTCGACGTTTCTGAATAATTTTATTTGATTTAAAAACCAAGTTTAAACAGAGATAACGTTTCATAATTTTTAGTTTTAAGAATCTTTGCGTTCAAAAGGAAGCATAAATGATTGCGCTTTGATAGAAACGTTTTGACATGAATTACGGGATAAAGGAAATGTGCTATGTCTGCGCTTTGGGCCGGACAGTCCCGCTTTCAGGTTGTATGTGCTGTTTTCGCAAACAAAACGACAATTTAATATACCAGTCTATTATAAAACTGACGATGCGGTTTTTATTCCGCGCGGCGGTCGGGTCAACACATGGACCATTGCTGATCACGCAATGGTTTATTACCAACAGCCAAGATATGGAAATGTTCGACGAGTTTTCGTTTATTTCCAATTACGTTACAGATCCAAAAAATCTGTAACTAGCTGGAACGCTGAGAATGTTGTTGCTGAAGGCCACTGGGTGGAATTATTTCAACACTTCCGTGCTAACTGTACGAAATTTCGTAAACTCTTGAGTAAGTTATGTGTCTACCTGTAAATAACGCACCTGTCGAAAGAGTTTTTTCTCTGATAAATAAGTTAATAAATACAGTTAAGTGTCGCAGCATTGAAAGCCATTTTGACTACCTAGACCATATATGGGCAACCCCCGGCCCCCGGGCCGGATCCGGCCCTCCACCAACTTCAGTCCGGCCCGCGAGAGATTCAGAAATTTCAAATAACGCTTCAAACTCAAGTCTCCCATTAATTTTCATTTGATTTTTCTATCTGTTTTTGTTCATTTGCTTTTTGCATGTCTGATTATCTTATTGTAATTCTAGTAAATAAAAAATGTGTGAATTTTTATCGCCTTTTTATTCACTATTATCTACTTCTTTCTTACCCACGGCCCGCGACCTGATTAAGTCCAGAAATTACGCACTCAGCTAAGCAAAGGTTGCCCATACCTGACCTAGACTAACAACAACAAATGAGCGCCATTCCTACTTGAAAACTAGACCTGATATTTTGAAACTGATTTGTTCCGCGGATAAATACAAAATAACTGGCTCGTTACACGTTAGATGTCTGACACTAAGGCTAAGTAACTCAGCTAACATGTAACTACTACTTATTATGGGTGTTCTTCGTTTTTTAATAAAAACTAGTAAAATATGATTTATTATGGGTATGTCGTAAATGATTATGAAACGAGTCCCCTAGCACATACTAAAGAATAGTTTAACACTGATTTTAAAATGTTTTATGTTTATTTCGTTTTACGTGATAACATTAAGAAGTGTTGACACCAAATATACACGTCACTAAGATTCTAGATTCTAAAACACGTGGCTATTTATCTCCGTGCAGAATGAAATAGAGAAGGGAAACTATTTTAGTCAGAGTAATACTAGACCTGAAAAGTCAGACATCTAAGCAGTAGCCTTTCTTCTCTAATTTGGAATTTTCCAGCCACTGGTCGTATCTGCTTGAAACACATTTACCTCCAACGTTTAATATACCTCTTTCCTTTGTTTTCCCGTTTAATTCGTTTTCTCTCGACACTATTATCAACTTCTTTCATACTTATTTCTCTTGATCTACCTCTGGGATTTGTTTTTCACTTTATGTCCATGTCCAACATCTCTCCTTTCCTCTTCTGTTCTTTTCTTTTGTCCATTGCCTTGCTTTGCCTTTCTTATTCTGCAACAGTTCCTCATTTATCACTTTGCCGATTCATTTTATATATATTTTAGTCATACTCTACTCCTCAGAATCTTCGTTTCCTTTGATCCTACTATATTTCTGTTTCTATCCTTTATCAACCATATTCCTAATCCATAAACATAATGATTTTCGGCATATGATTCTAAATTAAAATGCACTTCACAAGATGTATGTTTAAACTTTAACCATCACTATGAAGTTATTTAATGTATCACCGCGTAATTTTAAACGTATCAGCTGTGGTCAGGATATTACCAATTGCAATAATTTGTTTCGTTTCAAGATTGGATAGATGTCAGAAAACTAGAACTGAAATTATGTTTGCCAAACAGTTTACCGACATCTATAAGCCCCAGAAACATGACATTTTGACTTACGTAGTTTTAATTTGCAGCATCATGGGTGTGTGGGCAGATAGTTATATGTATCAAATTGAATACGTATAGCTTAATAAATCCTTGATGATACTTAAAACTTTATGATAGGTTCATAAACTATATGCTACACAGTGTCGTCAATACTGATACCACGAATTTCCGGAGTTGGCGCTTTTCAACAACAGCTCGCCGTTACTCCGAGACGCAAATACTTACGATACCAAATTGCGAAAATTTTGGTGCTCTTCCTGATTCCAACTGCTTTTTGCTGAAAACTTGAATCAAGCAACACACATGTGCCAATTCCGTTGTTAATGCAAACTGTTTCAAAATAAATACCTTCAATATCATCTAGTGAGAGCAAGAAATTACAGTAAGACTTAGTCAGTTTTTGAGGTAAACAAATGTACTTATCGATGTGGAATTATTAAGTTGATCAGCAATTTATTCAAAATTGATACAGATATTTTAGGCAAGACTGAATTTTTGTACCATAGTACGTAGTTTCCTCTAAAAGAGGCAAAATATGATAAATAAAAATACGCTGTTACAAAACAGTTTGAACTATAACAACGGATGCTAAAGAATTTATCATATAAAGTAGTGATAAAAGGTGGAACGCTGTCAGATTTTTTCGAAGGTCAGAGTAAGAAAGGAAGAATTTGTCTATGTAAGTTTCTAGGAAGGACATATCGCAACATTCACTCAGAGGAAAAAAAAAAAAAGTTGCACGTGAGCTTGTCAGAGCACAAGATAATGCAAAGTGAGTGAATGCATTAGCCCTGAGACTTGACTACAACGTGTAAGGCAAACAATAAAAGCATTCCTAAGCGCTGTAACATTCTAACGTGGCAATGTTCCTTTCCTCGAAACGATATTTTTTTCTGTCCATGTTTTTGCCACAGTGCTAGTACCATCAAATATTATATAACCACAGACTCACTTCTTTAAACTACGGTGGAGGAAAGCTTCCAGGAATTCAGCCAAGGAACACGAACTTTACGGATGTAAATTTTGAGATCTTCCTTGACGCAACTACTTTTTCTACACCGTTCACGAGTATAAAAGCACTGGCAGGTGCACAAAAACTTGCAGAGAAGCGTACGATAAAACAAAAACTTTAAAAATCAGTTATTTCTATATATCATGGTGATTCTTATAAATTTCTACTTCAGAATTTTTCACCGATCTCCACATTGTGCAGTTTGCTGAAGCCCTTTCAAGAAATCGGTATGTCTAGAATCTGTTTAGCAACAGTGAAACAAATTCTGTTGTATTTGACCCGTGTGTAAATGAAATGGTCATTGCTTCTCAATCTGATTGTAGATGATTTTCTGTATCAACGTTTTAAGACTTCACCACCTCATCCCTGTTATTATGTTGGAAAACATTTTCGAAAATTTGCAGCTGTGTATGTCTAATACACATTTACAAAAATTTGAACGTTATAAATAATGTTTTATATATACATATATATCTTTACTTAGCAGGTAATGTTAAGCTATCGTGAAAATTGATGATCAAGAAAAATTATAAATAACGATCCAACTAACATGAAGTATTACTTTCTTAAGTGATAATAATTTTTGACACTTAAAGGGATATTTGATTTTCGTGTTAGTTTGTTACAGTTAATCAGTATCTGCTCAGAAAAATACAAACTGTTTTAATTTTGCAAGATGTGTCTAGCAGATTTTATCTTTCCGAATGCAGAAAATGCGAATTAATATGATGATACTAAATCAGTTTTCTGATTATTAAATTTCACATCGATGAAAAAAGTTATTAGATGGAATTCAAACTTCGTTTCGTAAGCTCACTTAAGCATAAACTTAAATATACTTAATTTCTATGGTTAGAATATAGTTACATGAAGCCATTTACAAGCATAATTAACGCAAGAATAGTAAGCGTATCTGTCTCCTGATGTTAGTCGTAGCCTCTCACCAGTATGTAAAAGCACACGAAGCAACAAATCAATATAAATTCCACTGAATAAACTTTCTTGGAAAATTTAAGCCATTCATACATTAAAGGTGATCAAAATGTTTATCAAACAAGTTATTTATTATTATTTACGATACGCACATCAAACAAGTAATTTAATTCAAAAATAAATCGATCAAATTGTCATTGATTTAATTCTCTTCTCTAAAATCCTGTGTCATTTACACAAATTATCACGACAGTTCAATGTTGGTATAATCGTTTCTGCCGCTCTCAAAAACAAACGTAGAAGATATTAATTGGACTCAGTCACTTGTTAATTCCGGTTACACATTAGATTCAATCACCTAATCACTGCTTATTATGAAATGCATCTTATTCTTAAAAAAAAAAAAAAAAAAAAAAAAAAAAAAAAACTTTTTTATCCCTGCATTATGAAAATCCATCAATATGAACACTTTACCAAGTATCCAACCCTTTATGCCAACAAGCATCATCTTATGAACCAAATATCGTTACATCTAGTCTACATACACAGCAATAATGCAATATCGAAAAAAAAAGATGTTATTTGTTGTAAAAATAAATTTTGTATTAAAGTTTCACGTTATTAAGTGCAACTGACAAATATGGGTTCAAATTTACGATAACCGTCATGTTATTCTTCGAAGATAAAGCACTTACAGAATATTTTATTAACAATATTTGCAACGAGCTCAAAACGATAACCATATGAGAAAAAATATATCACCACATACTGGTGCGACGGCAGTCAGTGCTAGGATAACGTGTAAACTTACAGGCAGTATCATCCTCAATGGCAGGGGTTCCCGATATGATCACCTACACAACCACAATGGCTACGTACCTGTGCAAGGTTGATTGCTAGTACGCTTGAGCGAAAAGCATAGCCAAGTGGGAATGACTTCACGCTCAAGCACTGGGACACGCCAATACTGAGTTTCAAAACTTATTGCCTCATAAAATAAAGATGTGCGAGTACTATTGAAAAAATAGTGTCAAAAATGTTACACGTCACACGTATGAGAAGCTACATTTTTTGCCAGTAGAATCAGAGATTCGTATTTGGTGACCCGAAAGAACTAAAAACCAGTAGTTGTACTATTAATTTTATGCTGTCTCTTTCCGAATAACGATAAAACACCGAAATATGTACGATTGTGCTACGATTATATAATGTCATTTTATAAGATGCAACTAAGTAGTCCCTAGTAAATAATGAAGAACTAAATAAAGATGTCAATGCTAATATCTCATATGAAGCAATCAATATTAAGATTTTCAAGAAGCTATTAAAGTGAACTGAAAGGACTGGATACTGCCGCATATACTTAAGGAAGAGCAATTCTCTAGTAAATTCTTAGCAAAATACTTTGATGCTTCCAATTCTGATTATGGAAATAAATCGCTGAATATTCGTAGGTGTAAGCATCTCTGATTTTATCCACTCTGTAACTGCGTCCTACCAATGTCGCTGAAAACATTAATACCTCAGAAACGCGACCGAGCGTGTTGGGTGAACGGTTAACGCTCTGGCCTCGCATTCGGGAGGGCGGCGGTTCGAATCCCCGTCGGGGCATCCAGATTTGGGTATTCCATGGTTTCCCCAAATCACTCCATGCCAATACCGGGATGCTTCCTTCAAGAGGCCATGGCCCAAATTCCTTCCCGTTCCTTGCCCTGAGTCCCATCCCACCTCTAATATTGTTTCGATGTCGACGAGGAGAAAAGCCATAACAGAAAAAAAAAACAGAAACGTATTGCAAATTTTTCCTGATGTTCATTTTGTCTCTCTGTAACGGATTTATAAATCTCAAAATGTTTTCCAATGACAGCCACATGCAGTGAAGGATGTATTTTCTCTCTCTGAATTACTTTATTTTCTTCCGTTGAAAATGTGTACGAAATATTAGTACTTGTACAGTGGTGAACTAGAGTTTATCTTTCCAGTTATTTAAGGAAATTTACTATCATTTTCGGCATTAGTTGATATGGAATGCGGATTTCGTTATGTGATAAAACACATTAGCAGATACATTTCTAATACGAGTGTAGATGTTAGTAAGTGTTTTTGTGTTTTAGTCTCATATCATATTGCAAGCAATTATTTTAATATCGAATCTAGTAGCACAATAAATTTTTATTGACACTAAGAATAGCAAGCATGATTTTAAACAGCCAAAGACAAAATTTATAATAATCGTGAAATATCATACAACCAGATTTCCATGTCCGGAAGGTCAAAGATTTTTTAATTAAAAACCATAGTCACTCTTTAAGAATAGCGGGCATGATTTGAATCATCCAACGACCAAATTTATAATAATCACGTAATATCTTACAACCAAGTTTCTCATGCCCGTGAGGCCAAGGATTTTTTAATCAAAAACCATGGTCACTCTTTCAAAAAACTGGTTCTGTGGCAGACGCTTGAAGCACAATGACCTGAACATTACATGTCCACACCAGCTTTCAACCTAAAGCCAAAGCTGTTATTGGGATTGTGATAATTACTGGTCGACTACCGACCAATAATGAACGTAATCATTTTTTTTCCTAATAAATATAACAGCGAAATCAAGATTGCTGTAATGCATGATATACAAATTTGCTTAAGAATGTGACACCTGCAATCATTTTTTTTCGATAAATTTAAACTAATGGTGTACATTTTTTGAACGAGCTAAGAATCTAGTGTTAGTCTACAGTCACTATGATACATTTATAGTGTTTTTGAATTTTAGTCACGAATTTCCTCTAGAATTATACTTTTAAGCCTCGTTCGCGTGCAGGATAAACACTTGTAAGCAATAATTACGAATGGAATTGCACTGTTATCCAAAAAGGTGTAGTTACATTGCATTCGGCTGGAAGCGAGGGTGCAGGTATGCTGGCAGTGTTTGCACAAGCTCCGCTACATTCGATACGCTGTCGCTGTTGACTTTTCTTAGATAGCAGCAACAGTGATCGGAGGCCGATACAACGTGATGGACACGTTTTTAATCCACAGAAAGCGCTCTTGTGCTACCAAGCATCGCTTAAGTAGCTGGCCAGGTGTCTGATATCGATCCTGTAACCTTCCCACTGATCTCAGCTCAAACAAACCTTCTTAACCATCCAGCGAGCTAAATCCTCTTTCCAACTCAATTAGAAGCTGGGTATGCCACAAGATTTATTTTATGACTGGTGGTTTTTAAATTTCGTAGGTAATATGAAGTAACGAGACATAAATTACTCTAAAAGATTAACGTTCGCATATTCCCTATATCCTGTTCACTCCGAACTGGCGACTCAAGGTCACGACCTTTGCCCCCCTCCTCACCCCCCCCCCCCCCCACCACTCCCTTCTCGCATATCCGAGCTGACCGCTTTGTACAGGTTTTTTAAAATTATTATTATTATTTTTTGCTGTCATCAGTATTTCGACTTGTTCAATGCAACCCTCCATCCCTACTTATCATGTGCTAACCTCTTCATCTCTACATACCCCTTACAACCCACCTCCTCATATATTCTAATCTCTGACTTCCTCTATAGTTCTTACCTCCGACTGTTCCCTCCACCAGTTAATTAATCAATCCAGCATGTCTCAAAATATGACCTACCAGCCTGTCTCTTCTTTCTTCCACAAACTTCTTTCCTCACCCGTCATTTACGAAACTCGTTCATTTCGTACTTTATCTGTCCTCCTAATTTTCAACATTCTTCTGTAGCACCACATTTCAGAAGCATCGATTTTCTTTCTTTCTGGTATTCCTAAATTCCATGATTCGCTACCATAAAGTGCTGTGCTTCATACATTATTTCTTTCTTAGTCCTAGATCAATATTTAAAACTATAAGATTTCACTTTTTCATGAAGATTTTTTTTTTTTTTTTTTTTTTTTTTTGCTAGTGCTTTTATGCTTTTAACATCATTACTGCTTCGTCCATCGGTTGTAATTTCGCTTCCCAAGTAGCAGTACTTCTCCTATAGCATCCGATCCTATTTTTTATCTTTAATCTACTGTGATTGGTATAATTTCTGCTACATTTCATCACTTTTGTCTTGCTTTGATTTATATTCAGTCCAAAATCTTCCTTCAGTATTTTGTTCATGCCATTCAGTAACTTCTCAATATCCTCATCCCTCTCTGCTAACAAGACAATGTAATCAGCAAATCGTAGCATACTGATTTTTTCTCCTTGAAGACTTATGCCACATGAGAATATTTCTTCTACTTTTTATATTGCTTCCTATACGTACAAGTTGAATATTAATGGGGATAGACTACAACCTTGAACTGATGCATGTCTCTCATGATTCTCTACGTTTATTGATTTTTATATAGTTCGTAAAATATTCTTCTATTTCGATATTTGAGACCTGACTTCTTTAAAAATTTGTCCACATATGCGGTTGATAACTTTCCATTTTGCATTTAGCGTTAACGCCAGCGGAATAGGGGTTAAACATATTGATCTTGAGCCGCCTCCGTTAAATGAACGGACTAAAGTCATTACGAAACATTAAGCTCGTAAAGGGGAACCATTTTCTGTATTAACGTCACCCTTTTGTTATTCAAGAAAACTACTGAGAGAATTCGCCTAACTGACAGTACAATGCTGGATTACAACATTTAGACTGGCATCCCACGTTTGAAATATACTCGTGGAGGTTTCCCTCAAATTTTATGTTGTTTGTACCAATTGCCAAGCTCTCGCAACAAACCGCTTGTGAAGCACCCGTCACTCCAGCGGCGTAGAAAGCTTACACAATAGACACGAATAGACAATTTCAGGTGTTCTGGGAATGATGAATCGACATCGTTTTACCTGTCTGAAAAAGAAACACATAGATCTTACATAGCTTAATACTCTCGTCGATTGGTTATTTTAAAGGTACTTTTAGATTTAGTGGTGTCACAAAGTGATGGAAATGAAATGAAAATACTCGTAAACATGTATTTGCAAGAAAAGTACTGGAAAAAGAAACCGTCCTTTAGTCAACAATAGATTTTCTCCAGTACCTATTATTATTATCATCCCGTTGTTAAAGATTTAATTCTAATCGAAACTGGAATAATTAGAGCTGTGAGAACATTTTTTGCAACGAATGGTGAGTACAACAGTCATCAGAGTTCATTCCTTCATTCGGTGGAATGAGATCCGCAAAGCAAAGGTACACTTACTTCCCACCCAAAATCGAATCCCGACCCTCCAGAATAGGTACGAATGCTACCCCTTGCTCATATGGCTCTGCTTGATAGTACATCACATTAAACAACAATGTCTGAATTGTATAACCTTGGCAACAATGGTGACAAAATTTCGTGTAGTTTTCATGAAGCATTGGCAGAGTTTCTACTCGCCCCGAGTTTCATTCAAACAGTAGTTCCAATCAGCGAAACAGTCTTTACAGAGGATTCCGGAGGCACTTCTTGTTCGTAAAACAAAGCTGGCATGGGCTCAAACTTAGGCTAAGAACCTATTAAGTTCCTTAGCACCGTAATCCAAAATATGTTTGGTTTTGATTCCCAAACACATCCCCACCCACTTAAGAAATGAACCTTCTACTGAAGTCATTTAACCTTCTCAGTTTCACTCCATGACATTAAAAGTGATTTATCAGATTCATGTCTTTTCATACAGGCTAGGCATATTAACGATATATACTTTCGAACCACGTAATTGTCTGATCTATACGTAAAATGTTACTGGAAACTAGATTTTAAAAATGTTGTCCCTTTGCGAGGTATAAACAACTTAATTACAAGCACATGATTTCAGGGTTACCATTCAGACAATAGTGTATTCACTGCCTAGAAAAGCGAGAACTAAGACTTTTCGAGATGGATTTAACAGCTAATTTGGATATCGCAGTCATAATGCCGGTTTCCCTGATTTCCTAGTTTTTGTAATCATGCATGCAAATTTTAGAATTATGGCTATTTTTTTCCTCAGAAATATACGTTTTATGGATAAAGCAAAGCAAGACTAAATGAGCAGAAAGAAAATACAATAACGCCGGTCTTACACAACGACGCCAGTGGGATTTTGCTCAATGTTTTGTACAGTAGCCTACATATGCGTAAAAAAGCCTAGTTCACCGCTGAAGACATTTTACCTTCTACTCAGATCTCTATCAATAGAGAACAAACTTTGCGAATTTGGTAATAGCTTGTGTCACAGGTTTACGTACAAAATATTGTCTATGCAGCTTAGTAATTTAATTCCAGGTCACACAGGAGCCAAACTGAAATTTTGGAAAATTTTGCCTGTATGTTTTGCCTATATAATCATTGTAATAGAATATGGCATCAGTTATGATGTAAGATACTTTTAATACAGATAAGTTGCAGAGTTCCCCGTGATACAGTACCCAAAAATGTAAATTTTGGTACTTTTGTTCGTCTGTGTACAGATCGATCATAAATTAAAAAACCGATTTCAGCAATATGTCATGGGTTTATTCATAGGACATTTTATGTACTAATAAATCACATAGTTGCCTAAGAAATAGTAAAAGAAATCCAAGTACCTCGAACCAGTGAATGGATTTTATTAAACTGTATCACGTTGTAACCACAGTACTCATCATAGAGTCTACGCAACAAACAAAAATTTAGTGGTTATTTCGACTTTGTAGATGTATGTACAGCTCTGAAATCGCAAATAGAGTTAAATTACTTGACAACAGATTGTTACATTAACATTTTTTATGCGGTGACAGTTAAAAACTTTTATAGATTTATTTTGTGATTCAGCTACGGTTTTTATGTCAAAGTTCACAAAAGTACAAATAAAACAATCCGTACAAGCCAGGCCCAACCACTTCAAACATTGCTCGTAGAGAACCTATGTGAACAATGCTGAAAATATTGGGAATTATTGACAGTTTCGATAAAGCACAGCTATTGAAGTAATGTATCAAACTTTGGAATTTAATTGCTTTCAAACGCTGGTATACTCTCTGTGCACATGGAAATAATTCATGGCGTTGCTGCTTACCTTCAAAAAAATAAAATGTAGAGCTTGTGCTGTACATAGTCTATAGATCATCTTGCTTTTTTAACAAAAGTAGAATTTTCTTTAAAAACACTAAGATTTTAGTGACTGGAAAATATATTTTGGAACCAATCATTTTACAGGACTTCACTTTGTTTGCAGTTATTATGTATTACAATACAGTGAAGGTACGATTTACTTTTCCGTGTACCGTAAAAAAATATTCCATAAATTAAACGTTGATCGATGCATATTTATAGTTTCCTTGCTGTTGGTGACATATTGATATGTAATGACGTAATTAGTGATACGTTTAATGCTAAAAATTAATAATCAAACATAAATAACACGGTTTCATAAGAATTTTAATTTAGAAGCACTCAGATTCTAAGTCAGTACCTATTGCTTCTTGAATGCATAACGTTTGATAACAAACTAAAATGGGAAGAGCATATTGTGCAGGTGTTAGGAAAAGGTTACAAAATCCTTCGTTGGTTGGAGAGGGCGATGAGAGGATGTACCAGAGAAGTTAACGAATTGGGTTACAAAACTTTGGTCAGACCATTGGTTGAATATGGTGGTGTAGTTTGGGACCCACATTTTGGTTATCAAATACAGGAGTTAGAGCGTGTGCAAAGGAGAGCAGCTAGATTTATTTGTGCAAATTATTGCAGGGCCCAGTCAGTAACTGATATGATAAAGGAGCTGGATTGGTAGTCATTGGAGGAAAGGAGGGTGATAGAGTGCTGGGAATGTACTGGGCATACAAGTATGTTGGTGATTGGGCTTGGAGGGATACTGGTCAAAGAATTATGAATAGTGCATGGAAGGGTAAGACGACAATGACCACAAGCTGGCGCTCGATGTCATGCATAAGGGTTTTTTTTTGGATAAGGGTGTCAGGGATTGGAACAAATTACCAAATGAAGTGATGAATAATTTAACAAAAACTCATAAGCAATTTAAAATTTCTATAACGGATAAGTAGATGGGGAACGAATTCAGCACATCCATTATAAAAGATAATTTTTAAAAAATAAAAAGAGGAAATTAGATGACATGGGGAATTGCCATCGGAGCATTAGATCCGTAGCAATTAAAATCAATAAAAGTAATAAATATAGTGGAAATAAACAAAATTAAAAAGACGTTTACAACTTCTTGTGTGAACCTACAATGAAATAGACGTTTTAAATAAGCAAAAGATAAAATTCACTCTTTAGCTATAATAGGAAAGCAGTACCTTTAACATATTTTATAATTCCGAAAACAGTTGAAATAGATACGTCAGTAAAAACAATCTAGTCAGCCTATGTTATGAAACTTTCGATACAAAGCCGAGGAATTCTTTCTGATTTTCAGATGGGTAAATCTAAAGATAATTATTACGTCAACACGTTTATCTATCGACGTCCTTTTAAGAACAGAGCTGCATTGCCTTTTTGGTCGCGGTATTCTGGCAGGTTTTCTATGAGAGACAGGTGGTTAAATGTCAATGTGATGAAGTACGATATAACAACTTTCACTAAACCATCGCATCATATCGCATACAAACTAGAAGACATCTATTTCGTAATGATATTATGTAATAAAAATTTATGGAATGGTGAAGAATGACAGGAAAATTTGATGGACCAAGAGTGAAGATTATCAATGGTCAATATTAGTTTCAGCGTTGGAAAACACGACTACGTTAAATACGCTCGATACACATAAAGAAGTATATGCTACCAATTCAAAATACCATCTGATTCAAAATATGGAGCAGAAAGCGTGACTAGCTAATGGACTTAATCGTTCAGATATCAATTTATCATAACTTCTTCAGGCTGACACTACTTAGTGTCATTAAGTTTCCTTAATGAGGCCATGATTGATTAACTTTTCTGACGCCCGATCGTTAATAACGGAGATCTGACGTTCAATAGCTGTAATATCAAATATAACTTTAACTAAAAATAAAAAATGGTCTGCCTCGCGTATTCTGTTCCATCGAGATGTCTATTCTACTAAATCGGATAGCTATAAAATAAAACTTTGCTACTCTTTTTCGGAGGTGTCTAAGAGATCTGCCATGCCGGTTACATTCCTTTTGTATCTGTTATGGCTGTGGAGAATGAAAAAAAAATATCTGCATTAATGTCTTTATAAAGTGTGTAAAGAATTAAATTTGGAGATGGGGAAGTAAAAATAAGTTAGTAAATAGCAAACCGCCATCAGCTAATTGAGTTACCCACAATTGCCGATTATTACGTATGATGGTATAAATTACAGGTACGTTCCATCAATCAGAGACTTTTATTTTTCGGATGGAGGTAGTTGTCAGGTACCTCACCATGCCGAAGGTTATGATTACGATTTGTTAAAATCCTTCCTAATAAATGCTGAGGGATTTGTAAATCCATTAGATGAATTTTATTGAATTAACGTGAGAACTTTTTATATAATTTAAAATATCAATGATAAGTTAACAAGAAAGTATTGAGAGCTTAGAAAAACATTATTTTTATTTTAGGAATAAGTATAATTTGGAATTGATCTCGCTGTAGTAATATTTATCGTAATATCGCAACAGTATTTTTCTGAACTTACAAAAAGGATGTCCGTTTTGATTGTCACTTCATGCCAAAATTAACTACTCAGCATGTGATGGGAAGCAGAGTGCAATTTAACTAAACCACTTAAAAAATTCGTTGTTGATGTCAGGAGGCCATTAACCTTACCTTACACTTTTCAAACGCTTCCATCTACAACAATAGCTAATTTACGTTTGAAATGTCAGAGGTTGGTGACACCTATGAGATGCGAATTTAGTATGTTACGGGAAACATCATACAAGTGAGAGAAAACTCTTATACTTTAAGGTCTAGATTATCAGCTGACATGCCTCTACTTTCGAGAAGCGCTACGACGAACTAGTTGTTCCAGAATATTCTCAAAGGATTACTAGCACGTAGTCTCAATTACGAATGAATACTAAAAAATTGAAGTAACATAGCGCTTTACCGCAAGTTATGTGCAATTGCATCCTGTACGTAAGGAATGGTTTGATAAGGACTGGCGATAACAGTTTCCGGTACCAGTTACAATCAAGGTGGCTTCACCTCGTTCGTAAGTCGCCATCGTTGTACATTAGTTTTCCTTTTGTAATAAAAGGTAAGATGTTTGCATGAACTAGTGGTCAGAGCATTGCACTCTCATCTCAGGGAACGGCGGTTTGAATCCAGGCATCATTCGTTTCAATTAATTATTCGTTTCAATTTACCTCGTATGTAAAACATATTTTTAACAGAAAGCCTTATATTTCCAATGCTCGTTGAAGTCATTCTATTTAATGTATCAAATCCCAATCTAAATGAAAGATTTTCTATTTTATTTTAATTTGAAAAACGATACACTGTATTAATTTCTGTATTTCAAATAATTTGATGTGGTAGGTCTGATAGCGTCGTGGCTTTTTTTATTTTTATTTTTTTATACCTTCAACAACTGTTAGCGTTTTATGGTGTTTTCTCTGTGTGTTTTGTCTTTGTGATACTGAGTAAGGTTAGTAAGCGAAAGGACCAGCATACTATAAACGTAGATTTACAAAGGGTCCACGTTCAAACATCATTCACTTACTGATCTTGCAATTTTTGGATCGATTTCCGCAACACAAATACGGTCCATACTTTAAACCATAAACATATTTTACACATAATAGAATTCCATAGTCCAGAGGCAGATGGCGACACTTGTAGCCCCTTCTTAGTGTAGGCTTGACAAGTCGTTCATTCTATTAAGTGAAATTAATCTTATAAAACCTCGCGACTTTAAGAAATAATATAACTAAGACTGAAATAGTTGCTGAAAACAGCAAAAGAGTTGAGCTTTCATGTTTGTACGTTCAGTAAATGCGATTAAGCAACACAACATCGAATCAAAGGTTTATGTTAGATTTTTTACCGTAGTTTTCAAAAACTCGTTTCTGATAACAATTTTTCGTTTTGGGAATTCACCATCGAGTATGCTAGACTAACGATATCAGTCTGGTTAACGATATCAGTAGTTAACGGGTAGTTTCGACCCTCTGTCTGCCCAAGCAGATTTCGATATTCCACGGCTTCGCAATGTCTCTCCAGGTTATTCCTTCCGTTGCACAGTTATATCCCGACTCTAAGTATCTTATCTTTCAGAACCTTAAAATAAAAACAGCGAAGTGCGATTGAAAGCTGGATCAGTTAGGATTCCTTATTCTAACGATCATCGCAGATATGGATGTAGTCCCAAATTAGTGCTAAGACCACTCCAAGCTCCAAGGTCAACATGCTTAGCAACTAGTTTCACTGGTGCAATCTCTCAATTCTAATCAAATTTGTTTTAGGTAGTACTTGTTAGAAATATTTTAAAGATAGCACAATATTCGAAATATTATTCAGATTTAATTTAAACAGTCTTTCCACCAGCATAAGACATGTCAGAATATTCCTTTAGACTCAACTAAATTAACCCGTCCTGATCACAGTAGGCATGTAGAAATATTTGCTGTCTACAAATATTCCTCAACCAAAATAGTTGTAATAAACACGCCACTATTTTCAAATATTGTAACATGACATTGAATGGCGTCTAATATTACTACCTGGCAATCAGAACTTCTATTTCTACTGATTTTTATATAATACGGTCGCCTCAATCAGATGGTTATTGGAACAAAAAAAAAAATTATTTTATCCACACACTTTAAAGAAACGATAGGCACAGAACTGTTCAACCTCCGAATGATATTTTCCAATAAGTTCAATTACAGCACCAGCAATTATGATTATCCGAAGATTGCAAGTCCTTTGGCCAAAATAAAGGCATGTTTATACCAACTAGTCACATTAATTTCAGTTCAGCACGTAAAATAAACAGTTTTCCTTAATCACTTTAAATATAGTGGCAACAATAGTCCACCATATTTGATAATACACTGGTTTCTCCACCAACCGCAGTATTTGTTTCGCCGACACGGCACATTGAATTAGTTTAGCTTGTCGTAATGTAATTATAATAAACTTTTATAACCCTACAATTCTGTCCGGATAAGTTCCCACTATACCAGCGAACATCAAGGAACTTACTATAATACATCAGCAAAGATTCTGCTATTTTCCAGCGATACCGATCTGTAGCAATCGATATTACTCTTGTATGCCCCAAAGCAATGTGATACAATAATTAAACAAACAATAACGATTATAAAATTAGGTGGGTCTTTAATTAGTAATATGACACAGTCTCGATGGAATTCATATTAATATATTACGAAGTAAACGCAAGATAATTTTTTTTTTTTTTTTACTCATTGCTTTAACCGTCGTCGACCTCAATTTCATTGTAGGCAACAAGGAATAGGAATAGGGAACGGGAACAAATTGGGCCAAGGTCATTTGACGGATTGCTTTACACCTCGTCGACGTCGAGGTCATTAGAGAAGCCCATTTGACGTAACAACCTCGGCATTCGTCTGGAGTGATTTCTGGAACGATGGAAAAGCGAAATCTGTATGGCCAGACGAGGTTTTCGAACTGGCGTCCTCCCGAAGGCTAGACCGGAGCCTTACTCCTACCAAGCTCATTAAAAAACAGAAAAAAACTTTTTTTTGTTTCACTCGCAACTTCTAAATTATGTTAGGCATAAACGTTTTTTGTAAAATAAAATTAATGGTTATGAAGGATATTGGAGATATATTGCAGGTTCATAGGTGATAGGGTTTTCCAGATACAACTGGTGGTAAAAATAGTCTAAAGCTGACGTCTTTGTCGGTCGTTCACTTCTTAAAATTATAATAGTTATAAAAATATCATAGTCCTTCACTCGACGAATTCTCAACCATACCTCTCTCACACACACACACAAATTTTTTTATTTTTTTTGTAACTGCTTTACGTCTCTTTTTAACATCGACGTCTTTTAGAGACGGGAAAGGATGGTGGGCAAGGATGAGGGCAAGGAATGGGAAGGAATTCGGCAATGGCCTTTTGAAGGAAGCATCCCGGCATTTGCCTGGAGTGATTTGGGGAAACCATGGAAAACCCAAATCTGGATGCCCGGACGGGGATTCGAACCGCCGTCCTCCCGAATGCGAGAACGCTAACCGTTACACCGCCCCGCTCGGTCACACACACAAATAATAATAATAATTCAAAAGCCTTTTCCGTACTTGTATTAGACCCTCCTTTAATATGTACAAAATATTACATAAGTTAGGACTAAAAAAAGGAGTAGGCCTATATAACATTTTGCATTGACTGGAGAAGTGTGTCAAATAGAGGATTAATGAAAGAGCCTGTTTTCCTTTGGTTGTGGAACGATTAAACCAACCGCATTTTGCTAGTGATAATTAACTTGACTGATAATTAGAAAGATCGCTTGAATTTTGTTATAGGTGCCAACAAGATAGAATCTTTGTGTACTTATGTTTTCAAATTACCGACAAAAGTTAACCTGCACAAAAACGAGAAGCGCTTTACGAGCTCACACATTCGAACTGTGTTACAAGTTTATCGCCGCCTCTACAACCCGACATTACCTTCTATTGGCGATCCGATCCCGATTACCTTGGCAGCTCTTCAAATTCCGACATTTTAAATTTGCGGCGTTATCAGCGGGTGTGAATGGCTGGGAATTTCAGCGCAGTATGTGGCTATGGCGACCAGATGGGCAAAAATGGCGAACACGGCAACATAAACAAGGTGTACGAGGCTAATAAATTAGTGGCTCGAACTGCGTGTTGGAATCAATATAGGACAGCCGCGATAAAAGCGCTTTTGACATGTATTTCTGAGTGCCAACAGATAAATACCGGCGTGTTTGTGGAATCGGTGGCTCATTTATTGATAGTCTGTCCGCACAGCCGTACGCGTGTAATTATTGCCACATAAAAACTGTGTCCGAACATTCCTCACTTTTAGTCCGGGCCTGAATAATTTATATAAAAAACTGGGCACAATATTGACGCAATCGCATTGACAACGAGTTAGGCCGTAGGCCAAAAATGCTCTTTATTCATCAGCCATCAGAATAATTGCAGGCACTGTAAAATGTTGTTATAAATGTTGTGCGATATCCCGCGCCGCTGTCGGAAATTTACGAGTGTGGTGTGCGGTCTGCGTCAAAGGGAAGCGGTGGGGATTTATCAAGTCACTCGGCTGGCTGGACCAAGGCTCGCTCATCGATTTCTCTGACCTCCGATTCCTGAAAAATCTTTTCGCTCAAAATTAACGACTAAATCCCGAAGTGAGCTTCGATCGGTTATAACTCTAGAAGTAATTTCATTTGAGAATTGCTGATTCAAGCTGTTTTAGCTACATTGTATCTTTAACCGATCATATTAACTGGTGTCCGTCCTAAGAAAGATCTAAGATTCTCGTAAAAGTTCAACTAGATGTTTCAAAAGGAAGTAGTGTTTGGGCCATGACGAGATTATTAGAGTAATCGTCAATTCCGAGTAAGGAATGGAAGGAATTTGGCAATGGTCTTTTGAGAAACCATCCCGGAATTCATCGGGAGTGATTTTGTCCGAGCGTTATCACTCAGTACATCACAATGGGTTCTATTAGCCTATAACTTTCCTCAGAAATACAATGTCATTGTATATGTACAAATTATTTTGAATTTTATGTTAATCCTTTAATTCTCTGCTACATGATTGTTTGTTACAAAAATAAATAATTCGTTCTGTATGGAGAATACAAAAAGAAAACTAAACCAAAATCTCTGATGAAAATTAATGGGATGAATCAGTGATTAACTGTCGTTTCTTCCAAATGCGAGTCAAGAAAACAAAAACATATATATACACACACCTTACACACTTGGGAAACAGTTTTCAAATTAAAATATCGGTCTAAAAATATGTTCATTTCTCGCAAGTTTTAATCATCTGTGCAGGTCAAAGTCAATTGTATCATGAATACCAAGCTATCTTTTACAAATGTCAGGCAATAAACATACACATTGTGTGTAAACGAGCAGTTACATGAAGCATTTCGGGTCAGTAAATCATATTCATATGACCAACATGAAAAATCATTAATTTAGTGTGGTGGCGATTATTTATAACGTGTGGTGAAATAGGGGGCAACATGATGGGGGGGGGGGGGAGGGTAACGAAAATATCACGTGAGCTTTTCAAAATTCATCAAGGACATGACCGTCCTCGGAAACAGGATAACTAACAAAAAGTCCAAAACATCTACGATTCTCACATTATCTTGAAAAAGGGGGGGAGTCCAACCAGATCTCACCAAATCTCACTACGGGGGGAGGGGGAAATTCAGCAAAAACGTCTCACGTAATTAATGGACGCCCCCTACATTAACTACATTATGTATTAAGGTAATAATCTTTCATGACAAGGATGAAGGAAGAGAGAATGTAAAGTGTGATGGCGAATTTAAGTAATTATTTCTATTTAAAAATAAAAGAAAAATACTTTCTACAAAGAGACTACGCAGCTTGTATTAGGTCTATAGTCGTTCATTTTGCATAATTGTATGACATTTCTCAGACTACTTATTTCAAAGTGTAAGGTCGTCGCAGTATGGACACAACACCTGAATAAAAACACACACCTTAGGTCGGACTCGAACCGGTGACAATTGCAACGCGAGGTCTGGAGTCGGCAGCTTGTAACCCTGTGAACGGGTTTTAACGAACTGCTGCCTTAATATCCCTAGTGTCTTCGACCCGGTTCGTGGCAGCGCCGCATCCACGGGGCTTCCCATGGGCAAAACCAAGCCCACACTGTCCATGTTGTAATGGCGGGCAATTCTTCAAATGGCTCAACTCCGCAGCAGTGGTGTAGTGAAGTAATAGGTGCTATGATGTGGTTGGGGTGGATTTGTAAAAGCTATATCTAGATGTTACTATATACGCCACCTAGGTTGATACATCAACATTGTTACATACTGTTGTAATGTCCCCACATGAAGACAGAATTGCTATCAACGGTACTGTATGTCCAATATTCTAACGCACAATTCGTCGATAAGAGATTGTTCATCACCAAACTCTCCTTCCCTTTGTTGCCAACTTTCTAACCCCGCATGGAAACCGGTCACAATTGCAGTGCTTAAGTGACCTAGATAACGGGCATAGCAGATAGACACAGACTGATTTGTCGGATGGAGCGCTTAACCAGCTAATTATCGTTATAATCACCGGCTTAACTGCAATAAATAGGCCTACTCATCTTACATCCTTTCGTTGTCGAAGAATGTCAGTTGTTTGTAGCCATGATATCTTATTCCGGCATAGAAGAGTGCTTTTATTTTTAGTTTTTTTAGTGTGTAGACACCAAAGTTTAATATGCTGCTTTTTTAAAAGGATTGAAAATGTTGGTATAGATTTGTCATTTATATCATGCTTTAACTGGAACATTCTGAAACTCTCTCTACGTCAAAAACCGTACTACTCTTTCTCACGTACGTTCTACAATATACAATTATTGAAAGAAGGAACAGTGAGAGTTCACAACTCTTCTAAGTAACTTATTCCACGCATTTTATGATTTTAATGTTTTTGTTTCATTGCGTAATTTCTGGATATTTAAATTGACGTTAATTGTTTCGAAACTCCAGCTAGTGAAAAATCACGTGGGCCTACATTTATTTTTTGTATTTATATTAACGTCTACTTTGACTTGGAAGCAGTTTTGTTTTTACATTTATTTTCGTTTGGTATTTTTCCGTTAGACTGGCATCTATTAAGGATTCAACTCATCACATTACGGGACTGATCTCTTACCCCGAAACTACGCCGAATTAACGGAGATAAACACAAATGAATTGAAGAAATATGTTAGTCAGGTATTGGATGTATAGAAAAAAATAACAAAATTTTTTCCTTATCAGACATTTTCCTTCTTTGTACTCAATTTCAAACTATTAATAACAATATGACAATGTTGCGTCGATAGTTTTGCATTGCAACAGGAGAGCACAAATTAAATAATGTTCAAAGTCACTAATTTAAACAGCGCATCGTGATTTACAAAACAAAAATACGAATCAGATAGGCCTTCAAAACTATGCTCCAAACCGGTGGAACATATTTTTACTTTCCTCTGCGATGCAATATCCTAACGTCACGACCTGGAAAATTGCCTGTTCTGTTAATAAAAAAGTACTCCTTGTGCCAATATTTATTTATTTTACTTTTGTAATAGCTGAAGCATAGTAAGGGAATGGTCGTCAGATTCTCTCTTACATCAAACAAGGTGTTTATAGTATATAATTTACACTTGAGTTAACATTTTACACCAGTTTTCACTCTTAATAGAAATAATGAACTAAAATAAACAATTAAATGCAGATGGGGACAGCGAATCAGATCGCCGAAATATTGTGTAATTGTAAGAGTAATTACAACACTCCCTTAACTCGGCTGGTCACCCGAGAACAAATTTTATATAACTAAAATGCTGTCTAAAATCTTAATAACGTTAATGTCTAATAGTAAATCAATAGGTGATTGGCACAAACTGATGATAGTGAAGGCTGAAGAAATTTGTACAACCGGGACAAGGCTGAAGAAGTATGTGAAAATGACACAAACTAATACTAGTGAAGGCTACGAGACAGTGAAAGCAGCACAAACTAATCAAGTGAAGGCTAAAAACAAGTGGAACGCAGAAGACGAGACTACAGTGCATAGCTAGTCTGGGACAAGCAATAATTTCTCGAAGCCTTGTTAAGTGGGCTGATTTCTACAGTACTAGTTATTTACAGGTGAAGATTATTCCGCAAGGAAGCCGCTGAAATGGCAAGGGTATCCGAGTTGTGGTTAGTATGTCTGAGTTCAGGGACCTGGCGTTAATATTATGACAAATTTCAAAGTATGTGATTCTGGAATAAGGCTAGGCGGGAGTTTTCAATTTTAGGAGACGCGACGGTGAAGGTGAAATTGAGTGTGGAATCACTGTCGTACAGTCGCAGGTCTTAGATGAACCTAACACAAGAGTTTATAACAATTTTTTTTTTTTTAGTTGCTGAACTTGAATTTTGCTGAGCAACGTCACAGTAATCGAGATGTGAAAGTACAAATGAGTGGGGAAAATTTTCTTGCATTTCTACTGAGCGTAAGTGACATACTCAGACCTGTTAAAATTACTTTCGACTAGTACTCCGAGAAGTTTGCCGTATCGCTTTAGGTACGCATAGTTTTTGGGAGATTTGATGATTTGAGGTGGAGTGGCTGTTTATCAGTTCTGAACTAGCCTAAGATTATAGGGGTTTATTTTTTGCTGCAGCATTTTTTCCAAATCAGAAATATATTATAGATCGGAATTTTTTTATTTTTTTTATTTACAGTGATTGGGTCATTTTTGACTGTAAGTAGTAAACAAACAAATGACAATTACAGTGAAATATGCAGTTAATGCACCGTGGCTAAATATTCGCGCACATACTTATTATTAGGCGTCTGTTTCATCAAATTAAAGGTCTCGTTATAATTTTTGATTCATTGATGTAACAACGTTTAACCCATATTCTTCATGATAATGAGCTAAAGCATTTTTCTTATTACTTTGATTATTATAAGGACGATATTTACATCGCAACTGGAACAATACAGCAAATTTGCAGAAAATTTAAGTTTGGCTTGCGTTTTGAGTGCTTGAATTTTGTGTAAGGAATCATTAATCTAACTGTCAAATGACAGAAGGCCCACAGAATAAACACTGTTAAAAAAAAAAAAAAAAAAAAAAAAAAAAAAATTGTAACATATATGAGGAATTAACAGCTAGCAATTACCATTCAGTCCTGTCATTGAACTCACCACTTAACATATCTGGTGGATTAGATCCTTCAGTTTATAAGCTTTAAGGATAAGTGGCTACGAAGATTGCAGATATTATTGTCAATAGAAGAGTTTAACTTCTAATTAACCATTACCAGAACTAACTTAGTTAATTCAATTCCTACTTCAATGCAAATAGGGACTAGACGGGTACATTTGACTTTCCTTTTTTTAACTCGATGAAACTTTCGTGT
>JARYHS010011408.1:286204529-286232029 GCA_031002005.1 Vandiemenella viatica | reverse complement strand
GTTTCGAAGTCCATTCCTAAGGGAGGAGGGGGTTCGGAATCCCGGAAAAACACCTCACGTAATTAATGGACCCTCCCTAAGGATCTCTAACTCTAAATAACATCCCTTACAATTTGGCCAGTAGATATGCAAATGCGTTGATAATTTCTGTGAGTCTGTGACCGCATAAACACAATTCTGTGAAGGCATTTGTAGCACAGCCTATAAACGGTTGCAAACTAACAACGTAAGGATTATTCAATGGCTGCTACCACTTTTGTAGTGTGTTAAACTCACTTTATCATCTCTGTAGTGTGTTAAGTTAACAGAGGCGTCTCAAGGTCACTGTCCACTATCCCCACTCCGTTTCTCTTACCCCTTACCCCTACATGCCTGCTGGCAAATTTGCCACTCGCTTTCATGGACACAGTGGTCTGCTGGGAGGGGTAGATGATACGAAGGAGTGATGAAGCAAGGAACAGGACAAGGGGAGCGTGACCTAGAACCTTGAATCTAGAGTGAGCAGGGTATAAATGAAGAATTTAATATGTTATGTAGCATAGTAAATGAAAATCTACTAGACAGCGAATTAATCCATTAGTCTAGTTGCATTATGTGTCCTCTTCCCCAGAAAATAAGTGGATAATTCTTCCTGAGCAAAATTTAATTTCTGCAAAGTTATACGTTTCAGACGTCACCTGTTTCAAGGCAAGCAAACAGGAGAGCGTTTTATTCTGTACACCCTGTAAGAATACACAGCATCTTAGTTTTTAAATAATTAATAATTAATGTTTTTTATATTATTTCAATGGGAAGCGTATTGATAGTGGTATTTCCGATTCATTATTTTGTATTTGATTAATGTTAGGCTGATTATGTGTGTATGGTGTTAAAAGTGTTTTATATATTGTTATTTTTATCGTGTTATTAACATTGTGTCAAAGAAATCCATGCGCCGTTACCGAATGAACAATGTACATGAAAATCTCTGGAATAAACAGTGTAGGAGGGAGATCTTTGACGTGAAGAACAGATGAGAAGCAGAGATCGTGTGTAGTACGGCGAAGTTTGGATGAAACTGAGAATTGTATTTGTTAATGTAAAGCAACAATAAAGTAAATGAAAGTTGATATAAAATAATTTAATTTTACAACCCACATAAGTGTTCTTTTGAAAAATGTCTTTCGTACACAAATACTCCATCGCAGTTTGATTTTCATTGTTCTCTGTTTCCGATTTAAAATGCAATTAAATCGTGTTAAGTAGGCCTGTAACAAAATAAATCTGTTCCAGGATGTCGTAACTTCGGGCAGTATTCTAAAGAGAAATAGTTCACGATATTAGTTTCCTAGTCGTAATGACTCTCGTATATACAAAGTATTCCTTAATGCGTTGATCTAAAACAGAAATCCGCTGCATGTACTGAGCGAAATCAGACCGTTTAATCCGCGGATTAACAGCTTGACGGGATTATCAAGTCATCAGGTTATTGCCTTCGTAAGCAAAGGTTCTAATCCTTGCGATAATATTATTACGCACGAAATTCAAGCTCGCAATATCTGGGACGAAAGGAAATCAAAACTTTCCGAAGAAAATACCTCCATACATTGTAATAATGGTTATTTTGTATTGTCAGTAGGTGATAGTTTGGAAAGAGATTTTGTGTATAGCAAATACCTTTCACCTAATATTATACCCTCATTTTTCATAGCTCTCGTCTCTTAACAAAACACGAGTCAGATAAATTAATAATGGTAACGTTATTCATTATTAAATTCGTATTAGTGCTTGAAAATTAACAACATACAAATGGCTTGTTATTTGTTTTTAAATAATTATTACAATAAGTGAAAGTTGTGGATGAATCCGCATTTTGAACGCTTTTAACCTATGAAATTCTATTTACGGAGTTTAATTAGGTTTACGACTTTTTTTCAGTGTCTTTTAAGTCTCGATTAGGTGGATCACAGAGTATCCATCACGTATCTTAGTTCACAAATTTGGACAGAGGGAAAAAACGAAAGCGATACGGGTTACCTGGTCTCTTGATTGAGAGTAATGGCACCCAGCCTCCAGCCGTGAGTGTTCCCAGCGTGCACCGCGCGGGGGTGACATGGAGAGCAAAGCGACGCGCAGAGCCATCTGTGAAGCGAGCGCGCAACCTCAGCGCACCGCAGTCAATGGCTGGTCTTTGTGCGCCTAATTTATGGCTTGACACTTCGGTTCGGGGTAAGAGCGACGGAATACATACAAAAAAAGAAAAAAAGCGGGGGGCGCTCGAGGAAAAAATAAAAAGGGAGAAGAGATGACCAAATGCTGTATGGCACGGAGAGAAATAAATCGCTTTGGTTGAAGCATTTGAAGCGACGGCTTTATACGCACTCGGAGGGAAAAAAGTCAGGTCTGGCGTCGTGATATTCGTGGTGCCAAGTGGCCAATGATTGGTGGCAGAGCTAGATGGGGGGCCGGAGCACCGACGGCATTCCGGGCCAGCACAGATTAACACGTAAAGAGCGCCTCTGTTGTCCGCGTAAGAAACTAGATAGCGCGCGGCGCGTTCGAAATTTATGGCCGTTTGACCGGTGCGGACAGAGCAGGTCTCTGTGAAGGGAGCCCACGGATTAATCAGGCCCGCATGACTTCCAATGACAGCCGGCCGCAGCGAGTAATTGCCACCGAACGATGCTATCACCTGAGGATGCGTAATGAGGAAGAACAGAAACGGAGTTGGGGCACCTCAAGAACACTTTGCGTAACAAACACTTCGTCTTGCTGAACACGTTCTGTTTCGGGAGCTGATCTGATTTCACGATAAAACACGATGGTACAGCATCAAATCCGAAGGATTCGGTTGTATCTTGTCATTGCTTCAAACTAATCTCTATCTTAACACATGAATGTCTGACTGATGATTGAAAGAAGTGAGTTAGATCTGCAATATCAAAGAACTATTCAAAATTCATCCATCTGTAGTATGCCGCATTACTAGCTTTCTTAACTAAATGGAAGAACTGATGGTATAATTCCAAAAACAAACAAGCTCATAAATCACCTTTGTGTCTCAGAGAATTAGTGTTCTGCTGTCCTGGATTTGAACATCTCAATAATTTAGTAGGACCAGTAATAAACAATTCCAATATTGCTATGATTTATATCTCCAAATAATACAGGATGTTACAAAGAGGACTATAAAACATTGAACCGAGCGGGGCGGTGTAACGGTTAGCGTTCTCGCCTCGCATTCGGGAGGACGGCGGTTCGAATCCCCGTCCGGGCATCCAGATTTGGGTTTTCCATGGTTTCCCCAAATCACTCCAGGCAAATGCCGGGATGCTTCCTTCAAAAGGCCATGGCCGAATTCCTTCCCATTTCTTGCCCCCATCTTTGCCTCCCATCCTTTCCCGTCTCTAAAGACCTCGATGTTAAAAGAGACGTAAAGCAGTTACAAAAAAAAAAAAAAAAAAAAAAAAAAACATTAAAACATTGAAAGTGTATGGAAATTGGTTTGATCCCAAAATCTTGTGTTTCTGTATTTTAAGTTCAGTATTCGCAACTGAGGGAAATGTACGGCAATATCTTGTGAGTTATTTCTGATTTTTATCCGTAAACCATATATTTATTTAGGAAACTAACTAAGGGAAATGTATTAAAACACCTTGTGAGTTGTAGGTGGACAAAAACATTACAACGTGGTCTCGTGTGCAGCGTGGTTGAAATGTGTTGTACAATGTGAATGGTTCCCAAGTGGAAGGGTTGTTATCTGCAATGCATGAATGGAGACGTTGTCTGATTCGTCAATAAGGTTAAACTTTTAGCATAGCATCGGGGTGACCTTTTCGATTAACTTGACCACAATAAAATATAAGAACTATGAAACCACCAACTTTCGTTTGAGTGCTGCAACATAACCTGCACATCCATATCATTCTCTATTTCGATAGAGTGGCGACCAAACGACTCTTCAGTTGCAATTGGTGCCTGTGCGAGACAGTGACACGCATTTCTTCGCCGCAGTTGGTAGGCTACATCGTCTTGACGGAAATATCAGATTATCGATAATCGGGAGCTAGTTTTACGAGACACGAGTTGCTTCGATTTATCTGCGTTGCAGGAAATGTTTTTTCTGATCTGTTCAATAATTCCAAAATGATGTATTTACTGAAGAGAGAGATTAGGGAGGTGAGAGAAATTGGATTCAAGACATTGGTCATACCATAGTTAGAGTACGGCGTGGTAGTGTGGAAGTGACATTATGCGAATCAAATACAAAAGCGGGAAGGGCGCAAAATAGAGCAACAAGTTTTGTTTGTGTGATTAATTAAGGAGCTGGTTTTGAAGTCATTGGACGATCGGAGGCGTGTAAAGAAAGTCTCGCAGTGTATGAGTCACTGATTGGTGATGGGTCTTGCATCGAAGTTACAGATGTCCATGATAGCAAACTAACACTTGGTTCCAGGTTCAAGGAACACTGGACGAAATCCAAGTCGTTGTTGTGCAATGCCAATCACCCTAACAGCATGTAACACAGGAATCGAGACAAATAAATTACTTTCTGAAGATCTTTATAAAGCTAATAAAACCACAGAAAATATTCTGGTATATGAATAGAACTATAGAGTCCAAGGCCGTTCAGAGTTCAGCTGTGCTCTGAATTCAAATGTGGCAATATCAATTGCTCTTGATATGAATGATATCACTTAGCGAAAATGTCCAGTTTCCAGCCATTTATATTACACCTCATTACTGAGCCACAGAGGTAAAAAGAAGAGATTCATAAGACATCACCGAGCGTGGTGGTGTAACGGCTAGCGTTCTGGCCTCGCATTCGGGAGGACGGCGGTTCGAATCCCCGTCCGGGCATCCAGATTTGGTTTTCCATGGTTTCCCAAATCACTCCAGCCAAATGCCGGGATGCTTCCTTCAAAAGGCCATGGCCGAATTCCTTCCCATTCCTTGCCCCCCATCCTTTCCCGTCTCTAAAGACCTCGCTGTTAGAGAGACGTTGAGCAAATAAAAAAAAAATACATAAGACATGTAAAACAGGAGAGGTTTACTGCAAAGTAAGAACTCTAATAATTTTACTATTGCCCGTCGTTTACACACAAGAATGCTGATTCAAAATTTAATGGTGTGGTTTCCGCCTGGCTAACATTCTCATAGCTATTGCTAGGTAACTGGTAGCTTACCTTTTCGACGACTATTGGCTGGTTCCTAATTTTCATTTATTTTTGCTTGTAAAAACATTTATGTGGATGACTTGCAGTATTTCACATGAAAGCTAATTAAGCATATTCTTTGATTAAAAATTATGGCAGTTGCGTCTGTTTTCCACATAAAAGGCAACATAAATGTCCGGAACACTTAATTCTGAATGACGACACGCACTAGAGAGTAATATTGTCTTACTAGCCTGGCTTGAGAAATGAGAGTGCAACATGATTTCGAGTGGATCAAGCCAAAAGAGGGTCTACCACCTGGGTCTGAACAACCATGGCCCATATGGAAGTCGTTAAATAGGCTTCGAGTTGGAGTTGGCCGCTGCAAAAATACTCTTGCCACTTCGGGATACCTGGGTGCACAGCCAGATACAACATGTTCGTGCTGGGAGAGAGAAACCATGGTACATTTGCTGTCTTGTCCACGAATCGGAATAAATGTTTCTCGATTTGACCTCCAATCTGCTACTGACAAAGCCATTGCATCGGCGCAAATACTACCACATATCTGATGCTGTCATCGACACGAGAAGAAGAGTAGCCTCAAACTGACGGGCTTAACCGAATGATTTCTTCTCATGTGCTTAACAAAATAGAACTGTTATAAAATGATGCTCAATGCAATTCTTTGTAACGCTGGAGAATTTTTTTTTATTTGCGATCCTGTTCAACCCATCCACAAAATTCACTAATATTGCCGCTAGAAAATCAATGCTTCACTCACACTTGCATTGATATTTTGCAGTGTTATACATATTGATGAAAATGTGCATTGCGATATAAACTTGACCCACAATCTTCAAGGGAATTTACCTCTTTCCTTTTCGTTACCCGTGATTCTGATCGATATTACAACATCTAAACTACTGACACATTTGGAAATACTAATGTGCGGCTGAAATAATAACGTAAGTGGTATTGCATCAGTGAAAGAAATAAAAATAAATCTTAACAACTTACGTCACGTTGCGTAATATTAGTTTAATCCTGGTCCTCGGAGCATAGTCACTATAAACGTGGAACTATTTTCATCTGCCAGAAATAATGTTTTCAGCAACATGGAGCTCACGAAAACAACTTCAATTATTATTTTTTAAAAAAGAGCTTAACGTACTCTTGTTCCCTGCCGTAAATGCTGCCAAATGCCAGTTGTTATTCTGACGCAGGCAAAATTACAATCTAATCAAAACTTCTGCGAACATAGCTGCTCGAGAATTAATGCTTTCATCTTACAAATATCTGTGGGCAAAGAATTAACGAAAATATCTACATCGGACGAATATAAATAAATAAAAATCAAATATCAATTAATATGTCAATTTAAGCGCAATAGAAACTTTTCTTTAAGTATTCTGATGCTTACCTAATTAAAAATGTTGTTAAAAATCGCGTATAACCTCGAGTTGATGGTGACATCATGGGCCGGAATTAGTTCGACAACGAAGGCCGGGATCGTGACGTCATAGCGTTACAGACACCATAACCAAGCTTAGCCTCTTATTAGTATCACTCGTTAGTTGTCGTCAGGTAAGAAATTAGACTTAAAACTGATAATTTTGACGATTCAGAGTGAACATGAGTTTTATTGTATCATGCGGCAGTAATGCCCGTCGTAAAAACAGCTTTAGTAACTGTTATTAGTCTAAATGAGCAGAGATATCATCGCAGAGGTACGTCGTTACATGGAGTTGGCTGTGTTAACATTACGGTTCTATCTCGCCGGCAGTCCAGGAAAAAGAATCGCTTGGGAGTCGCGCATAATGACTCAAGGAAACGAAAAGCGGCGGTTTCTACATTCCGGGACAACATGTGCATTAGGAATCAGTCTGCATGCATTCGTGTTGCACATTAGATAAAAATTAATGCTTGGAGTTAAAAATCTGCTGTTTTTCAGTGATGGTTTGCGTTTGCGAAGGAAGAGAAAAGCACCCACTTAAATTTGATTTTTATGTTACCATGTTCTGTCCATGTTAAGAAAAATATATTTTTTTTTCATTTATATTTGTGGGTTTGTCTGGTAATGTAACCCACAAATCAAATGATTTATTAATTTTTGATGAAAAATACTAAGGCGCACGTAACATATTTTTTATGTCAGCGAATCTCGATTGCTTTTATCGTATTTTAATTGATAACAATTTATAAATCTTGTTGCGAAGTAGGCATACTTTAGCTATCGTGTTTGATGCTACAGGTAGGATTATACACCCCTTTACGCTAGTTTTAGAGAGGTGATTCTGGTTATAGAGTTAACAGGCGTAATACACAACCATCGTTAGTGCTACTATTAAACATGTTGCGGTAGTTACCGTATTTCTTCCCATGTTTCTTCGGATCACTGAAGAGGCGGCACCTAAGCATACATCACGACTGAAACGTTTTGTTGCTCTGTTACTCCAAAATTCAAGTAAGGTACATTATGTTCTTGAGGCAGCCATATCTATCGCTTGCAGTTACTAGATGATGAAACACAGTTATCTCACAATCGCTATGTCACTAAATCACCAGGTAACAATTAAATTCACAGTGACTTAGCACTACGAATCAAAGGCATTACATCGTTATCAGCATATCATGAAATGTACCTCGAAATATCTACACATAATATAATTATGTGTATATAAATATCATGTTGTCAATATTCCATTTTAACTGTAGTTCAAAAGTGAATTTATGCCTACTGTTGTGGGTATATTGTAAAGATCTAGCTTGGCATTCGTAAAGCTGTATGGTTGATTTGAAAAACAACGTCAAGATTAAAAATTTTCCACTGTTTTTCTAAATTTATTACTGGTTTATAGTAACACAGACGAAATACTTCTCGTTTCGTCAAATTATTTCTCATGCTTTTAATGAAACAAGTAGAAAAATTACAACAAGAGAAATTTAAAATATATATATATATATGTGCAGAAAAAATCCCCTTTACTGCATAACATCAGCATAGTGTTACAGTGTTACTACGTGACTTTTTTACATTAAAAAAAAATCAATTTTAAGCTAATAAGTAATTTACTAGTGTATTCGCAGCCTCATTCTCGTTTTATACAGATTTTGTTTACCATTATAACTAACATGAGTTTAGTAACAAAAAGAAAATGGTTGATCGTTTCGTATAATGTTCCTTTGTATACAGTTGAAACAGGTGTCTATTATCAGTTAAACAGTTTGTAATTTCATTCAGTAAAGTACCGCAACTACGAATTTGAAATTAAAATACAAATAAATCTTTGATGACAAGGACAATGATTTTATCGCACCATAGTTCAAAAAACAGTGAAATAATGAGTAAGGACAAAATCCTGTGGTGAATAAGTTTTTTGACTAATTGGCATAATTTTCTTGCTGTAAAAATAATATCATGTTTACGAAAATAAAATGTTTTCAAGTATTTATCGACGGAGATCATTAAAACATTTGTTAAATAGTACTCAGTGAATTTTTATTCGATTATTAAACACAAAAGAGGTGTAGTAAGTGTTTTTCTGGCCTATAACTTGTTAATCTAGCTCTCCGCATTTTTACCAGGAAGGAAATTAAATATCAGTTTCTTTCTGAGGAGTAACCTTCCAGATATGGCTTACTGTGGCGAAAGACGTTGGCACTACCCCCTCATCTTCACAATGTTCAAGTTAGTTTCATGGACTAAAATATCTTTTAATATAGGTCTACATAGCTAAAGGGCAGCCGTGGAAACCTTAGCGTTAAGGTCACAATTTCCGTTCTCTGTCGGAGTCTTTCTGAAGTGTAGGCCTGAATGCGCCAGAATCTGGTTTCGACATTTCCCTTCCCCCACCCTTTATTTATTCACAACGCGCACAAATCACAGTCACACACACAAAACAATAAACACGTATATACACTTCCCAATCCACCCCAGTTTGAATCTCCCAACAAAAAGCACCCATCAACCTAATGGTGCAGGATACCGGAAATGTAGTTTAAACTAGAACAATCACTGATTAATTTCTACAACCTCTAACTTGAGCTGTTACATTTTTTCTTTTAGCTCTGACAGAGCTTAGGTATTTTAGATTCCATGTCGCCTTCTCCCGATAGGATTTACGAATTTAGTTATGGGGAAACGATAGAGTGGCTTCCACGTCCTATCGAAACTTGTCACCAAGTGTGATGGGTGAGCGGTAACGCTCTGGCCTCGCATTCTTGAGGATGCGGGTTCGAAACCAAGCAGATTTGGTTTTTCAATGGTTTCCCAAAATCACTCCATGCAAATCCGAGATGGTTCCTTCAAAAGAACATGGCCGAATTTCTTCCCGTTCCTTGCCACAAGTCCTTACTAAGGATTGCAATCCCGCAGTGTTTTCAATCCCGCGGGATCCGCGCGGGATTTGCGCCAATCCCGCGGGATCCGTGCGGGATTGGTACAAACAGTTTTTTAACGCTTATATTTAAAACATAGTTACTTAAAACGTTAATAAATTAAATAATAATTAAATTAATAAATAATTTTTAATGTTAAATGATAAAAATTAACAGTTAAAAATATTTTGATTGGCAAAATAACATTATAACTTTTTAGGGTGTCTTAAGTGTATTCCAGGTTTTACATTTTTGATTTTTAATCAAACCAATTTTTAAATAAATAATAAAAATAGAAAATATTGAGTTTTAGGTCATATTATGTGCCTTA
This sequence comes from Vandiemenella viatica, assembly GCA_031002005.1. Lineage (NCBI taxonomy): Eukaryota > Metazoa > Arthropoda > Insecta > Orthoptera > Morabidae > Vandiemenella > Vandiemenella viatica. The sequence continues at coordinate 286,222,183 of JARYHS010011408.1, read as the reverse complement.
CAATACATCACGTAAGTTTAAAAATATGGTTTGCTTAGTATCCAAGTTTCAGAGTTTTTAATAAAAAAAAAATCTATATATACGTTCCATAACACCGAGAAAAGCATTCCATTTCACAAAGTGAAGTAAATATACTCTGTAAAATGTAGACTTGGCTCAGAACAAGATCTCACAACTTTTTGTCACTGCACAAGCACAAGACTTGGCGTTTTTTTGCGTGATTCATTATTTTATCTCCTGATTCCTTGATTGATATTACAGTTGATTCAATGTTATTAAAAGAAACTACTCACCAACGGATAAACTGTCAATTCGTCGATACATCCGTGAAAATTTCATTATAACTTTTTTTACCTTTAGTCGAAATAATAACAAGGAGAAGAGGGATTAATCGAAAGCCTGAGCGGCACATGTAAGCTGGTTGCTTTCGTCAAATAAACGCATTGAGGCGACGGCCAAAACAATAAGTCAAAGGATATACAATTTCCTTTTGATAGCTGTTAAATAAATTGGTACGCGATCGTTAAAATTACGATAACATTAGTTTCATATCAACGAATAATCAAATTTTCAGCCGCAAATTAGGAAATTGTCACAATTACTTTATCTGCAAATACAGAAAATGGGAATAATGAAACCGTGAATAAAAAGCTGTAACCGTGTAGTTCAGATAACGTGTGCGACACTTAAAAAATAATTATATAGTTAGAAAATCGTACTAAATACGCACTATAACTCAAATTAGAGAAATGTATACCCGAAACAAACATAAGTTTTGATGAATACGTAAAAGTGTATTTATTTACTTACAAATGACGAAGGTTGACAAAAACAAACGCTTGTTCACATGAGTCAAATGTCAACTGGAAGGGTACAGGCAAACAGTGCAAAATATCCGACAGAGACCGAGTGGGGCAGCGAGTCACGCAAACTGACACGCGTTTTCGCCGGATTTTGCGGATCCGCTTAATTTTGTGCGGGATCCGCCAGACTGTCTAATGGTGCGGGATCCCGCGGGATTGCGGGATCCCGCTTTGCTGGATTGCAATCCCTAGTCCTTACCCACCTCTAATAGCCTCGACGTCGACGTGGCGTAAAGCAGTAACAAAAAACAAAACAAAAAGATTCATGTCATGTAATTATTATTGCTATTGTTATTATACAAATAACTCATATTCAAAGCTCTGCAAACAGATTTGAAAGTGTTGGACTTAAGCCACCAATAGTTCTGTCTCATACTGGAATGTTAGAAATAACTGTTTGTGCACTTTAAAGCTAACTTATATTTCATGTTAAATTACAACCAACAGTTCAATAGAAGGTTCAATTTATGTTGGTATTTGAAGTATATAACGAATTCATTGCATCTAACCAAGCAGCATCTTAAACAGTCAAAAAAAAGTCTTGACAAAGCACATTTTACATAGGCTTAATATCATAAGTAAGACTGAAGATTCCAAGTTTCCAAACTCTGAACCATTATATTTACTCGGAACGGTTTTAATCGCTGTAGAGTTTAGATTTGTTTATTCCCTCTTACAGTTCTTTAGCATATGTTAATACACATATATTCCAGTGTACATATGTTTAAACGTCCCATTACCATGAAACACTCAACGAACTGTCCTACACACTTAAAAAGGTACTGTCTAGGACTGCAACACGTATATCAGCAAACGTATTCTGTTATAAAGATGCAATTAATGGAGGAAATATCGGTTAATATATTACAAACAAACCAACTGCATTGGCAACTAACTTAAGTGGGAAACAACAAATGGGGGCGAAGCTCATACGGTAGTAGTTTTTACGTATGAGACTGAAATCCAATTTGAAGTCTGGCATAGTGGTTTAATGGAGCAACTGTATTCCTAGTTCGTTTATTTAAGCAAAATTTTGTATTCAGCAAATGCCTAGGAAAGCTGATTTCATAAGCAACTTCCTTACGATAAAGAAATAGAAGACATAATTTACTTAGCAATACAAAACAGTGGTAAGACCGTTAAAAGTCTTTCATTGTGACTGTGTGCTATTTAAATGAACATCAATAGACGTATTTCCTATTTTATCGACTGCAGCGATTATTTCGTTTACAGTTTCGTCTGAAACTATCTAATTTTTGGCATCGAACCGAAAAAAAATAAAAAGAATTATATTATACAAGTAGCGAAAAAAATTCATATGGTGATCTTTCATTTCTAAACGTCATATAGCAGCGAGATTTTACAATTCGACGAACTTAACTGCTTTAAATTCAAATGTTCTGATTTATTTTATATAGCATTTTGGATTCACTTTCATACATACATACATACAGGGTCATATTCTTTGAAATAACAGCTTAAAATACGATCAGATTTACCAGAAATTAAGGGGGATACAATGCTTACGAATTAGCTAAACGACTAATGATGATGACGTTCTAGAAATTAGGCGATTCTGCTATTTGGGAAGTATATCAATGTTTCTGAATGAAACATTTTCTTGCAACATACCTTAGAACCAATTTATGAAACTGTGACTACGGAGAACAGAGCTGTAAGGATATGAAGATTTAACTTTGCGAATACCAGGGTGAAGGAAAAGTGAAAGATTTGGAATGTTGTAATACAGGAAGAATCAAAAAATTTAGTGGACTGATAAAGCACGAAATTAGCTTATTCTCTAAATGATAGTTGAGCAAAGGAGTTAATGGAAGACGCTAGTATAAATAATATGTTGGCTCAGATTGCAAGACCAGTTTGTTTGTTAGTGAATGGAACATCCGCAGGAGAAAACTGCAGAAAATAGCTAAGTACTGGAAGAGATGGAGGATACCAGTCGAAAGACAGATAGCAGAAGAAAAATAAACATCGTACGTCGAGCAACATGAAGTTTATGGCCTAGTTCTGAACGAGGAGACTAAATGAACCTTAATTTATGTCGCTAATTAGCATTGATTGTTAATAAACGAATAAACGCCTAGCTGAACTAGTGCAGCACTTGCCGATCGAGTATGTCTTCCCAGCCAAAATAGACGCACGTGCACATATTTAGTTAGGAGCAATTTAGACGAAATTAGATGACGTTTCATGAAAATCTATAGCGCAAACAGGACTGAATCATTCTTTTTTTCCCCAGAAAAAGGTTTCCGCGGAAGCTGAGAAACAGAATGTGTGCAAGCAAGCAATAAACTGGCAGAGCCGCGCACGACGCATGTGGCTGTGCGGGGAGAAATTTGCATTGATACGAGCGGTGGCGAGCCTGATGAATATTTCATTTGCGCGATGTTGGCTGACGTGTCCATCAGGACGCCGGCCGCGGCGCGCGGACTGATACGCGCCGGCGCTTCGCGTGCGCAAACTCTCCCCACACGCCTGTTTGATCTTTGTCAGGTCCGGCGCTAGCACAAACAAACTACTTCTGTATTTCTTCTGGATTAATCTTCTGTGATAATCGACCGGTCCCTAGAGCTGTGACTTTTTGCGCCGAGGGTTCATGGTTCGAGAAAAAAAAAAAACTTCGTGATTTTAATTCAGTGTTTTGTATAACTTATATTGTGTTTAAGGATTGCAATACCACAGTGTTTTCAATTCCATGGGATTTTTGCGGGTTCCCGTGGAATTGGTGCTAACAGTTTTTAAACGCATATTTTTAAAACATAGTTATTTAAAGTGTTAACAGATTAAATAATAAACGTCTGTTAGTTAAATTAATAAATCAATTTTAATGTTAAACGATAAAAATTAACAGTTAAAAAATTTAATTGGCAAAATGACAGGCTAAAAAAATTTTGTCTTAGCAATATTTCGAGATTTACATTTTAAAAAAAATCTAAACCATTTTTAAATAAATAATAAAAAATGCAACATATGTAGTCTTAGGTCATATTATACACCTTGAAATTACTCAAATCAGTTTAAAAACATGGTATCCATAATGACCAAGTAACCAGAGTTTTTTTTAAAAAAAAAAAAAAATTCTAAACAAACGGTCTATAGTACCGAGAGAAAGCCTTCTACGTATTTCACAAAGTGAATATAATCTGTAAAGTGTAGACGTGGCTCAAAACAAAATCTCTTAACTTTTTTTTACTGCACAAGCCCGAGACTTGGCCTATTTTTACAAGAATGTTTTTTGTGGGATTCATTATTATGTTTGCTAATTTCTTGATTGGTCTTACAGTTGATTCATTGTTATTGAAACAAATTACTCATCAAGTCGTAAACTATCATGTATTTTAGTTTCACTTTAAGTGACATAATGAATTATTTAGAGTAGAAATTATTTTTTTATGTAAGAAAGGAAACTTTCTTGGCGTATGATCGCAATTTGTGTGTGTGTGTGTGTGTTTTTGTATTTTTTGTGTTTTTTTGTGTGTTTTTTTTAAGTGGGCTTCCTTTTAAGTTTTCTATCGTCTTGCGGTTCGTTTTTCACACATTTCGTCTCTATTTTTGCTATCTTTTCTTGGGTGCAAGGATCCTACAGTGTCTGCCATAACTTAATCCCAGAAGTATTTCAAAGGACTGAGTCGAAATGTAGGAGAATCGTATGAACCCTAGTACACCTGGACGGTACAAACTAAATTGAGTGAATTAGCAGTAATGATGGCCAGAAAACCGTAAAGTCCTTTATGTTACTATATTTCATAATGATCACGTGTTAAGATACTGAATTTAGATCACAACATAAAAAGTCATACTGCCTCTGCTAGTCGGAGGTAGAACTGCCAGTTCCTTCCAACTGAGACCTACAGTTTAACCTTGAATTAGCGATCAATGCGTTTTTACGAGAAGCGAAGGGCCTATACCGGGATCGAACCGAGTGCCTCACTTCTCAAGCCACGCCTCCTACCGCTTCCCCTGATTTCCAGTTAGTACGTGGGAATGAATGAGTACTTTGGTCTATAAAGTATATTAATCACATCATATGTTGAAGGCAATGTCAAATGTAAGCAAATATCAATTGCGTAATAAATCTAATAAAAATTCATTCGACATATAAAATGGCACGAAATTACTATCCCATAATGCGAGCAAGGTCAAAAAAAAAAAAAAAAAAAAAAAAAAAAAAAAAAAAATCTGACGTATTTATAGATTACAGTTCAGTCACAATTTACAGAAACAGCAGGATGATTTGAAATATTAATGATGAATGATTAGTACAGCGTGAGAAACTTTCTTATACATAATTTCAGATCAACCTAAACATCCATGCTTGAGGCCATGCCGGGCCTTCCATCCTTGAGGATTCTGGTTGAGCTTTCCGCGATTCTGCGGAATTACTTCATGTGAAATCCTTCAAAAGACGATTACCGAATCATTTTCCACTTCTTGCTCCCAATCATATTGATGCTCTGACGAACTCACTTCTACAAATCGTACAGTTTTAATAATGACAAAAAACCAACAAAAAATATTCATGAATGTCCAAAATGGGCTGGTATTTAGATGTAAAACTTCTAAGAAGGAATGATAGAAGTTGATGGGCGAAGAGAAAGTTGGAGGCAGTCGCTTAGAAACATTTCCTTTTAACCACTGAATGATCATACCAAAGATACTCATGCTAAGATACTCGCAACCCCACAACTGCTGGAATAAGTATAGACATATCTGCGCGTATTATCACTGCACATAAAGTTATAGACTTTTCAATGAACTATCAAACTTTTCTAATCATTTCAAAAATACTTCGTGTCATCTACAGTAGATATCAAGATGATATTTCCCATTCTGTCATTAAATCGATCTCTGCCGTGATTTTGTGTTTGAATCATTGAGAGCACCCATCATTGGCGTCACAAAAAAAAGGTTATTAATATGCTTCCACATAAAATCGTCGCTCGGTGTATTGCCTAAGGATCTCAGGTCAATGAGCAAAGCGACTATTTGAGATGCCATCTTGCCAACAACTGCGTTAAGAGGAACATCTAAGGGAGTGTGCACAAACCACGTAGCTCCATTTTGGCCTCCTGTGAACCCCCCCCCCCACGTAGCCCTACGTGGCTTTTGCCTCTACCCCCCCCCCCCACACGTAGCACGTAGCTTTTTTCCCTTTTGATTCCAGAAGACATTTTTTACTGTTTTCTCTTATAAGACTATTGTAAATTACATACGGAGATAATTAAGTGAGGAAAATAAATATTCACATGCTATTGTGAGTTGTGTTCCTCATTTTAACTGTGAAAAATGTTATGTAAGGAAAGCTACGTGGCCTGGCTCGGAACCCCCCTCCCCCCACGTAGCCCAGCGTAGCCTTCCAGCCAACCCCCCCCCCCTAGATCAAGCCACGTAGTTTATGCACGGTCCCTAACCACGCTTTCAAAGAGTAAGACTTTTATTGGTGGCGATGTGTTATTCTGGTGATTAAGCTATATTAAAACTTTACAGTTCTAAAAAAAATCCCATATGACCTAAATCTGTTTTTACTCTAGTGCCAGTGAAAATTTAAAAAAAATCACAAACGGAGTTAAACAATCTGTTTTGTATCACTCAGTGGCTATACCGCACTAAATGTCTCTTTTAAACAAATATATAAAAAATTAAATTTAGTCAATGCGGAAATGACAGATCTTATGATTGTTTACGAAATGTTGAAGAATGAAATACGCAGGGAACGGCTACCTTGTTGAACTAGTGTTACTAAATTTTTCAGTCTGGGTTACAATCCAGCTATATCATTTTCAAGACAGCTGGAAATCCACCCAGTTAACTGTTAGTGTGTTAAGACACCTATTTGCTTTTAAATCTTGCTACTGAATTTCACGATATCTAGCATTAATTAAAGAGCTGTGCTATGCTTGGTTGGCGATTCCAGTGTAATTGGTTCGAGTTCCATTTTTTTTTTTTTTTTAAGAAGAAATTTCCATCCTCTTGTAGTTTGACAACAGAAAGAAGAAGCTGAAAAGCACGTATTAAATCGCAAATCTGTCTGCATTGTTTGTGCAGTGATGGTGAAGAAGTTATGGATAGTGATGGCTTGTCAGATGGGTATATTCAAAATGGCGGTCTCACTAGTACCCTCGTAAAAAGAAGGCCACTCTCTGCCTTAGTCTTTACATTCAACAACATTAATATGTAACAGGAAAGTAACTGGCAACCTCTGACTTTCTGCGAGAGGCTGGGCATCAGTTATGCTTATTTATAAATTTGCTCAAATCCTGTCTACTTAATTAGTCATTAATCAACGGCTGCATAAAAATGAAGCAATTGCTGACAATATTCACAATGGTTAATGGAGTAAAACACTGCAGATCAGAGAGAAGAAACCATACATTTTTAGCAATATATTGTAAGCATTTTGTTTGATATCCGTTTTACTTTTTTACAAAATATTCAGTTTACAATTGGCATTACTGGACTTTTTTTTCTAATAATAGATTCTGAAACTCCAATTTTAATAACCATAGTTTTTATTCGATTGCTAGTTTTGGGTACAATTCCAAAATAATTACGAATGATATAATTTAGCTATTTAACAGCTGGTCAACAGGATTTTATTTAACGGATATGTCGTGTTATTGTTGAATGCAATAAGTAATGCTAGTCTAGAGAAAGAAGACTGACAGCTATAATTATTTTTGTATTTGTCGTTAAGAATGTGTTAGATATATCTCCTGCAAATATATAATAATTAGTATAACATTAACCCTTTTTCATACTACGTTCAGAGTAGTAATACCACCTGATCGGATGATATTCTTCCCTCTTGTAGCTACCAACTTTCAGGCGGCTGGACTTGATCTATGGTATCTCCACGAATGTTTCCTGACTGAACTGAAAGTCCACTCAATCTTGTGAGCTATACGAGAAGCTGTTAGAGAAAAATTAAAGACGTTCTATCGGATCAAAAGAAAATCTGTAACGGTAATAAGTAGTTAGGCGCTAAACGTCTGACTCGTTCTCTACACGAATAGGATTCAATTCCGAGAAAGGTAAAAAGGAAATTTTCCTGTTGGGGTTGTACAGTTTGTCGAGAGAGTCTTCGATTGACACGGACATACTGTTACTACCGGTGAACTAGATAGAAATCAGTCATACCATACTCTGAGGTATCGGCATGACATTCCTATGAAATAATAGTAACTGCAGACAATCAAAATCTACACACTGAATCGGTATTGTACACGAAGACATCCAGAATGCCACTCCTGAAAGTACCTTAAGCGCCATTCAAATGAAAGTGTTACGACGTTTATAAATACCCGTAAATTTTCAAAAAAGGATAAAATTTACAAAAAAAAACCAAACAAAAAAACAAAAAAAACTGAGGTATGTGGTTTCTAAATTATTTAGATGCAGAAGCGTTAACACTTGGGCTAAACGGTATCTTTAAAATCTTTTATGTAATTAATGTAAAAAAATTAAGCAAATGTACTTTTACAGCATTGTTATTTCGTAATAATTATAAAATATTATATTAAGGATGTATATATCCAGGGGTTAACTACTTTTTTAAAGAGTTCATTTACAAATAAGCATATGTTACGGGTTTTCTGGTTTTTTTGGTTTTATATATATATTTACATTGTTTCATATTGGATATATTGTATTTCGCACACGTGTATTTACATGTTATATTTTTTCTTTAAGTTGAGAGGAATTAAATTTTGTCTACTGTGATATTCTTTAAATTTTGTTTTGAAGGTTGTTTTAAACCTCATAGAAGTAAAATCAATTCCGTTACAATTTGCATAAACTGAGGCAACTACAGTATTCAATTACACTTCTTAAAATTTAGTAGCATGAATTTATGTTGTGTAATTTGGTAACCTTTGTCGAAGCTCCTTCATTTAGACTGAATTAACACATTGAATTGTTTTATCACTAAGGAATATGTTGAACATTATATATAATATTTAATAAGAAAATAATGTTTAATATTTCATGAACAAAGTTTACACAGACGTAATAAGTTTTCCATGTGCTGCCAGTGCCTTACGGTAACTTACAAAGAACTTTGTGTTGTTGTTGCAGGGAGAAGAGATGATTAAAGCTCAAGTTCATGCACTCCGGAAGCAAATTGCCACAGCAGAGTGCTATCCATCGACTGCTCTTCTACTCCAGTTTACTTTCTTCGCCAAGGGACAAAGTGTGGAAATAGGAATTTATACGATCTCTCCACTTGAAATTGCTTATGTTAATTTTGTACTGTTTTGTAATGCATTTTCATTCAGTCTATACAGAATCTTAAGACAAATAAAGAGTGGAAATACTAAATTGTTTTGGAGAGCTATAGAAATATTTTGCTATCAAACAGGATGAGATTTTTGAGCCTTTCAGTATTAGCCTGTATAATGTTATGGACTACCCCAAATACGTCTAGCAAGTTCAAAAAATATTACACCTAAAGGGAACGTGTTTCTTCCACTTTATAATGTTTTGATATTAAGCCCTCAATTTAACTGTTGATTTTGTTGTAACTCGAAACACTCCGGCTTAAGACTATCATATATTCACTAAAACACATATATCACGAAGTTTGATACATAGCACTAAGCTTATCTAAAATGAGGTAATAAAAAATAAAGGTTTTCATGACAGAAAGCAATTACCACAGGCATACACTTACGTGACCAACGATATCTACAAAACGATTGCAGCTAGAATTTTGAGTCTTAGTCTAAGTGCACACTTGAATACAAAGTCGAGTGATCGTCTATAGACATGTTAGGAACTGTCAATAGATATGTATATAGACAGTCTAGAGACTTTGTCGCGTGTACACACTTGAAAGCCTTGTTGCTCGTCATTTGTTAAAAATGGCTGACTTTGTTAGGATCGCTGCTTCCGAAGTTCTAATCATGGACAATAAACGAAAAAAGAACCGTTGGTGGAGACGTGAAATTTTTTACTAACACCACATAAAAATATTTTCTGTTAGTAGGTTGTAATTATTAATAAAATCATCTGTATTTTAATAACATTGTTTTCTGGGTGCGCAGACTTCCGCGGTCGTTGTCAATGTAATCTTGGTTGTCCGGGTTGAACCGCGTCAATTTCTCGAAACCTAATGTTTCGGCCATCATTTTGTGGCCTTCTTCAGAGTACTGTCACGGCTGGAACTGCTGTCGCCTATATATAGCTCCCGAAGAACGCGCTAGCCGTTTGGAGTGACGTCAGTCAAACTACCGCCGCCAGCGAATTCTTCGGGAGCAGCAGTTCCAGCCGTGACAGTACTCTGAAGAAGGCCACAAAATGATGGCCGAAACGTTAGGTTTCAACAAATTGACGCTGTTCAACCCGGACAACCAAGATTAACATTGTTTTCTGTTTCATATCCCTGAATAAATAGTTTCTGGGTTTCTGTACTTCCTGATTCACTATTTTCATCTTCACCGCAGTCTGTGCTTCTGGTACCCTTTGAGTCTAAACCTTGCAGTAGAAATAAGTGTTTGAATGCGAACAAAGCATTATTTACAAGAGATACTCCATTCTTCTTCACATGATTTATTTTTTTATGCTCCAAATGAAAAGCTGTTTTCAAATTTTGGATTTTTTTTCCCTACATCGCCTACGGACACTGCATATTATTTTGGAAGCTCTTTAATAACTATTTTCTTCTTGGTTCGATTTTATAATTCTGGATTAGTCATTTCCCACAAACAAGATGTGAAAATCTTCTATTAACGATAACACTTTCTATATAGGCCACATCTTGACAGTAAAAAACAAAAATTAAGAAAATCGACCAAGCCTTCTCCAGACAAAGACAAAGTCTACCAAAACGTCCACACTACGAAATATTGCGCGACATTGTCTAACAATTGTCCCATGTCTCCCATTTCGAACAGGAGACCAAAGTTCTGGCATTTTGTTCTAAATGCATGTCTATAGACGTGAATTTGTCTTTCGATTGTCTATATACAATCGCTAGATTTCTTATAGACATTGTCTAGATACAAGAATCACTCCACTTTGTATACAAGTGTGGACAAGGCCTTAGGTTCTCATATAAATCAAGATAATGATACTGCATCAATAAATGTTTGCTAAGAGTAATTATACTGGGGTTCCTCATTAACCTCTCTCTTAGCAAAAATGCTCCTTGTTCCTTGAATGCACAGCAAACAGTGACTGTAGTGACAATAACCTCTAGTGCAACGTACAGTGTAGCCATACGTTATTCACCTACAGGTTTAGAAGCGCCGTCATATGTCTGAATACACTGCACAGACAAATCGCTCGCCAGGCGAAGAACATGTTGCGACCTTGGTCCTGAAGTATAATACCACAGATGAGAATCGCCATGTCGAACCCGCTTCTAGTGCTTGTTAGTTCTGAGAACAAGCAACCTTCATAAAACACGGTGATTAATGCCGCAAGGTGTTCAAGTATTGAAATGAAGGGAAAAGCTTTTCCTTTCGACTACACGGTACGATCGTCATATTGGACACGTTACAGTAGTTCGCATCACACCATTGTCGTAATTACCAAAGTGCCACATTTTTTCGGTATTGAACTAGCCAAATTCTCGGAAGACCATAATTTGCAACTAAAAACTTAAAATTTCTCAGACAGAACAACAGAAGGAACAAAGTTCTAGTGGTTCACTAGCACAGCGGTTCCCAACCTATGGGTCGCGACCCACTGGTGGGTCGCGGCGTGTCTTTTGGTGGGTCGCGGAACAATCGAGGTTTTTGCCACAAAAATATATCTTTTATTTCATTTATTTAAAAAATATAACACGATATTTTACAAGTGCAATAATCATGAAAGCTGTTAGCTTAAATTAATACTTTGTGAGAAAAAAAAGTTTTCTTAAACAGTCAGCCTGTATTATGCATAACCTCGTTGTGAGATAGAGCAGCGGCAGCAATCGCGCAATCGTTATGGCAACTCCTGAACACCCCTTTCCCTGCCCCGTTTTAGAGCGTAGAAGTTGCGCATGCCATCTGCAATTTACATTGTCATTTTCTTGTTTATTCTTGAATCGAAACCAAAGTCTTTGATCGAAACAGTCTTTCTCTGCTTGTTGGAGTGAGTTATTATTTGCATTTTGTTTTGATTGACAGTAGATTTACAGTGATTGTGGAAAGTGGGTTGAGGACTGGGTCGTGCCGTAAAGTAGACTATTCAAATGGTGACGAAACTTCAACCTCCGCGTCTGGTAATAATAGGTTTGAAAATGTTACTGAAACACAACCAAGTATTTGTAATTACAATGCAGGCAGCGCGAAATCGGGTCTGCAGGTGGTTTCCACCAAAAAGCGACTTGGCAGATCAGTTGCGTAATAAGATGCTGATCGAATTACTTCTAATCGTCGAATTTTAGCTGTCACCTTGATGAGGCCTGTGTAGCCTCCTCCCAGTCTATAATATCTTTGTTGTTTTATGTATTGTTAATTCTTGTTTTTGTTGATATTATATCCGTTGTACGAAAATTTGCCTTTTCGTAGGATAGGATAGTAGATAGAGTATCGAGGTCATACAACAATTGATATTATATAGACTCTCATATTAGGTGGGTCGCAAAATTTTTTTTACTTCAAAGTGGGTCGTGTACCTATAAAGGTTGGGAACCGCTGCAGTGACTAGCAGATTACGATAATTCCGCTTCCCCTTCGCTTATCCTTGGAGCAGAGACAAGCGCCGGACTGCTGAAAGAATTAGCACATCAAAAAAGAATTGAACTTGTGATGAAAGGGAAAAGCGAATAAACTCAAGATGTATTTATTTTGAAACTTCAGCAAGAATATATAGAAAGAAAAATTATTTGCACAACAACCGGTAAACGCCTCTTTGCATTTTCAACTCCTACTATAAATCCTCTCTTTTGCCATTGAATTTGTTTCATTGCAGCTAAGGATCACTTATGTATAACGAATGCAAAGTATTATTTCAGTTGCGTAAGTATAGTCTAAAAAATCACGTCCAGTAGAAACCTCAGGAGAGTTTCAATTGTTTAGCATTAATACTTTGTAGAAATACGATATTAATACACCAAATTGGATTAGATATGTTCACATATTTTCATGTTTTCTGATCGCTTGGAGAAACAGTCCAGCAGAATTCTGTTTACCGCTAATTTGGTATTTCAAATTGTTCTAATTCTATCCAGTTACATATTAAATATCTGTAACATTATTTTAAAATCCTTACATAAAGATTTTGTTTCGTAACCATCGTCTAACTTCTATTGAAACCTCAATAGCATAACGAATATCTGATAATGAGCAATAACAAAGAAAAATATACAGATAATTAGCTGGCCAGACACAAATGTTTTTTGTCTTAGTTAATGTTAACAAACGATAAAATTTTATAAAAATCCTCATCCCAAAGTCCTGTTTTCTTATTATTTCTTTTCTCACTGTCTTTAATATCGATGGTAGTTTTTATATATATGTGAGTGAAAAAACCTATCGTTTTCTCTTAAAATCTTTAAATGCTCAGCAATTATACTTTTATATACGTACAAATGTAATTGCTCAGTATTTAAAGATTTGAGAGGAAACGATATATTCTTTCATTTCAAGCACTGTTGCTCGTCAACGGTGACGTAATTAGTGGCATGGCGAAAGGAAAAATGACTAGGGAGGAAGAAGAAATGGGTAGTTATCTATTTTATCATACAGGACTTACTTCGTAATAAACACACACAGCCGAAATGTGAATGGGTTTGGCGGATTTAAAACGTTATGCTCAATCACCAAGCTCTGTTCAACACTAAATTTACAACTTTCGTACAAGCAGGGCCACTAGGATTGTAACTTCCATAAACAGCAGACCAGGTTGATAGTGGAAAATTCACTTCACACTTTTAGCCATACTTATTAAACACTCATTTTTGTTACTCATATCTAATTAGCTTACACGATATGTCTTCATAGTATGCTTTCAACTGTATCACCGGACCTAAAACAGTATTTAAGGTTGATTCGGATTGAAATTCCATAGTGGTACGGAGAAAATTGAGTTGATAAAATTAAGATTATGTCCTTTTCAATGATAGATAGTTTAAAACACTACTTAATTAACTCAAATGGTTAGGAAGGAAATAAATACTGTAAGATATAAATTACAAATCACATATAAACCGTTAGAAAACCAGTCACGTTGACTTAGTTGGTTGCGGCACTACGATGTTGTCCGACACTGACACAGGGTTAGCTGGTTCAATTCCAGGTGGTGAAAAATTTTTTTTTTAACTTATGGCTTTACGCCACGTCGAGGTCATTAGAGGCGGGATGGGACTGGGGACAATTAATTCGGCCATGACCTTTTGAAGAAAGTATCCCGGCATTTGTCTGGAGTGATTTTTGGAAACCATAGAAAAGCCAAATCTGGATGCCCGGACGGGGATTCGAACCCGCGTCCTCCCGAATGGAACAAATGTTCATTATCAGGACTTGTCCAGCAGCGTAGGTGGAGGTGCCTAATTCTTTATCACCAAATTGTACACGAAGGTCCTCTATTAAATCCCAAACGATTCCGCATTGCGTATGGAGTGATGGCATCCGATGGTGATTTCTTTGGAACGTTGAGTCTGGTCGTCTCCAGTGCCTTTCGGAATAGTAGGCCTCTCCCTGTTTTCAGCTCACAACAGACAACGCCCTGCACTGACACACGCATTATCATAGTCATACACACTTACAATAACACGAACGCTGTCACTGGGGAGGCATCAGGGGCCACCACAGTCCGTCTTCCAATACGTTTCCATGGAGGGCTAAGCATCTCCGAGGGTAACGGCCTACGCTTGTTCATAAGAACATCGTTGAAGAAGCGGGAATATCGCAGTCGGTAAAACAGGAATCTTCTTCTTCCATCGTTATGACCAACTTAGGAGTGCGAATGAACTTATTTCGCAGATGTTTTTTTCTTCTATTCTCAAAATCTCTTCATCCTCTAGCAGATCTCTTTCCTACGTTCCTCTGTCCAGTTGTTCCTTCTTCTAATATACTGGTTGCTGCCAAATTGGTGGTAACTGACCATACTACTAAATCGGCATCTATCCTGTACGATATCGTCTGTGATTTCAATTTCCTGGTTATCCTTTTCGATTTCATTTAGACAATTGTTTTTGATTTTCATATAGTGGCCAGGTTGAAAATTCTTTTGGTTAGTCTGTTGTTATTCATCATGATAATGTGGCTATAGAATTCAATTCATCTTTCATGAATGTTTCTGAATTTTTGTTTCCGAATGCTGATATAGTTCTTGTGATTTCCTTTTCGTTTTAAGTTCCTCCGGTACAAATTGGACCATAGATTTTCCTTAAAATTTTTCTTTCTTGCTTCTCAATATCTTTAATCAATTATAAATAATCAAAGTTTACGATGCATATAATGCATCCCATTTTATTATAGTGTTATAGTGTCTTAACTTGGAATTTCGGAATATTCGATTTTGCTGTATCTGTTCCAAGTGATTCTATAGGGTTTTCGTAATTTAAATATTCTTTCCTTGTTTGCTTCATGAATTAGTCCTGCAGGTTGAAGAATTTATCCATGATATCTGAATTTAGTTACTAGAGAGATATTGCCAAATCACGTTTTCATGGGTTGTTCATTTGGGTACCGCGAAGATAGTAGGTTTTAGCATATGAGATTTGGAGAACTCATTTAGTTGAAATTTCATAGAGTTTTCAAGGTCGCAGATTGCCTGTTGTTGGAGAGAATTGCTAGATCATCTGCAAAGGCGAAACACCGCAGGTGAAGTTGATTTCTGAGTAGCCTGACAAAGGTTATTCCTTTTTGTAATACAAACACAAAGTATGTTGGTAAAACAGGATTATTGATAAACAACAAGAAAGATTTCAGAAATATTCAAGTATTATCTTCAAACAATTTCAGAAAATATTGGTAAACAAAAAAACAAAAAACAAAACAAAAAAACGAAAAAAAATGAATTCTGCAACATTTTCCTTGAGGATAATATCTATAATAGCTAATATTGAAACCAGCAAGTTAGTATATTTTGCGTATTTTCACTCCCTGCTTACCTATGGCATCTTATTCTGGGGAAACTCTTCACAAGCACAGATGGTATTTAAATCACAAAAGCGTGACGTAAGAAGTATTTGTTGAGCAAGCCCACGGACGTCGTGCAGAAATCTATTTAGAAATCTAGGTGTACTTACAATGCCAGCACAGTATGTATACTCCCTACTGTCATTTGTAGTGGAAAATCCTGAACACTTCAGTCTTAATGCTGACCATACATAGCCATAATACTAAGAATAAATACAATATTCACAAGGAATACAAGTCAATGTTAATTGGACAGAAAGGGATAACATTTACTGGAGATTCCTTATTGACGTCTTACCAAAAGAAATAAAATGTTATCAACGAAAACCTAACTATTTTAAGTCCAAACGTGAAAGAGTTTTTGCTTCAGAATCCATTTTACTCTGTGAAAGAATTTTCTTCTTGGAATTTGATAACTAAGATAGTCTGAGAAAATACTATTTATTTGGTGTATGGAAGGGTGACAAAGTTATCCACAGTTACTAAAATGATATATTGGTTTTTCTTTCTATTGAAACTATTGACAAATGAAGTAATTACACTGTTTACAAAATTCACGTCATTTATAGTAACTAACAAGGAATAATATGTATTTACAAATTACAGTGGAAATATGTCATACTAAAGATTTTAAGTAATTGACTGGTTATCAGTTGTTGATAATATTATTGATATTGTTAATAATTGTATTTATTGTTCCACACATATAGTAACTAACATGATATACTATATAGCTGCAGATTACAATGGAAACTTATTGAGCTAATTGGTATGTAAGAAATTAACTGATTATTAGATGCTGATAACAAGTGTATACACTGTTCCACATATGTAGTAACTAATATGGGAAATTAAATTGGATACTGATTATACTATTGGGATATTAAGTAGCTAACTTGTTATCAGTTGCTGGTAATTCAATTGATATTATTAATAAGTGTATGTACTGTTACACATCCTGGAGACTGTTCTCGCATGGGATCAAAGCGAATATATCATCTATCTATCTATAGAGGGTTGATCCGAAATTCTAACCGGCTTCCCCCGTAACTCTAGGCCTGACCGTTCCCGCTCAAACACCGGGCTCACTCCTTTCTTAAACGTAATTGCGATTTTGTTGAAGGCTGGGAAACATAACCGCTTTGCTCGCAAACTAATTCGGGTCAACAATCCAGCTTTGCGTTACCGCTACGCCGCACGGAGCACCTGTGAAAGACAGCGGGCAGGTGATAACGTCAGATAGCTGAGCAAAGAGACAGCCGCCTTAATTACGCAGAAGACGGATTCGTAGAGGGCGTGCTGAGGTCGGTATGGCGAAAACATAATTACAGCCTTCTGCGTCTGCCAGGAAATTAATAGCCCGTCCGACTATGTTGCTACCAACTCGATTTATGAACTCACTTGTTGAGCCTTCTTTCCTCACTTGACGCTTGTTGTAGTGGACTCGTTTACAGAGTGGATTTCTCCAGTTAATTTCATGTCAGTTGTGTGTAACACATTGAAATCGTTCTGCTAGAAAGACTCGGACTGTTGTTCTATTAAGCCGTAAATTATGGATCAGCTTATTATCCCGGCTTAATGAAGACGTTTCGGTCATCTCATTATCAGCGAGTCTCTTATTAAACTACGGTGTCTGTGTTGTTTAATCAGGAGTTGTGTCTGTCTCACATTGTATGGATGATTAGTAACAGTAAGTTGCGAC